>CM069860.1:11739134-12151634 GCA_036172795.1 Pelodytes ibericus | reverse complement strand
TTATTTGTATATATTTTTTTTTCCGATAGTTTGACCCAGCTGATGATGACTTCCAGGGGATCTCTGTGCGGCACTTCATAACCCATCATTCATTGCAGGATACCTGTGCTTGAATACAGGTAATCCTTACTTTACCACAGGTTAATCAGCCACAGTGGGGAGAGGGGAGGGGGGGGTTAAGTATATAAACCCTTGCGCTGTAATGTTTCGAGAAGTGGGGGGGCTTTTTTTCCTACATTCGCACACTCAGTTGGGTGCTATCTGCGTATGCGCCATTTTTTTTATACATCACCCCCAATGTTTAACGCTAACTGGGGGGGAGTTTGCACTATATACGCCTGTTCCACCTGCACTGTGTTTAGCTCCCACCCGTGCATAAAAAAAAAAACAATATTTAAAAAATCAGGGGCTAAAAAGGTGGCTCTAATTAAGCCACGTGAATATAAAAATAAATAAAAAGGCCCAGTTTGCATTTATATAAATATGAGAGTTTTTAGAAATAACCCCCATAGTCTTTTGCTTCACCCCTTTCTAAGCCATTGCCGCTGTTCCCATCTCAACCCATGCAATTCTCTCTTTATTGAGTAGACCCTTATATGTATTCTGAGAAGATGCTTTTGCAAAAATAGGTTAGCGGCCAGTGACCTGATGGTTTTTTTTTACTGGCATTTTATGGGTTAAGATAGTCAGGCAGGTTTGTGATGGAATTGGCAACAGTAGCAGCCATAGGAATTAATCCCAAAATGTCCTCTAGGGGTAATAGCATTCCACAGCTCCAGAAAGAAGGGGGGGGGGGGGAGAGGAGACAGCTGGAGTGGGAGTGAGGGGCTGAGGATAAATACAGCACTGACAGACTAACATGGCTGAGCGGAGAGGATGGTTATAAATACATCAGACCCCTGTCCAACTCACTGATGCGTATTGAAGGCGACAAAGCCAGGAATGACTGGACGTGGAGGGGGGAATCCCAAATCTCTAGTCGAAAAAGCACAATAGAACATCTCACAGAAACAGGCTGCACTGCATCCTGAGAGACAATAGTGGACGCTGCAGTATTTAATGAATCATGTCTGTACCCTGTGTCCTTAAATTAATCCGAATACTGTGATATATATGTCTAGCATAGTTGCCAACATCGGCCATGTTTCCAGGGACACGTATTTGTTCCACATGCTGCAGAAAGAGCATGCAAAGTGCAGCCCGGCAGTATGTAGGATGGATATACGCACAGACACAATCCAATTAATTAATCAGGGTGGAGATCTCATAGGACCTACCATGATTAATTGATTTGATCTGTATGTGTATATATCCATCCTACATCCTGCTGGGCTGCACTTTGCATGCTCTTTCTGCAGCATGTGGAACACATATGTGTCCCTGGAAACATGGCCGATGTTGGCAACTATGGTCTAGGTTTGCCATCTTTTGTGCAGAAAAATACCGGCCTTCTTACTGTTTTTTTTTTTTTTTTTTACCAGCCTGCCGGTACAATACCATACACATTTGTAGGGCTAATGAGGATATATGTTTTAGGCTCGCTCACTGAGGTGAGATGGGTTGAATATGTACCTGTATAGCGATGTGTATATATGTGTGATCACTCTTATGTACTTCAGAAGGTTCTTCCTAGTTAGGAAATTAACCTGACAATGCATAGTTGCCAACATCAGTCATGTTTCCAGGGACACATATTTGTTCCACATGCTGCAGAAAGAGCATGCAAAGTGCAGCCCGGCAGTATGTAGGATGGATATACACACAGACACCATCCAATTAATTAATCATTGTAGGTCCTATGAGATCTCCACCCTGATTAATTAATTGGATTGTGTCTGTGCATATATCCATCCTACATACTGCCGGGCTGCACTTTGCATGCTCTTTCTGCAGCATGTGGAACAAATGTCCCTGGCAACAAGGCCGATGTTGGCAACTATGGACAACGTGCCAATGATACAATAGGAATACCAGATCTGTCACTTCTGCTGTTAGCATTTTTGCTAATGTGTCAATTAATACTGCTTGAAAATCATGACCTAAATTTTGAACACCTCAATTACAAATATAAAAAGGTACAAAACCTCCTGCTGGTCTATCACTAAATATCTGACAGTCCTCATGCAGAGTTGCACGTTTTGAGTCTTTAGTACATATGTTTCATGGTCATGCACAATGGTGGGAGACTTGCTAATATTTGAGAGACTTAGATACAATGTAGGTTATTGGCTCGCTGATGAGATGGCTCAGTAGGGAAAATGCATCAATAGTAAAATATTTTCAAGCTGCAGTGTTGCAGGTTCAATTCCTGAGATGGTTCATGTAGATAGGAGTAGCATTAAATGGTATAAACCCAGGATGTTCCCATTCCATGGATGTATGTGAAAACTCTGTTATTCTAACCACTTAATGCTCCCATTTATCACCCCACCATCTTTTTAGGGTTTGCTGAGACAATGTGATTTCCCTGATCTGTTTCTATAACCAATATACCAGTTAATCAAGGATATTGAGGTAGTTTCCCGACAGGAAATTGCATTAAACAGATCAAACATTGAATTCTGGCCTATCTTGGGAGCCCGTCACAAGGCTCTGTAGCAATCCAATTGACATAATTGAAAATGAAAGTGGGGACAATGGCCCAAAGCCACAATTAATGCATGGATAAGTGAGGTAGCCTATTTCCAACATCAAACCTTCACCTCACCTCTGTGCTCCTGTAATACAATGCATTGTGTGGAATCTAAGTAACCTTGCTCTTGTACACATAGGGTTTCTTAAAGGGAAATTAAATGTTGTTTAAAGGAAGCAAGGGTTAAACAATACATTTGCCAGTAGAATGAAGTAAGCCCAATGTGTATCTTAATAAATACACGCGGGTTTACTTTCTGCTGTGTCTCGCCCCGCTCTGACAACTGAATGCTAGGGCCACTCGCTGCTAACACAGCGAGAGACCCTCGTTTTTGCATGGGATCAGCAGGGGGGGACCTAGTTAAGGTCCCCCCCCTGCTGATCTCACACAAAAACAAGGGTCTCTCTCTGCTATCAAAAGTACACTCCGTTTCATCCCCATACTAGGGACAAATACCTTTTCACTCGTGCTTCTCTATGCGTAAGGTAGGCAGTGGTAGGACTGTATATGCCAAGGTTTATGTTCATGATGCAATGCTGTGCCCGTGTGTGTGTGTAGGGTTGTCTATTAGATGTCTGCAGCTTCTTCCATGCTAGGGATTGATGTAAGCACACAGTGCTGTATAGATCCATACCTGTACCAGCTTACCAGGGGTTAATAATATAGACATGATTTCCAAGTGAACGTGTATATTTGAGTCTTTCCCAGCACATGGTGGTCGCCCGATATATCTAATGCGGGTCAGAAAGGGTCGCATGTGACCACCTGTGTGACAGACTGTGACGTGGGCTCCTTCTCTCTCAGCTGCTGTATATATAGAGGAGTCAGCCAGCCAATGTTTCCTGGCTGACACCATGAGATATCCAGGGTTACTGTGCTGCTGTCTTGCAGCCCTTCTCCTGCTTGGACATGCAGGTAGGGAAACCGCAATAATACAATCTTTCTTTTATCTGTCTAAAAAAAGGGGGACAGGCCCCCCTGGGGTCTGGGGAGACTCTATCTGTTCAGAGACCTTTCCATGAGGGGTTTGTTTGATTTTTATTCTCCGTATTTTTTGGCCTGTTTTATAATTCCTTGTAGAATCCGAGCTGGTAAAAAAAAAATGTCTTTGAAAATTTTGGCCACAGTCTGTTCACAAGATTAGAAACTGTGCAACAAAATCTGAACCAATAATTCAAGGGTTAAAATCAGGGCTCAACAAATTGCACGTAGCCGTGGGAGAGCCCCTGGCTCCTAAAATCCTTACAGCTGGCTCCTAAATATTGATCGTTTTACATAGAACTCTGATTTTTTTTTTTTTTTTTTTGCTGGCTACTGAATTGGTCTGTTTGGCTACAAATATTTCTCCAGCTCTGGTTAAAATATTGATCCATATCCATCGGCTCAATTAATGTCATGTACTTTTTGTGTGTGAGGTATTTGTAAGTATTTAAGATGGCCAAGCATTTGTATGTCACCCCCTCCCCCCTTTAATCTATACAAACTGTATGTTCTCTGTCTCAAGTTAAGTCTCATCTGGACATATAAGTGCAGGAGCAGCGCAATGACCGAGTGCTTTCGGTTATCCAATAGGATATCAATATCAAAGAGGTCATTGCAGACCCCTCCACTTGCATGACCTTTAATCGCAGAGAAAGGGCCGTCAGTTTGTCCGTAACACATTTTATAGGAGCACAGCTGATGGATCCAAGCATGCATGCATAAAAGGGCTTTCAGGTGACACGAAGAAGCATCAAAAACTTAATGTAGATTAAATTTCTAATTTGCCAAAACGCTGGAAGTAATCAGGTATATATATGTGATACATCTATGATGAATGCATTCCTCTTGACGAGTTGCATTATTTTTACACTAATTATATATTTGCAAAAATAATAATCATTTAACACACTTTGCTGGTCATCTTCTGCATTGGTACAGTTCCTTTTTATTTAAATTTGTTTAGAAATCCAGCTATTCATTCTTTAAAGTGCGACTTGCCGCATTCCAGGAGCCACAGCTCCTCCTGATGGGCTCCTACATGGTTTAATAATTAATTCTACAGAAGTAGCATTTGCACCCCGGCTCCTGAATTAGCTGCTTTGGCTCCTAAAGTCTAGAAATATTTCTCAATCTCCTCTCTAAAGCAAACTCCCACTTGACCCTAAATTGGTTGCGACGAGGGCCGTAGATTTTTTTTTTTATTACGTTCGTAAAAGGGGTTGTGAAATGTCTCCATCTATTTCTTCCTGGCAGGTTTTTACCCCCCCCCCCCCCCCCCCCCCCGAAAACTCTCGCACACGAGAAATGTACAAGTTGTGTTTTCCAAACAGCGCCGAGATCATTTAATAAATTCCAATGACTTTTTCTCTTTGTAGCATTTAAAAAAGACACAGATCAAGGATACAACAGCTGACTGCGGCTGTAACATGAGGTGCCCCCAGGGCGTAGAGTGACAGATGGTTTTAGAATGGGGTGTGAGGCACTGGTAGAGGGGAAGCTGGTGACAACCAAGAGGGTTCTCGCTGGACTGGCCGATGTTTAGGAGAAATAAGTACTATGTATGGGGCTTTCTCCTTATGTCTTAATTTACCCTTTTTAAAACCAATCCTTTTAAATAAGCAGTAACGCCCCAAACTTTCATACAGACACGACTTTTCATGCCAGTTTTGTCTTAAAACCTATATTCAAGTATTTAAGCGGTTATATTGGTGTTCCTGCTAGGAATCTGATGACGAGTATCTTGGATATATAAATATATATATATATTGTGTTTTATTTATTTATTTTAAGCATTCCAGTGTTGGTAACCATTTAAGAACTGTTAAGTTTACAGGATGATTTCCAAATCTGTCATAGAAACATAGAATGTGTCGGCAGATAAGAACCATTCGGTCCATCTAGTCTGGCAATTTTTATTTGAGTACTTTTATTAGTCCCCCTTTCCCGGTCTTATAGCTAGGATAGCCTTGTGTCTATCCCACGCATGGTTAAAATCCTTGACTTTGTTTACCTCTGCCACTTCTGCTGGCAGGCTATTCCATACATCCACTACCCTCTCAGTAAAGTAATACTTTCTGATATTACTTTTAAATAGTTGCCCCTCTAATTTAAGACTATGTCCTCTAGTTGTGGTAGTTTTACTTCTTTTAAATATACTCTCTTCCTTTACTGTGTTGATTCCCTTTATGTATTTAAATGTTTCTATCATATCCCCCCTGTTACGTCTTTCCTCCAAGCTATACATGTTAAGATGCTTTAACCTTTCCTGGTAAGTTTTATCCTTCAACCCATGAACCAGTTTAGTAGCCCTTCTCTGAACTCTCTCCAAAGTATCAATATCCTTCTGGAGATACGGTCTCCAGTACTGCGTACAATACTCCAAGTGAGGTCTCACCAGTGCTCTGTACAATAGCATGAGCACTTCCCTCTTTCTACTGCTAATACCTCTCCCTATGCTACTACTAATAACTCTCCCTATGCTACTGCTACTATGCTACTGCTAATACCTCTCATCTAGTAAGAACCTCTGTTATGCAATTACTGTAACTTCCCTCTCACGGGGAACTGCAAAATTTAGACTTAATTTGCTGTTTTGGAAAGATGGGAAAGTGTAAGCCGTTCACTTGTCAGTTCATTTTTAGTGAGTAACCCCACTAACTTGCGTGGAGTGTGATCTGTGGCAAAGGTGTTTTTTTTTTTTTTTGTTTTGTTTTTTGGAGCATGGTTTGACGCTCAGGCCTTTTAGTCATGAAGGAGAGCATTGCAGGGAATTAAGAAGGGATTTTCAACCTCAAAGTAGCTGAGTTAGAAAAATTCTTCCATTCGACTGAATTGGAGAATTTTTCCAACTGTGCTACTTTCTCCATACGTTTGGAGCAGCAGCAAGGGAAGGGAGAGCAGTAGGTTGTTTTAGAGTAGGTTAACTAGACAGAGAGAGCAGAAAAAGCACCTAGCATATAGGGGAGTACAGAAAAAAAAGCTTTTATTTAATTCTGTACACCCCCTCCCGGCCCGTTTGGACTGCTCGCTTCCTCTCCCTCTAGCTGGTCTCCTTCCCTTCACTCTGCCTATGTTAAAGTGTGAAACGTGTTGGGCTGTATTTGTCCATACTGTAAGCTTCCTCAATAAATGTCCATCTATTAATGATTAAGTGCTAATTAAGCGCAAAACGCGGTGGGCTCTATGCCATACGAGGTGTCCCGTGTAAGCTGCCACAATAAATATCCATAGAATTTGCAACAGGATTGCCTATGAGAAACGCGTTGGGATGTATTTGTCCATACTGCGTGTCCACTGTAAGCTTCCACAATGAATGTCCATCGATTTTGGAGTGCAGTGCTGTTTTTTTAGCCTGATTATCATTTCTAATCCTCATACCCCCCAGCTATTGAAAACTCAAGTCCCCATGTTGCGCAGGTAGATGCTAGTCTGTTAGATACTACTTCCACGGTCAAATCATTTTTCCTATTAATGGATAACTAACATCTGCCCCCTACCAGGAAACCCCTCTCCTGAGCCAACAGAGGTAGGCAATAAGGAGGAGGTATTGGTGTGGGAGATAATTCTTCCCCCTTGTAAAAAAAAAATTCCTGCGGACGCCCATGACTGTACACACTTCCTAATACCTCATCTGCGCCTAGAGTCTGACCTCTCACTGTAAAGTGCTTCATTTCTATTTCCAGCGATGTAGAAGATTTGGTATCATGTAGAGGATGATTCCTTTACATTTGCTCTTTGTATTCACATTACATAGCAGCGTAATAATAAGTCCTTATAACATGAGCCTCATATTAACAGATGATGGAATATAAATGTTGTAAAACATACTTTTTTTTTTTTTTTTTTAAAGCTAACTACATGACTTATTAAAAAAAAGAGTTGCAATAAATGTCTATCGTGCATCAGCTTCAAAGAGTCCATGTAAATTTACCCAGAATCCTTTATGCTCTGTGGGACAAACTGTTCTGCTGACTTGTCTGGGATGTATATATGTTTAGCGATGCTATACTGCGTTATACAGGGTAAGGTTTGCTGCTGCTGGTATTTTTACCAATGCCATAAGTGATGTGTCTGTGTGCTTTACATCCTAATCCACATGGAGTGCACATTCCAGCGGCTTTAGAAATAGCTCTCCTTAGTAAACCTATACCTTGCAACTTCACAAATGACTCCAAACTATTTTCATTTGCCAAAAGCTCAGATATTCTCAGGTAGATGGAGAGAAACTGACTGCTCCCCTGAATTTTCAGCAAAAAGGGATGTAGACTGCCTTTCCTTCCCATTAATTTAATACAGGATTTGAATTTATAATTCTGACATATAATATTCAATATTCCATTGACTCCCTCACTGGGTACAAGTATTAGAGGTACAGCCTCCCTCACTGGGTACAAGTATTAGCGGTACAGCCTCCCTCACTGGGTACAAGTATTAGAGGTACAGCCTCCCTCACTGGGTACAAGTATTAGAGGTACAGCCTCCCTCACTGGGTACAAGGATTAGCGGTACAGCCTCCCTCACTGGCTACAATTATTAGAGGTACAGCCTCCCTCACTGGGTACAAGTATTAGAGGTACAGCCTCCCTCACTGGGTACAAGTATTAGAGGTACAGCCTCCCTCACTGGGTACAAGTATTAGAGGTACAGCCTCCCTCACTGGGTACAAGGATTAGCGGTACAGCCTCCCTCACTGGCTACAATTATTAGAGGTACAGCCTCCCTCACTGGGTACAAGTATTAGAGGTACAGCCTCCCTCACTGGGTACAAGTATTAGAGGTACAGCCTCCCTCACTGGGTACAAGTATTAGAGGTACAGCCTCCCTCACTGGGTACAAGTATTAGAGGTACAGCCTCCCTCACTGGGTACAAGGATTAGCGGTACAGCCTCCCTCACTGGCTACAATTATTAGAGGTACAGCCTCCCTCACTGGGTACAAGTATTAGAGGTACAGCCTCCCTCACTGGGTACAAGTATTAGAGGTACAGCCTCCCTCACTGGGTACAAGTATTAGAGGTACAGCCTCCCTCACTGGGTACAAGGATTAGCGGTACAGCCTCCCTCACTGGCTACAAGTATTAGAGGTACAGCCTCCCTCACTGGGTACAAGTATTAGAGGTACAGCCTCCCTCACTGGGTACAAGGATTAGCGGTACAGCCTCCCTCACTGGCTACAATTATTAGAGGTACAGCCTCCCTCACTGGGTACAAGTATTAGAGGTACAGCCTCCCTCACTGGGTACAAGTATTAGAGGTACAGCCTCCCTCACTGGGTACAAGTATTAGAGGTACAGCCTCCCTCACTGGGTACAAGGATTAGCGGTACAGCCTCCCTCACTGGGTACAAGGATTAGCGGTACAGCCTCCCTCACTGGCTACAATTATTAGAGGTACAGCCTCCCTCACTGGGTACAAGTATTAGAGGTACTGCCTCCCTCACTGGGTACAAGTATTAGAGGTACAGCCTCCCTCACTGGGTACAAGTATTAGAGGTACAGCCTCCCTCACTGGCTACAATTATTAGAGGTACAGCCTCCCTCACTGGGTACAAGTATTAGAGGTAAAGCCTCCCTCACTGGGTACAAGTATTAGAGGTACAGCCTCCCTCACTGGGTACAATTATTAGAGGTACAGCCTCCCTCACTGGGTACAAGTATTAGAGGTACAGCCTCCCTCACTGGGTACAAGTATTAGAGGTACAGCCTCCCTCACTGGGTACAAGTATTAGAGGTACAGCCTCCCTCACTGGGTACAAGGATTAGCGGTACAGCCTCCCTCACTGGGTACAAGTATTAGAGGTACAGCCTCCCTCACTGGGTACAAGTATTAGAGGTACAGCCTCCCTCACTGGGTACAAGGATTAGCGGTACAGCCTCCCTCACTGGCTACAATTATTAGAGGTACAGCCTCCCTCACTGGGTACAAGTATTAGAGGTACAGCCTCCCTCACTGGGTACAAGTATTAGAGGTACAGCCTCCCTCACTGGGTACAAGTATTAGAGGTACAGCCTCCCTCACTGGGTACAAGGATTAGCGGTACAGCCTCCCTCACTGGGTACAAGTATTAGAGGTAGAGCCTCCCTCACTGGGTACAAGTATTAGAGGTACAGCCTCCCTCACTGGGTACAAGTATTAGAGGTACAGCCTCCCTCACTGGGTACAAGTATTAGAGGTACAGCCTCCCTCACTGGGTACAAGTATTAGAGGTACAGCCTCCCTCACTGGGTACAATTATTAGAGGTACAGCCTCCCTCACTGGGTACAAGTATTAGAGGTACAGCCTCCCTCACTGGGTACAAGTATTAGAGGTACAGCCTCCCTCACTGGGTACAAGTATTAGAGGTACAGCCTCCCTCACTGGGTACAATTATTAGAGGTACAGCCTCCCTCACTGGGTACAAGTATTAGAGGTACAGCCTCCCTCACTGGGTACAAGTATTAGAGGTACAGCACTCAGGAACCTGTGAGGTACCTACAGTATCTCCATCAGTTATGGGGGGCACAGTAAATTTTATGCTCTAAGACTAACATTTTATTTAAGTATTTATATCAGGATCAGTCTGTGTATAGTCAATAGAAGCTGCTTTTTTTTTGCTGTCCTACGAGCAATCTGTCAGTTACATATAACTTAAATTGGTGTATGAGCCTTGCACTCATGGACGTCTATTCTATATATTTACCACCCTTCCCATGCAGTGTGCGATGCCAATCAAGCCATTCCCTTCCTGATAATGCTGGTACCCCTTTGTAGATAAATCATGGCCCTTTGTGTAAATGACTTCCTCAATGAGATTTAGTAGATGGGATTTGGAAACTGCTGGCAATAAACATTTTGCCCGTATGGCACAGAGGCTGATTTTGCAAATCTCCCAACTTCTGTCCCTGGCAGATCGGGGGCTAGGGGGCGGGGTTTGGGAGTTTCAGTGTCGGCAAGCCCCGGCAGAGGGATTCGAGCACAGCTCATCGCGGGAAACCACCATGAGTTGTCAAACGCTGGACGTTCTATGCCATCTTAGCGTCTTTTGGGACCATAAAAACAGGATGACATAGAACCTCCTAGCGCCGGGAAGGGGATTAAACACCGCTGCGTACAATATCACATCAGTATTATTGGCCAGATGGTTTACTTCTTAAAATATAACCTTGTAATATTTCACAGTCCATAATTCCTGGAGTAGCACAAACAAACTGGACTTAAGAAGAACCACACTACGCGTTTCGCTTTAGAATTGAGGCTCCTAAGAGCTTGCCGTGGGGCTAAGTATGCTCCTGCCGGCATACATAGTAACCCATAACAACAGCATGCTCTAATTACCTATGTACAAAAGGCAACACTCAACATTCTCGGCAATGAACTCAACTTCCATAGGAATGTTTTACATTTGTGCACATGATCTAAGAGCCCTGCTCTGCTCTTACCCTGTATCGTTTTTCCTTTGGGTTGGGAGTTAATGAGAAAAAGACGAGGGATCAAACAGCTCACTCAAGATACTTTGAAAAATGCATTTGAAATGTCCAGCCGAAGATTTAACGCAATGAGATCTGTGCATATTTGGAGCAAGCCAGACACGAAGACCCCTTTCCTTTCTTAAAATAACTTTCGTTTTGAAAAGAGTTAGTTGGAGACTGAGAGCTAAGCGCTCTGGCATGTCAAGTTTCCCCACCCAAAGTGATGTGGAACTCAGGACCCTGGAAAAATGGGATGGAGAAAAAGTAAAATTTTGAAAGTGATCCATCTCGTGTGCATTGAAAAAGCCACAGTAATTTACACAATGACATTAAAGTATATTACCAAAATTTCCCTTAAAGTATTTGGTGCTGAAGGCACTGGTGTTTTAAAGGAAAATTTTTGGCAAAACAATTCGAAAAAATAAGTTATGTTTTACTTTTGTAGACGGTGAAATAGGAAGGCTGTAATGAAAGAACACTAATAAAGTACCTTATTGAGTCCTCTTTGCTCTATCAGGGGGCAGACATGTTGTTTAGAATCTTGGGTCAGATCTTCCTTTATTGGACTGACCATGGTTCCGCACAACATGTCTGCCCCCTGATAGAGCTGCAGGATCAGACGGGGCTCAATAAAGCACTTTATTTGTATTCCTTCATTTAAACATTTCTATTTACACTTGATGCCATCTTTCAATTGAAAATAAGTTCTTTTTTTTTTGCCTGCACTTTAACCTTTTGATCTAGACCTGACACTTTTCATCTCCTCCGTCTATATTTGGAGCAACCCCCTTCCATAGAGAAAACAAAACACAATGTCCGCTCTGTACGTTTTCAAAGTACAAGGGTGAGGAGGGAAGCCCACATCTCCCCCCCCCCCGGCCTCCCTGGCTTGACTATACCCTTGCTCGCCCTTGGGTAAATTTAGGATGCTCCCCCCGGGCTACGTAGCTAATGATTCTAGTCAGCTTGCTAAGTATGGAAACACTACTGTAACAGGAGACTAAACTGCTAAGAACTAGCACATCCCTATACTCCCCTCGTAGCAACCCTCCTGCCATCCACTGTCCCAGCATGGTCAGCTTGACACTGTCCTAACCACCCCCTCCACCCCCCCCTGTCCGCTGTCACTCTTACCCACAGCTGTTCCGTTCTTACACTGTCACACAGCACAGTTGTGGACACTCGCTGTATCCTTTTAAGGTTATATTTCGCTCGCCAACGCTACGGTCGGCAGGAACCAGCTGGGGCTTACTCTGGAGATGCTAAAGTCTTGCATGGACCCAGTAAAGCATCCTAGCAAATGCAGCTCTTTGTATTAGAGGAACGATGACTGCAGGGACTGCCAGCTCCTATGCACTTATATACTATAATATTACATGACATTTATTTATATAGCGCCAACACTCTACTTGGTACAAAATGTGACATGCAAAAAAATTAACTATATTATAATACAGGAGCACTCTTTCCGAAATGCCAACTCACGTTCTTCCAGCATGCATCCAAATCGAGTGCCATGTTTACCGAATTACGCTCCCCTCTTCCATATTTTATTCCACACGTTATTCATTTTTGTTTCCCAATTCTGCCTGTTTTTTGTTTCCTTTGCTTATACTTTCATGTATTGCGTAAGACTATAAATCTAATACACAGGTTGGTCCGTCTGTGGCTTCTCCAGCTCATCTACAACTCCCAAAAATCCTCTGCTACCCCAAGGTTGTTTGAGGAATACGGCTCCGGGAGTCCATCAACAATTGGTGGGACGCCATAGACGCCTCTTGGGTCCGACCACCCAGATTTTAGTCTGCTTTGTTCAGAGCCGGTGGGACAGAGCTAGATTGTGGGACAGACAGAGGTCACCGATATTGGCTATATCTTGATGGCAGAGACTTTGATAATGTTAACTGACCTGACGATGGATGACCAGATCCTACTGCTTTTCTGTAGAGATGGCTGGGTACCAATGGACAATAGTGTCCTCCGCATTCCATTGGGGGGGGGGGGTGTCAGCTGCTGGTGCAAGCTGTGCCCCTCCAGCTGTTCCTCTAATCCCCCTTTCCCAGCCAGCGCCAAGCTGAGAGTGATGAGAGCTGCGGTGAGGGTTGCCGTTAGAGAACATGGCATCTCTGGAGTGAATGACGGTGATTGGTGATAGTTTTGAGAGTCCCTGTGTGAGGGATTACCCTGCAGTAGGTGAAAACTCACTGTTTATGAGCGGGGTTGAATGAGTTGAGCTCACATTAACTCTCTACTCTTAATGCAATCTGACCCGGGTCATCGGGGGGGTTATAAGAAGCCCCTATCGAATGGCAGCCATTTGGCACAGCAGCAAAGAGGGTGAGATTTCGTCATTCTGATGACATTGCCCACTCGGAGATCCGAGTCATCAATCTCACACCCTCCACACTAACTGATGAGTCCAGTAATGTGGAACTAAAGCCAAAAATATGGCCCAGCTTTCACACCTTTAACACACAGCGTGTCATGTTTGTACCCGATTTTCTTGGCTCCTCCATGTCCTATTCAGGTTTTTTTTTTGGCTGTTCCAACTTCAGCCTTAGTGGCCGTCCTACATTTTCTCCTTCTCTGTTGGTGTCCGCTGGTCTTGTTGCCCTATAAATCCCTGCAGTTTATTGCAAACCGGACGTTTGCATTCATTTGGTTTTAGTCTGGTGGCTGCTACTTTTATTTTTTGGCTCCCGAATTTGCTACTTCTCTCAAGTGTTTCTGTCCAGGATCTGTGACTCGTAACCGGTGGGTCTCAAGCACCCTGGGAAAGGTATCATCCTGAACCAGCATTGCTATGCAGTCTTGTGCATCGCCACAGGGTTTCCAGCCTCTTGTGCCCCGCCATAGGGCTTCCAGTGTCGTGCCCCTCCACAGGGCTTCCAGTCTCATGCCCTGAGACAGGGCTTCCAGTCTTGTGCCCCGCCATAGGGCTTCCAGTGTCGTGCCCCTCCACAGGGCTTCCAGTCTCATGCCCTGAGACAGGGCTTCCAGTCTTGTGCCCCGCCATAGGGCTTCCAGTGTCGTGCCCCTCCACAGGGCTTCCAGTCTCATGCCCTGAGACAGGGCTTCCAGTCTTGTGCCCCACCATAGGGATTCCAGTGTCGTGCCCCTCCACAGGGCTTCCAGTCTCATGCCCTGAGACAGGGCTTCCAGTCTTGTGCCCCGCCATAGGGCTTCCAGTGTCGTGCCCCTCCACAGGGCTTCCAGTCTCATGCCCTGAGACAGGGCTTCCAGTCTTGTGACCCACCGCAAGGCTTTTAGTCTTGTGCCCCGCCAAAGGGCTTCCAGTCTTGTCCCCCACCACAGGGCTTCCAGTCTTGTGCCCCACCACAGGGCTTCCAGTCTTGTGCCCCGCCACAGGGCTTCCAGCCTCGTGCCACCGCCACAGGGTGCCCCGCCACAGGGCTTCCAGTCTCGTGTCCCGCCACAAGGCTTCCTGTCTCTGCCCTGTTCAGTTTTTTTTTTTAGTCATGACCTGTTCGGGCCCAGCTTTAGTTAGTAGTTAGTGAGACTAATGATCGTAGGATTCTGGCTATAATTGCAATCCGTATCTTATCGGAAGGATGTTATTTGTGAATCGAACTTGGCCTTGGTGAATCTGCATGTCCCTATAATGCTCAGCCAGTCATTGTCAAACTCCACTTTATGGAAAATAATAGTCTATACTAGCTGTAATGTCAAAGTTAGCCAATCCCTGGCTCAGAGCATCGTTTAAGGATAACTGTAGGCAAAAGAATATTCTTCCGTTTAATTGAAAGATTGCATCAATTCTAGATGTTTTAAATATAAATATTTTAATGAAAGGATACAAATGATAATGCATTATTTTGAGTCATCTTTGCTCCATATAAGTCATATCTGACCCAAGATTCTAAACATGTCTGCCCTGTGATAGAGTTATATGATGCAAAGATGACTCAAAATAAGGCATTCTTTTTTTGTATTCTTTCATTAAAACATTTCTATTTAAAACATCTAGGACTGATGCAATCTTGCAATTAAACGGAAGTATATTTTTTGCCTAGAGTTATAAAGGTACTTTCTTTAAACATGAATTCCTTTTATTCGTTTGCAGTTTTCTTTTAGTACAGAAATACCTGTAAGTAAATATTGCACTGATTTATTACTGTATATCTAGGTAAATATCTTGGGTAGAGCTACATAACACCACACTATTATTAATATTGCTTTTTTAAAATCTGTTTCTGGAATTCAGAGATTCCCAGTATGCTTCGACACTGTGCCATGATATTACTCTAGAGAAACAGAGGGGAGAGGGTATCTGAATATGAGCATGTGTTTTAATCACAGTAATTATGTAACATGATATCCCACACATCCTTTAGAAACGGCAAGAGATCCCCATTGCTTGGCACATCTAAGATGCGCAAGAAACGCTACCCCCCCCCCCCCTTAGCTGTGAGGTGGCTTTTGTCTGTATAAACTGTGGTTAAATTTAGGAATGAATATGTGTGAATATGTAGCTATGTGTAGTAATGCATTTTGTATTTTCAGATGTAGCAGTATGCAGTTTGTAGCTATGAATATATATATATATATATATATTTTTTTTTTTTAATTTAAAGATCCCTTTAGGTTTAGGGCATATGTTCCAGATCATGCGAGGGGCAACCATTTAAAAGTAATATCAGGAAGTATTACTTTACTGAGAGGGTAGTGGATGTATGGAATAGTCTTCCAGTAGAAGTGGTAGAGGTTAATACAGTGAAGGAGTTTAAGCATGCGTGGGATAGGTATAAGGCTATCCTAGATATAAGATAAGGTCAGGGACTAATGAAAGTATTACTTTACTGAGAGGGTAGTGGATGTATGGAATAGTCTTCCAGTAGAAGTGGTACAGGTTAATACAGTGAAGGAGTTTAAGCATGCGTGGGATAGGTATAAGGCTATCCTAGATATAAGATAAGGCCAGGGACTAATGAAAGTATTACTTTACTGAGAGGGTAGTGGATGTATGGAATAGTCTTCCAGTAGAAGTGGTAGAGGTTAATACAGTGAAGGAGTTTAAGCATGCATGGGATAGGTATAAGGTTATCCTAGATATAAGATAAGGTCAGGGACTAATGAAAGTATTACTTTACTGAGAAGGTAGTGGATGCATGCAATAGTCTTCCAGTAGAAGTCTTAGAGGTTAATACAATGAAGGAGTTTAAGCATGCGTGGGATAGGTATGAGGCTATCCTAGATATAAGATAAGGCCAGGGACTAATGAAAGTATTACTTTACTGAGAGGGTAGTGGATGTATGGAATAGTCTTCCAGTAGAAGTGGTAGAGGTTAATATAGTGAAGGAGTTTAAGCATGCATGGGATAGGTATAAGGCTATCCTAGCTATAAGATAAGGCCGGGGACTAATGAAAGTATTACTTTACTGAGAGGGTAGTGGATGCATGGAATAGTCTTCCAGTAGAAGTGGTAGAGGTTAATACAGTGAAGGAGTTTAAGCATGCATGGGATAGGTATAAGGCTATCCTAGATATAAGATAAGGCCAGGGACTAATGAAAGTATTACTTTACTGAGAGGGTAGTGGATGCATGGAATAGTCTTCCAGTAGAAGTGGTAGAGGTTAATACAGTGAAGGAGTTTAAGCATGCATGGGATAGGTATAAGGCTATCCTAGATATAAGATAAGGCCAGGGACTAATGAAAGTATTACTTTACTGAGAGGGTAGTGGATGCATGGAATAGTCTTCCAGCAGCAGTGGTAGAGGTTAATACAGTGAAGGAGTTTAAGCATGCGTGGGATAGGTATAAGGCTATCCTAGATATAAGATAGGGAGCTGGGGACTAATAAAAGTATTTAGAAAATTGGGCAGACTAGATGGTTCTTATCTGCCGACACATTCTATGTTTCTATTAAGTACATTTTTGCTTGCATAACATCCCACCACAGGCACACACAATAACCCTACCATCCACAGCTCTAGGAGTCAACCACAGTTTTTTTTTTTTTAAGTGACACTACCTTGTTTTGTGAAAGCTGAGAGGTCAGGTTATCGGGCTCCGAGCCGGAAGGAGAGGTATTTTAAGCAGGGGGGAATACTTCCCTCATTCTAAAGGCCAACTCTGAGTTTAGCTTCATACACCTGTACTGTCTCCGTGATCATGTAAGCCCATACAGACTCCATGCAGCAGGGCTTGACAAATCCCAGAAAGCCTGGCTCCTCACTTATTTGACTGTTTTACCTATAATTCTGTGGAAGTGTCCTGGCTCCTACTTTGGTGCCTTTAATCTACAAATATAAATCTCCAGTTACTTGGGTTTATCCCCACCATCTTGACAAGATTCACAGTTGTTGAAGAAAGGTATTGTACAGTGCAGTACTGTTACTCCATAGAGAGTATGTTTTTTTTTTTACTTGGTTATTCATAAACCTAGATGCTTTGACTAAATTCTCCTTTCTTACCACCTGCCTATGCAGGACTTGCTACGTGTAGTGAATGGCTAGTTCCTGGGACCACTGAGCACATTCCAATATTTCCCTCCATAATATTAATTATTAATTTCTATAGTTTGACCATCTACTCGATCTTGAATTATAATAATAATAAGTACGTATGGATGAATACTGCTTTTTATGTGATGAGTAATAGCCGTAATAATCTACTTTGAAATAAAAATACAAAAATATATATACGCCTACCTGGAAGAAGCTCTAATATAAGGGGGCGAAACGCGTCAGACATTTTTTTAATTTTTTTTTTTTGTACCGTCTTTTCGATCCTGTTTAATCTCCTGTTTTAATAAATTCCATAGGAATACAAATAGACACTGCTGATTTGATCTTCTGGGAGACATCCCCATTCTGATTAAAAGAAGATGTCCATGATTGTGAACCCTTGCTACTTAAAGGAAAGGGTATAACCCCTGAGATGCAAGTTCCATGCTCTTTTTTTTGTTAGCGCATAAAAAATGTCATCTTGTATTTTTTTCCCCGGTTCTCAATCATATTACTACACTATATTTGTGTATTTTATTTTTCTCTTTTATATGCCCTGCATATACTGGAGACCTCGTAAAGACTAAAACAATCTCATTGTATTATACATCAGGTTGTACTTATATATTTTTGTTCACACTTATACACTATTGGCGCACTATTGTTTTGTAGCTTTATACTATCTCTGTGTGTATTTAGTTCGTATCAAACGTTATAGTGCTGCTGGTGTTACACCAACTAAGAACTAAACCTCCCCCTTTCTTGTCTATTATCTACTTTTAAATGTTTTTGTGCCAATTTATTGGGTTAGTGCCACTTTGATGTTTCTGTTCATTAAGTTCATCTTAAAACTTTCGATCATCAGCTTGTACCCATTTAATAAACGTACAGTCCATTGAGTTATCCTCTGGTTTTATAACAATGGTCCGACTGTACAGTGCGTAAGGATAGTCATATTTGTGGTGTGTTCTCCTATTCTGTAATCTGTTTAACCCGTCATCTGTGTATATTTACTAAAAAGGAAAACATCAGGGAGTGAAACTAATTTGGAAATAGTGCTGCATTGTCTTTTATACCTTATAACATTTTACTCCTGTGTCTGCATTGTGTGCATTATATAGCCATATTATAAGGCCAGCCATATGTAACAAGCCTCTGTTGTACGTTTGTAATTATTACTCGTTACAAATTGTCAAAATACTGAAACAAAGATCTAGCGCCAAAACCTGAATTAACGAAACGGCATATTTTTTGCTGGTTGGAGTGTAATGTTTGTGCCTGCCTATAACATGGATTATACACATTAAAGCACCTTTTTTACAGATTGTACTTACCTGCCTGGGTTTCCTCTCTGCATCCTGTTTTATTTGATGTTTATGTTTAATCCATGTGTTGCTATAAGTGGGTTTATATACATTTTATATATATAAAATATATAGCACAACTGAGTGACAAATAACAACATTTGGCTTATATTTGATAACTGTACTATTTGCTACATTTCAGCTATAGCAGACTATAGGAGCCCAAGAGACGAATTTAGGAGCCAATCTATTTAGAATTAGGAGCCAGGCAAATGCTCCTTTCATAGAGTTCTATGTAAAACAATCAAAAATGTGAGTAGACATAGTAGTATGGATTTTAGGAGCCAAGGGTTTCCTGGGGGTATGTCAAGTTCTGGAGTGTTGTCTAGCACTACAATGAATGAATCTGTACAAATCAACCGTACACCTGCAGCTAAATTAGATATACTACCAAAGAATCAACAATGATATCAAAGTCCTGAACTGTCCATAGGTAGTCACAGATCCTAGTGATGCAATCTCTAAACAAGCAACTCTTTGCTGCTACAGTTGCGGTGTGGCCAAAAGGCTATAAGACTCTGTCCATCACTATCATCCAGTGGGATGCTTTCCTGGCCAGTTTTATATATAATAGGTGTTGCCAGAGCTTATCAGGCCCTTTCTGTCTCACTCATCCCAATGTTGGGTTGCTTCTCTAAATGCTTAATCAGGGGGCCTGCTCAGCCCAGATGAAGGTTGCCCACCTCTGAGACAGACTGTCCCAGCTGCTTTGATAATGACTAGACTTGAGCAGCCCTATTTGAGTCTAATTTGGGATGTCCCATAGGGACAGGGTAAAGGTTGAACCGAGCTGTGTTAATGATATAGACGGATCTCGTCTGTGTCCTTTCCCTCCCCGTGGCCAAGTATTTGGGAAATGTAACTTGCACTGCATCAGCGTTGACCTAAGGGGCATACCTTTCCCCCCATACCGCTGGGCCAAGCGACTTAATGTCAGTGACACAATACTCAGTGTCTCATGCAGATCATCTTTCCATGCCGAGTTATAAATGGCAGAGTCTTTCTCCTATAATAAGCAAATAGTCTTCACATGTTATGTCAGCAATATTTGTACATTGGTCTGCATATCGTGGGGCATATGTATGAATAACTGCCTCTGTGATAACACTTTTTTTTAAATCATGTATTAAAGAGACCGTAATGAGTCAACTTAAGTTTACTTTTCATAAAAGAGCACTTGTAGAGAAGTGAAAATATATCTCTACAAATCATGGGTATTGCATGTTTAATAAAAGATGGAGGCTGCCATTTGTTTTTCCGCCTCTGTGCATTACCTGGTCAGTGACTGTGATTAGAATTCTAGCTGTACATTGGTTGGGTTGGAACAGTAAACAGCCAATCAGAATGCAGCTTTCCCAGGGCACCATTACTACCACTTGATGGAGCTCATGCCCATCCCATTAACATAAGTAACATTTTGCATCACTATCCATCAATGCTTATTTAAAATGCAAACCTGGAACTATACTCTGAATTATTCCTTCCCTCGTTCGCTCATCTGATCAAGAGCCTGCTATAATAAGACAAATCTTGTTGTTAGTAGGACATCTTATTGCTGCTGCCTCAGATACTGGGTCAAATCAAAGATCTCTCCAGGAATGGGCAGACACAAGGACCCACAGCCCTTAGGACATGATCCAAGGCTTTCCCCAGGTTGCAGAGCATTGAATGTTTATATCTGGACCAAAATCTCTACTGCTGGCTCCAAATTATTTTTCTAGTGAAAAGTGAAGTCTCACTTTCAAAGTAACCAGGAGGCTCCTGGATTTGTCTATTTGGCTACTAAAGTCTACAAGTATTGGTCTACCATGGTTTATATTAGTCTAGATATTCCGTTACTATTTATCAGAAGAGTACCCAGAAAATAAAAGGCCTGGAGCTAATGACCAGCCTGCACAGATAGATTAATACTCTGTGACCACAGCCCCGGTAATTTCTCACAAACAAGAGGCCAGCGGAGCTAAGCTTTCTGTAAGTTTGCACCACAAAGTCCCCCCAGACCGGCGGCTGCTCCTCAAAGCTATTTTTTTCTCCTTGTCACAGACACCTGCTTTGGATTGTCACTTGGTTCCGGGGACATCATCTTACATCTGATGACAAGTCTCCCCCCCCCCCCCCCCTTCACAAGCAGGATCCTACTATACATAATGTGCATCTGCGTGCCCAGCAGCATGTATTCATCATTCAGTGGAATTAGCACTACAGCAGCAAAGACACAGTGCAAGACTGGTGGATGCTAGTATGTCACTGAAGTAGATGCAGGGCTACTCTCTCAGCCCAGGCGGTAAAATAGTTCTCTCTTACCCAGGAAAAGAAAGTTATCCCTGCGCCTGGAATTTAAAGAGAAAGGGGGGGTGCTTCTATAGACATCTTAGGGTTTCCTAAATAACTGGAATGATAGAAGATTTAAATATTTGGTGCAAGCAACACAAGGGAAGGATGGGGTATATAGAGTAAGAAAAAAGTAGAGTCTCGAAGAATTTTCACCAAAATTTTAAAACAAGATACAAGAAAAAACAACAATTATATAAAATTCTGAGGACCATCCAAGGTATATTTTATACCCCAGACATCCTCGAAATTCATTTTGCCAAGCACCATCTTTGTTTATGTGTATGTTTTTTTGAATATTGTTATAGTCCGAAGTTTATTTGTTATTAACTTTTTTTTTTCTATTAAAAGTATGGCTATCTTTAAAAAAAAAAAATCCTTTAGAGTCTCTACCACTTTTTCCTACCCCCCCCCCCCCTTCCCTTGTTCGCGCATCTACATTTTAAATACTCAGAACCTAGACATCTGTGGGGAATCCCAAATGATTAAGGCCAGAAATGTGAGGTCAGAGAGGCAGCTAAATTTGCTCCACAAATGAATATTTCTGCTACCTCCATGGATATTCCTGTAATCTCCAGACACCACCAGCATGTCACACGCTGACCCCTTTGCAGGTTTAACGTTTATTTTTACCTTCTTAAAGGGCAGATATTCCACCCCCCCCCCCCCCCCTTGCTAGACTTCTCTTCTATGACCAGGGGGTATTTGAGCAGTTGCTTAATTCTCCTACACCGTCCATTGGATTTTGCTGTGGCAGGGCACAACACGGGGTCCCATCAGAGCCAAATTCAAATTCAGTCCAAATACCATTCCTGCCTTGAATTGAAAGCCCTTTAAAAGCATTAATCCCACTCTATTTACACAAGGAGAGCCCCAAAAATGAATAGCTGCTCACTACAAAACCCAGAATGCCAACTAAGAATTAAGGGTCGTCAGCAATGAAAAACGTAAATTATTCTTAACCCCCTTGGAGACACAGGGGCGTGGCCAATGAAAAAATATCCTATAATATGCTGGTTTATAAGCCTAAATATGGCATCAGAAATTGTCTCTCTTTTGCTAGTGCAGAGAGAGACCCCCCCCCCCCCCGCACAATTCAGACGTGAGACCCAGAACAACGTCATCCAGTGCCAGCCCCCCCCCCCACCGGCTCTGCCAGAACCAAGAGTGCACCTTTAAAGATACACATCGGGTTGACTTGGGACAAGGACTGCTATCTCCCACTGCTCATTTTAAGAGAAATGGAGGCTCATGGGAGATGCAATTATATCTGGACACTTAAATTATGGATGGTCAAATCCCAAACGCCAGGGTCTTAAAATCCCTACTGCTGGCTCCTCACTAATTTGACTGTTTTATATGAAACACTATGAAGGTTACAGTTCTCTTGCTCCTAAAAATAGGTTAGTTTGGCTTCTAGCTATATGTTGGTCACTCCATGCAGCCTTGTCTGACTGGTCTGCTTGAGCCAGCTCCAGAGGCCTGTCTTACGTCATGGTGACCACTTGAACCCGTTCACCATGGGAAAGACTAAAGAGCATGTGTAGCCCGGGGGGGGGGGGGTTGTAATTCTCCAACGCACGTGCTCTCCCAGGCGTCTTTTAGACATGGCTCATTCATTAAAATTCTACATAGAATTGAGACTGATTGATTGGCAAGTAAATCAAATAATGACTTATAAATAAAATAACCCGACCATTCATTTAACGCAATGATTTCCGGAGCGCTATAAAATACTCTTTGGCCGTCAGTCTCTCTACCATACATATTGGAGCGTCAGCTGTGAAAGAGTTACACATCGGCACAATTCCAGAATGAAGTTATGTGAAGACATCACCAGTCCCCAATCCAACTCCCCCCTACCCCCCACCCCTTGTTCTCCCTTTCCCCTTGTCACTCTGTTACCTGACACAGTCACAGCTGGTAATATATAATGGGAAGCTTTTAATACCATTGGAGAAGCCCACCCAGTCTGGCAATTCTCCAGGCTATTGTGAGATCTCTTAGCCTACTCTATTACTGTCCTCCATTTATTGCAGAGATTTATTTGGGGCACTCGGTAAACCACGGGCAGTATTTAGACTTTGGGATTTTTATTGTTTGCTGTGCCTGTATCATCCAATTTCTAAGTGATGGGAAAAAGGAATCTACCTGTTGAGTAGATTAGGATTTAACTATCATTTTAATGATAAGAGAGAGAGAGAGAATATATATATATATATATCTAAATGTATCTACGGCGTGTCCTGCTTATGACATCATTGTGGAAATGTGTAATTTGCATATCAAGCCACAATGATGTCATAAGCAGGAGTCAGCACAGACCTGTTTTTAAGCCATATATTTCTCTTATTTTATGGGTATGTTTGCAATTTCGCTAGCACAATGTATAGATCGTATTTCATCATTTGTTATACTCTTTATCTTTCACAATGTAAGTAATGTTTAGGTTGCTGTGCCTTTTTAAATACCAGGGAGTCAATTCTAGACCAGGGCTTGACATATCCCAGGAGCCCTGTTTGCTCTACAGCTGGACCTTTACTGTTTTCCATAGAACTCTACGGCAGTACCATTTCCCTGGCTCCTAGGTAGGGTTGCCACCTTTTCTTCAGAAAAATACCGGCCTTGGTACTGTCTCCATAGACTTAACATTGGCCTGATGCCAATTTTTTATCGGCCTGCCGGTAAAATACCGGCCAGGTGGCGACCCTACTCCTAGGGTTGCCACCTTTTCTTCTGAAAAATACCGGCCTTGCTACTCCCTCTATAGACTTAGCATTGGCCTCAAGCCAGTATTTTACCGGTCTGCCGGTAAAATACCGGCCAGGTGGCAACCCTGTTGACTCCTAAAGATAACTAGGCTGGCTCCTGAATATTCACCTGCATTCTGGGTTTTTAAAGCAGTATTATGCAAAAAAAAATAAAAATAATAATAATACAAAAGTCCCTTGAGTTATTCAAAGCATGTATTGCATAACATTTTCACATACAAAGCTTAGTACAGCTCTAGTGTTAGCCATAGCTACAAGCATACAAAGGCCAGTCCAGATATCAGCTTTATCAAACAGAAGCGCAGATTTATAAGGCAAATTAATATACGGTTGGCTCAGACGGTCCGTCCGCACCTTGGACTCTCCTGGTCTAGTAAAAAGTTGGATGTAGTGCCGATTCAGTGGTGAGATATTGTCCGGACAATAATTAAATCCTTATATTCTTATCATTTGGGATCCAGTTGATTTTTAAAAAATCTTAGGCTACACGTTATGCAGGGTATAGTCATGTCTGTAGAATAGTTAAGGCTGCAATTTGACACACGGCTTATATATTCAGTACAGACCTTATTACAGCATACTGTGATATAAGGGTAAGTACCATATTTAACAAGCTTGGTCTAACAAACATGCAGTTGTGTATTGGTATCTACTCTCCTGAGCTCAGTGCTTGGATGACACTGACTGATGGTCTTCTGTTTAGAACTACAAGTCCCTTCCCCGGATGGCACTGAAGATGTTGGAAGCCTTTCCGATGGCCAGACAGCTGCCGTGGATCCTGGCATGGATGACAAGTCCCTGTATGCCGAGCAGATTCCAATAGAGAAGAATCTGCTGGTGCCTTTCACAGAGATATTGGAAGCTGAGACACAGGACTTGAAGCTGGAAAACTGTAGCCCCGAGGGTGGGGAAAAGATCAACATTGAGACGGATACCCTGAAGAATGAGAGGCAAGACAAACGCAATGCAACTCGGGTGGGGCCTCCCTGTGCGACTGTAACAAATGCTAGTCCTGAAGCGGAAGAGAATGTGCAAGATACTGGTGTTCGTTCTCAAGAGATAATCGCTGGGGCAACTATTTCGCTTGACGAATTAGATATTATATTAGGTGAGGCCTCAACCCCTGAGAAAGACATAGAAGATACAACACCTGAGGAAGTATTCCATGACAAAAGAGATGATGGTCCATCTCAAGTGGAAGGGAGTGACTCTGAGCTGGAGTCAACAGAAAGTGTTCTGGAAGAGGAACAAGATGTTGGTCTTTATGGGCTCGGAAATGAATCGGAACTTGGAGCATCAGAAGAGGATCTGACAAATGATCCAAAAATAGATGACCTAAGCGATAATGTGGAAGATAGTATCTCTGCCACCCAACTGGAAGATGGCACCGTCCACAGCTTAGACAGCAGCACTGATATTTTGAAGAAGAATGTCGAGAACCCAGACACTGGTAATGATGGATCAGAAGAGATTCCAAAGGGTGGAGAAGTTTCAATGGAGGAGATACCTGAGCAGGAAGCAACATCTGAAGAGGTCCAAGAAATCCTTGAATCATCTAAAGACTCTGAACCACTTGAAGCTGATCCAGAAAATATTGACCAAGAAGAGTCCAACGACTCTGAAGAGTCTCCAGCAACAGGTCCTGAATTACAGGAAATTATTTTGGATGACCAAACCTCCGAAGAAGACACAGAAGCAGAAAACAAGGAAGGCACAGAAGATGATGCAGAAAATACTGACCCGAATTCAAAGGAATCTGAAGATCCTGAGGATGAACCTCAGGAAACCGTAGCCGAGTTGGACGAAAATATTTCTGATGATCAAACCTCCGAAGAAGAGATAGAAGCAGAAAACAAGGAAGGCACAGAAGATGATGCAGATAATATTGATCTAGATTCAAAGGAATCTGAAGATCCTGCGGATGAGCCTCAGCCAACGGTAGGTATTATTGACGAGCAAACCTCAGAACAAGACATAGAAGGAAAAAACAAGGAGGGCACAGAAGATGATAGAGAAAATATAGACCTAGATTTAATACAATCTGAAGATCCTGATGATGAGCAAACCTTGGAAAAACAAGAAGACACAGATGCAGAAGACAAGGAGGGCACAGAAGATGATCTGGAAAATACAGAAAAAAAAGATTCTCAAGACTCTGAGGATTCAAATGAAGTATCACCGGCAATAGTAAACACCGGGGCAGAAGAAGGGAATCCGATAATAGGAGAGGACATTTCAGGCGATGTAAGTGATAACTTGGAAGAGAAGGCGACCAACGAGGACCATAGTACAGCAGAAGATAAAGCAAAAACAGAAGAATTGCTAGAACAAGAAAATGAAGAAACCTCCGAGCAGGCCAACTCTCAAGAGACAGTGGCCCAGGATTCTTTGGAAGGGGTGACTGGCCAGGGAGAGAAAGAGGGATCATTGAAAACAACTAGGAAGAATACAGTCAGACGAAAACGGCAGCAGCGAAAAGGTATTGAGTGAGCCATGCAGGGCAATGAATATCCATCTCTGACCAGGCTTGTGAAGATGAACTAGTTTCATTATTGAAAGAGGAAGATAATATGAGAATCCTGAAACAGACAAGTGCAGGTCCAGTAGTGCATTGTAAAGGGCTTTTTTTGGGCCTATATTGATGGTGTCCACACATTTATCATACAAATATCTAGGGAAGGAAGTGAAAATGAAAGTCGAGGAGCTTTTTATAGACTTGGTCAATGCTGTTATAACACTTGACGGGGGTCAGTAAGAGAGGTCATTCAACCAGGGATGAGTGGGCCTCTTATTTCTAAAGCCTATTACCCCTTTGTGATAGGCGAAGTGTTGGCGGAAAGCTTATATTTCTGAATTTTTTTTGACCCTGCAGCAAGAAACCTTAATGATTAGATACCCTGCAATTCAAAATACCCCTGCCCATCCCAGGTTGGGAGGGTAGTGGTGATCTTTTTCATTTAGGGTCCAACAAACAACTTAATAACATAAACCAAATTCAGGTCAATCAGGTTGTTCCTGGTAAGTATAGTACATAGACATGCAGTGCTCCTATTGAATGTGAAAAATAATAATAATTCATGGGAGTTTTGTATTTTCAAGGTCATTTCAAACTTAAAACCAAAGATTCCAAGTGGGAGAGGGGGTAGGGGGTTTGGCCCTCTGCCCCCCTTGCCAGACCTCCCTTGAGTGTGACCCTCTAGCTGAGCTAAGAGGCTGGCTGCAGGAGTATTTGAGATGCAGTCCACCCAACACCTGCAGCGCCTACATTTCACACCCCTGATGCAGAATAAAATTAACACAAGAGTATTACATGAGACAACGGCTTTCCTAAAGGATTCTTAATCAGTTTTACTACCCCAATACCAGTGAGGGGTCTATTATTGTAAAGAAGTCATCCATAGAACACTGTGGGTGTAAGGGGGGCTCTTACCTGCTGTAGTGCTCGTCATGTATGTCACAGGCGGCAGAAACACAAGTGATTGTCAACTACAGGATGGGGAAGCCTAAGTAATGATGCAGCGATTGCCAGAAACACTGGGGTTATGGATCAAGGACAATTGTGGAGTAAAGTTGCTGCTGGCATCACTTTTAGTGCTTCTCTTTATACATTGTGTAAAATCAGGCCTAGAAATGTATAAAACCTGTTGTTTACCAGCATTTAGAATGTGCTTCCTGTATGTGCACATACAACATGTCACCCCAAGTACAAAGTATATTGTACTGTTATATTGAGACTCAATTTCACTGTAGATAGGATCTCCTGTATTACCATGAACTCTAGGCCAGGGGGTAGGCAATCTGCGGCCCTCCAGATCTTGCAGAACTACATTTCCCATTACTCCTCTGCCAGTCTCTTAGCTGAGAGAGAACTATGGGAGATGTAGTTCATAGGCAGCTGGAGGGCCGGAGGTTTCCTACCCCTACTCCAGGCAGAGTGAAGTGGCATAACTGATGCTTATAAAAGGCTATGTGCGTTATTAATGAAAGAGGGAATTAAGAAGGCAATTGCAGATTTAAGGCCAAAATAATGAAGCATAGCAGGATGGCAGAATTTTTCCAAATTGGCTACTTTGGCATTATGTTTGCAAATGTCTTCTCAATTCCCTGCAATAACCTCTTTCACGGGTTTTTTTGCATACGTGACACTTCCGATGCTCCATTGGCAAAATGATCCATTTTTGGCCTAGAAGCAGGGCAAATAGACAGAAATGGCTGCATCCCAGACTGGCCAGTGGAGCAGATGTTTTCTAGTCCTCAGAAAACATGGAGGATAATAGACTGATCGTCTCTAGGACAGTGGGCTGGGGAGCAAGTAATGGATGTTACAGTAATGGTGAAGAATAGCTTGTTAGCCATAGACAAAGGTTTGCTTATATACCAGTAATACAAAAGCCGTTTAAATCAAGATGAATTAACATTTCCAGGGATAATGAGAATATGGGCCGCACTTGCCTGCCATAGGGGCCACACGTTGGACACCTCGGCTGTAGAGTCTAATTAGATTCTCTTTTCTTACAGAAGAGTTTGATGATGATGAAGAAGAAGAGATTGCGAAGAGGGATCGTGGTCACATAGACAGCACGCTGAAACTTACCGAGGATAAGCCAAAAGATGATTACTCCGGTAACATAAACTGACGCCCCCCCCCCCCCCAGCAGGGCCGGGCCTTAATCTACAACTCACCACTCACCTAACCTAGAAATCACACCATATACATTAATATCCCATAATGGACATCTGGGTGCCCTTTGCAACCAGGGGAGGGCTGGCAATGGATCATCACCCCCAAAGCTGCTCTATAACCTGACCTAATGGGCTGTACCAATTTTTACTTTTAAATGTCCCAGTTTGTAGCACTTTCTATCCAATTGTTTTGTCTTTTTATCAATCTCTGTACCTTATCTGTCAGTATATCTGTATATCAATCTCTGCACCTTATCTGTCAGTATATCTGTATATCAATCTCTGCACCTTATCTGTCAGTATATCTGTATATCAATCTCTGCACCTTATCTGTCAGTATATCTGTCTATCAATCTCTGTACCTTATCTGTCAGTATATCTGTCTATCAATCTCTGTACCTTATCTGTCAGTATATCTGTCTATCAGTCTCTGTACCTTATCTGTCAGTATATCTGTCTATCAATCTCTGTACCTTATCTGTCAGTATATCTGTCTATCAATCTCTGTACCTTATCTGTCAGTATATCTGTCTATCAGTCTATGCACCTTATCTGTCAGTATATCTGTCTATCAGTCTCTGTACCTTATCTGTCAGTATATCTGTCTATCAGTCTCTGTACCTTATCTGTCAGTATATCTGTCTATCAATCTCTATACCTTATCTGTCAGTATATCTGTCTATCAATCTCTGTACCTTATCTGTCAGTATATCTGTCTATCAATCTCTGTACCTTATCTGTCAGTATATCTGTCTATCAATCTCTGTACCTTATCTGTCAGTATATCTGTCTATCAGTCTCTGTACCTTATCTGTCAGTATATCTGTCTATCAGTCTCTGTACCTTATCTGTCAGTATATCTGTCTATCAGTCTCTGCACCTTATCTGTCAGTATATCTGTCTATCAATCTCTGTACCTTATCTGTCAGTATATCTGTCTATCAATCTCTGTACCTTATCTGTCAGTATATCAGTCTATCAGTCTCTGTACCTTATCTGTCAGTATATCTGTCTATCAGTCTCTGTACCTTATCTGTCAGATATCTGTCTATCAATCTCTGTATCTTATCTGTCAGTATATCTGTCTATCAGTCTCTGTACCTTATCTGTCAGTATATCTGTCTATCAATCTCTATACCTTATCTGTCAGTATATCTGTCTATCAATCTCTGTACCTTATCTGTCAGTATATCTGTCTATCAATCTCTGTACCTTATCTGTCAGTATATCTGTCTATCAATCTCTGTACCTTATCTGTCAGTATATCTGTCTATCAATCTCTGTGCCTTATCTGTCAGTATATCTGTCTATCAATCTCTGTACCTTATCTGTCAGTATATCAGTCTATCAGTCTCTGTACCTTATCTGTCAGTATATCTGTCTATCAGTCTCTGTACCTTATCTGTCAGATATCTGTCTATCAATCTCTGTATCTTATCTGTCTATCAATCTCTGTATCTTATCTGTCAGTATATCTGTCTATCAATCTCTGTACCTTATCTGTCAGTATATCTGTCTATCAGTCTCTGTACCTTATCTGTCAGTATATCTGTCTATCAATCTCTATACCTTATCTGTCTATCAATCTCTGTACCTTATCTGTCAGTATATCTGTCTATCAATCTCTGTACCTTATCTGGCAGTATATCTGTCTATCAATCTCTGTACCTTATCTGTCAGTATATCTGTCTATCAATCTCTGTGCCTTATCTGTCAGTATATCTGTCTATCAATCTCTGTACCTTATCTGTCAGTATATCAGTCTATCAGTCTCTGTACCTTATCTGTCAGTATATCTGTCTATCAGTCTCTGTACCTTATCTGTCAGATATCTGTCTATCAATCTCTGTATCTTATCTGTCTATCAATCTCTGTATCTTATCTGTCAGTATATCTGTCTATCAATCTCTGTACCTTATCTGTCAGTATATCTGTCTATCAGTCTCTGTACCTTATCTGTCAGTATATCTGTCTATCAATCTCTGTACCTTATCTGTCAGTATATCTGTCTATCGGTCTCTGTACCTTATCTGTCAGTATATCTGTCTGTCAGTCTCTGCACCTTATCTGTCAGTATATCTGTCTATCAATCTCTGTACCTTATCTGTCAGTATATCAGTCTATCAGTCTCTGTATCTTATCTGTCAGTATATCTGTCTATCAGTCTCTGTACCTTATCTGTCAGTACATCTGTCTATCAATCTCTGTACCTTATCTGTCAGTATATCTGTCTATCAATCTCTTTATCTTATCTGTCAGTATATCTGTCTATCAATCTCTGTATCTTATCTATCTGTATATCTGTCTATCAATCTCTGGCCCTTATCTGTCAGTATATCTGTCTATCAATCTCTGTACCTTATCTGTCAGTATATCTGTCTATCAATCTCTGTACCTTATCTGTCAGTATATCTGTCTATCAATCTCTGTATCTTATCTGTCAGTATATCTGTCTATCAATCTCTGTACCTTATCTGTCAGTATATCTGTCTATCAGTCTCTGTACCTTATCTGTCTGTATATCCGTCCTACCTGTCTATTTGTATCAATTTCTTATGATAACAAGTAAGTTAATGAAGTTACCCCATGGGCCAATAAATCGGTTTTGCCCCCTGGACCAAAAAATTGCCAGCCCTCCCCTGTTTGCAGCCCACAGGGCAAATTCTTGGCTGCATTGGAGAATCTTTCCAAATCAACTACATTGGCCTAAAGATTTAAATTCCCATCTCAATTCTGTATTAGTTAAACAATAAATAAACAATATTTTATAAAAGTTAAGTTTGAGAACAAGGAGGAATTTGCTGTGTTAATTGGAGTTGAGTAAAAGTGTCAGATTTATTGTAACTTTCCATCCTGTTAATCAGATGTGATACAGAATACCCTTTGTACACACGTCATGTTCTGTATTTATTTTGGACAAATTCCACAAGTACCACAAACGCTCTCAGTGCAGCCGCAGTGTTCGACCCCATGTTTGCACGTATAAAAACTGACCAACTCCTAAAAACTCTAGGTGCCAGAGAAATAGTGTCAATCTATACCAGTAAATAAACGCTGACCTGGGGAACAAAAGACCAGATACATAGAGAAAACATAATAATAGCTCAAAACTGGACTTAAGACCAAAGGGCAAGCCATATAACCAAACACCAATATACAGGGACCCTCTCACCTAAATATTGTTTCAACTGTGGAGAATAAACAAAAAAACATTAGCAGAATTGCCAGCAAATGCATACATTTAGAGAAAATTAATTTTAATTGTGTCTGTGGAGTCTCCTGTTTATGACATCATCTGTGGCTTGAAATGCAAATGACCTACTTTCTATGGGCAATAAATCATTTGCATGTCAAGCGATGTCAGGAGATGCCACAGACCTATTAAAAGCATGTTTTTCACTTCATTTATGCATTTTGCTTGTAGTTGTGCTAACACAGTGTAATGATCATTTCTCTGCAGTCTAGACAATATTTACCAGACAGAAGTCCTTTAAGATACAGCAACAAGAGATGTGACCAGATTGTGAAATGCTCTATTGAAGTGTTAAAGGCTTATCGGCCTAGTGACGGGCGCAGTAGTCATTTTGTGTATTTTTCCATGTATTCCAGTGGTACTGCAGCGACTAAGAAAGATTTATCATTCTGCCATCAAACCCCTGGAGCTGTCTTACAAATACAACGAACTGAGGCAGCATGAGATTACAGGTATACACTTTCCGTATTCCATTCCATTTATTTCTATATAGTGCGAATAATGTACGCAGCGCTTGGGCCTATAATGGAAGTTACAGACAAAATGAGACAAACAGATTGAAATTAAAATATGAGGTAGAGGGCCCTGCTCGCCTGCTTACAATCTAGATGGAATGAGGGACGTGAGAAACATAAGGTGAGTGAAGAAGGCACTAAAGAGTGCTAAACTAAAAGACTGACCCCTGATATCGTTACATATTACATTACAACGGAAATTTGCTGTCTCAGTGCCACGTTGGCAGTTAGCTCAGGAGCTCAGTTTATTATTCAGTATTGCAGTCCAGATGTCTGAAATGACTAAAGGTGTTATCACATGGATCCTTGTATATATAAATTCTATTATTAGAATAACACAAAAATGTGAATCATCCATGGCTTATTCAGTTAAAACATTAGACCATCAACCCCTGAATGTATTATTTCCTTTACAAATTGTTCTATATGTGTGTGCACAGCTCACATATCAATTACTTATTCAATTGGTGGTTTTATAAACTGATTATTGATCTATATATGTTGATTTAAACCTTGATTCATCTATTGGCCAAGTAGCAGAACAGACTTTCAATAATGACTCCATAGATTATATGGGGACCCAGTAACCAAATGTAAGAGTCTGCTCAATAAAGAGAGAATTGCAGGTAATTGAGAAGGCAATTTCAAACGTTAGGCCAAAGTCGCCAAGTTTGGAAATGTCTCCCATGCAGCTGAATGTAAGACTTTTTCCAACTCTTACGTTGTCTTGTCTTAATTCCCTGCAATTCTTTCTTTATTTAGTAGACTCTTTAGTCTTCAGTAATCTTTAGCCTGCCCCTTGTAAACTAATCTGCATGTTGGTTCTTCGGTGGGTGGAATGGATAGGAGTATCATTACTTTTTGTGATATACTATTTCTATATGAAGAAATATTATTTTTGTCAAATTAAACACTGTCTCCTTTTCTAAAATCCGATCATGCAGGCGCTGACTAGTAAATAGGACTCAATAAATTACAAACATGTTTATATACAGTAAACATTAATATTAGTCATGCTAATGAGCTATTACAGACCAAGCAGAGATGGGTCAACATAACTTACCCAGTATCTGAGTAAATACTTTATTATTGTTGGCAGTTAAAGGGACTAAATCAACCTAAAAGTAGCTTATACTGTGGTCTAGAGAATAAAAAAAAATGATTGAAAGTGATCTATACATTGTATTAGCAAAACTGCAAGCAAATGTCTAAATTAGGAGAAAAATGTGTTTTAAATGTGTCTGTGGAGTCGCCTGCTTATGACATCACCTGTGGCCTGATATGCAAATGAATGAATTGTCATTGGAACCTGTGTCTTTTGCAATAAAGAAACCTAATATATATACACATACATGTCTTAGGTCGCTTTATTGCCCCACATTTTTACACCCATCCTTTATTACGTTAACTATAATCTCCACATGTGTGAATCCAGACAGCTTTATACATACAGTACAGACACAGACACAATTCCAAATATTAGCAGTATTTATACACAGCTCCCTTGGGGGGCTTTGGAATGCAGTAGGGACCCAGCAGATGTCAAGCAGTTGGAGAGATGAAAGGGTTTGCAAGTTCTCACAAACAGCGACTGCAGACCAAGTTTAAAGGTATTCCACGAGGGAGAGAGGGGTGGGGGCTGCCATAGTCTGTGAGGGAACATATAATGGTCTGAACTGTTTATAGTGTGAGATATAGCATCATTTGATGGTTGGCTAGAATAAAAGAGAGTGGACTATTCATTGGTATTTGAAGACCGCTGTGGGTATTACCGTATTTGCTCGATTATAAGACAAGGTTTTTTTCAGAATTTTTTTTCTGAAAATTGCCCCTCGTCTTATAATCGAGGTCGTCTTATAATCTGACCTCAAATTGAGGTCAGATTATAAAACATGGATCCAGGTCCCCAGCAGAGCTGCAGGGGACCTGGAACCCCTCTCTAGCAGCAGGGGATGTCTGCGCGATGAGCGCAGACTCCCCTGATGCCGCCCGGCACGACCGCCGGGGCTTCTGTGATGAAGCCGGGTACTTCCGCTTTCGTCACAGAAGTCCCGGCGAGCGTGCCGGGCGGCAGCAGGGGAGGTCTGCGCTCATCGCGCAGACTTCCTCTGCTGCCCCACTAGCCACCAGGTAAATCGGGCAGCTGGGGGATGCCACCACTAGCCACCAGGGATCTTTTTACATGTTAGGGGGAGGGAGGGGGCAGGGAGACAGGGGGAGGGATGGGGGGCAGAGAGACAGGGGGAGGGATGGGGGGCAGAGAGACAGGGGGAGGGATGGGGGGCAGAACAACAAGAGGGGGGAAGAGACAGAGCAACAAGGGGAGGGGGCAGAGAGAAACAAGGGGGGGAGTCAAAGGGAGGGGGAGAGAGACACAGCTGGGGGCAAAGGAAAGAGAGAGGCAGCATTGGCACATAAAAAGGAAATAAAAACAAGAAATGCATTTTTTGATATAATTTTTTTATTAAAAAAGCAATGTACATGTCAATATATACAAATTTAACTTTTTTCCTATAGGGTAGTCTTATATTCAGGCTTTTAGTTTTTTTCCTAAAGGATTATCCAAAGTTTGGGGGGTCGTCTTATAATCAGGGTCGTCTCATAATCGAGCAAATACGGTAGTTGTTTGGTGCTGGGTACACTGAGCTAGAGGTAATGTGGGGGGAGTTAAATGTTATTAAACACATAACGATGCATGAATGATACAGCCGTACCACACTGCATCCTTTCCCTCCTGGTGGCTTCATAAACTTGGTACCCATATATTTTGCATGCTCCATCTGATATCGCCTCCTGGGCAGGACCGGGGGCCTGTGTCTCCGAGGCCATGATTGGACTACGATCCCGGCTTGGCTGTAATGTCAGCTGTAATGGTTTGAGAGGTACAGGTTATGCTCCCTGGGCATAGGGTATCACATCCCCCTTCCCTTGTGATTCCTTGTTGACATGTCATTTCCCTCCCATCTGCTAACAGCTTACCAAGGACGTACCCTTGCTGACTCGGCCACAGGTGGGTATAACTGCCTGAGATGTACGTATCCTGCCTGGCCTTCTCAGCTTGTGTGTGTCTGGCCTCTCCCCTATTCTTCATCCATTGAGGTCTCCTTGTAACCGGCTGGTATTAGTGCCGTCCCTCCTTACTCACCGGCTCTCCGCCGCTTGCTGTTTGTTCCTCCCTCCTGAAGGGGTGCTAAGCTTTTCCGCTCAAAAGGAAATCTGCAATGTATGTTGGCACAATACTAATAATCTTGGCGTATTGCCTTGCTCAGGGTGGCGGCACCACTTTTATCAAAAAGCAGCTACCAATATTCTTGTGTATTGCTGTTGACAAAAAAAAAAAAAAATATTTCAGCAATTTTGAATTCTGCATTCAAAATTCCTTCTTGATTCCAAATGGCAATCTGATTTCTCCAATACTTTGCTCCTAACGCCCACTGAGAGATCATTAATAACCTAATTAAAAAGAGGACCAAGGACAGATCCCTGAAGAACTCCACTTATCACTTCTGTCCAATTTGAGAACTTGCCATTTACCACCACTCTTTGCATTCTAACCTTGAAAAAATGCATTACGTGTATATATTTATAGAAATTATTTAATAAAAGAATAAAAATACTGTACCTTGCAAGACTTCTTTGGTCCCAATATCTCTACCAGGAGGCTGACATGTTTAGAATCTTCGGTGAGATGGGTCAGACCTTCCTTCTTCTGACACAAGGTGAATGACTCCCTGACCCAAGACTCTAAGCAACATGTCCGTCCCCTGACAAAACTGTACAGAGCACAGAGGAGTCAGTAAAGTACTATATTTGTATTCTTTCATTGAAGCATTGCTATATAAGCCATCCTACTTGATGCAATATTTCAATTTCATTTTTGTCCGACAGATGCCCTTTGAGGCACAGTGCTATTTTCTTATTTCTCAACCATTTTTAGGAAAACATCCATCTTTCATGGAAATTTAAAATGACCATTGCCTCAGTGTGTAGCACTAAGGATTGCTTCACATGTGTGAACTTGGAGGGGGTGGCGGGGGGGGGGGGGGGGGGGGTTACATTTTCTGCAAAAATGAATGTTACAGAGTAAAAAAAATCAAAAAAATCTCTGTAACTCATTTGTGTCTTTCCAAAGCAGACCATAACTTCGATTCAGTGTATAGAAACCAATGTAATGCATGTGTACCATTCTCCCTTACAGGCATCACATACTTTAATCTAGTTTATTTTTTATATTTGTTTTATGGCTTCAGCATAGAAATGAGGAATTTTACTACAAATAATAACACATTTTTTCTGTGGTATTTATTTACCATTCGTGCCATGGCTCTTCATAGCTCACTGGTATGCTAGCATTGTTTGGATGACAGCACCATATTACTAATTGTGTTTACCAGCCAGTCTTTCTGTTAGGATTACATGTACCAGGCTATTAGTGCATCTTGATATAGGATACCCAGAATCCCAGAGATATCTCCATTATTACCTTAGCAGTCCTTCAAACAGTGTAATGAGTGATCTTGCTGGACGTTCCATAGTGTGATGAGTGATCTTGCTGGACGTTCCATAGTGTGATGAATGATCTTGCTGGACGTTCCATAGTGTAATGAGTGATCTTGCTGGACGTTCCATAGTGTGATGAGTGATCTTGCTGGACGTTCCATAGTGTGATGAGTGATCTTGCTGGACGTTCCATAGTGTAATGAGTGATCTTGCTGGACATTCCATAGTGTGATGAGGGATCTTGCTGGACGTTCCATAGTGTAATGAGTGATCTTGCTGGACTTTCCATAGTGTGTTGAGTGATCTTGCTGGACGTTCCATAGTGTGATGAGTGATCTTGCTGGACGTTCCATTGTGTGATGAGTGATCTTGCTGTACGTTCCATAGTGTAATGAGTGATCTTGCTGGACGTTCCATAGTGTAATGAGTGATCTTGCTAGACATTCCAGAGTGTAATGAATGATCTTGCTGGACGTTCCATAGTGTAATGAGTGATCTTGTTGGACGTTCCATAGTGTAATGAGTGATCTTGCTAGACATTCCATAGTGTAATGAGTGATTTTGCTGGACGTTCCATAGTGTAATGAGTGATCTTGCTGGACGTTCCATAGTGTAATGAGTGATCTTTCTAGACATTCCATAGTGTAATGAGTGATCTTGCTGGACGTTCCACACACTTGTGTTATATCTCAACTTATCGTTCTCCTCTGTTTGTTTTTCCATCCCTAGATGGAGAGATCACATCTAAGCCAATGGTGCTGTTTTTGGGACCCTGGAGTGTTGGCAAGTCCACCATGATCAACTACCTCTTGGGGCTAGATGAGTCCCCCTATCAGTTGTACACAGGTAATCATCTTACTGTTTCTGTGGCAGCAAAGAAGAATTCCCGTAGGAATGATTGTAGCTTATTTAACCCCCTATTTAAGTAGTAGAAATAAGGATTCTGTAATCATTTAAACATGTTTGGAACGCATACAGATCTGCTAAAACCCTCCCTTCTTTTCATTTTTTTAAAAAAATGCTTGCGTGGGCTGTAGATGTGTAAAAAGACATAAATAAAGATGAGTAGATCTCCTGTGGCATGCAAGCTGTTGTTGGGTATATCCCTATCATGGCCCATGCATACTATACGATGGGTCTTTTCTCTCATCTTCCTCATAGGTGCTGAGCCCACCACTTCCGAATTCACAGTCCTGATGCATGGGCCAAAGGTGAAGACCATTGAGGGCATTGTGATGGCTGCCGACAGTGGCCGCTCTTTCTCGCCACTGGAGAAATTTGGGCAGAACTTCCTGGAAAAGCTCATCGGGATCGAGATCCCACATAAATTGTTGGAGAGAGTTTCATTTGTGGACACCCCTGGCATCATTGAGAACCGCAAACAGCAGGAAAGAGGTAGGTGTCTGACGGCGGATATGTTCTATTTAAAAATATATATAAATTAAAATACAATTGAAGAGTTGATGGGATTTTAGTGTCAATCAACTGGCTTTTATCAAGTTCATAGTCGGAATTAATATCATAATAAATGTTCTTCTTGTATCATGACTGACTCATCCTTTAACTCTTCAGGTTATCCATTCAATGATGTGTGCCAATGGTTTATTGATCGTGCCGATCTGATCTTTGTGGTGTTTGACCCAACAAAGCTGGATGTTGGCTTAGAGCTAGAGATGCTCTTCCGGCAGCTTAAGGGACGAGAGTCCCAAATCCGTATCATCCTCAACAAAGCAGACAGCTTGGCCACACAAGAACTGATGAGGGTATATGGAGCACTCTTCTGGAGCTTGGCACCTCTCATTAACGTGACCGAACCCCCAAGGGTCTATGTCAGCTCCTTCTGGCCAGACGACTATCATCCTGAAACACACCGGGAACTCTTCCTGAAAGAGGAGATCTCCTTACTAGAAGACCTCAACCAGGTCATTGAGAATCGTCTGGAAAATAAGATCGCCTTCATTCGCCAGCATGCTATCAGAGTGAGGATCCATGCTCTACTGGTGGACCGGTACCTTCAGACGTACAAGGAGAAGATGACTTTCTTCAGTGATGGAGAATTGGTATTTAAGGACATTGTGGATGATCCTGACAAGTTCTTCATCTTCAAGTCCATCTTGGCCAAGACCAACGTCAGCAAGTTTGATCTTCCCAACAGAGAGGCCTACAAGGATTTCTTCGGAGTAAATCCAATCACGAGCTTCAAGTTGCTGTCCCAACAGTGTTCCTACATGGGAGGCTGTCTCATAGAGAAGATCGAGAGAGCCATCACCCACGAGCTTCCTGACCTCCTCGGCAGCATCGGCCTGGGCAAAAAGCCCGGAGCACTCAACTGCGATGTCACCGGTTGCGGAGAGACACCGAAAAATCGCTACAAAAAAAACTAACTCCTCTCCCTCTTTATCCCTGTCAAATTTCCAGAAAATCCGAAAAAAAGAAAACCACAGTGTTTCAGATCCATGAAAAGGTCCTGTGACCTTGTGGTGACTGAGTTTATCTGCTGGAAAAAAAAGAAAAAAAAGCTGGCAGACGCCACCCTTTCTACAATGCGTCCTCAAGGTGTGTCACAAAGCTGATACTGTTTAAAAAAAAAAAGCAAATCAAAAGTCCTTACATGCCGGTGGGAACCAATCAGTTTGGTCAACATTGGCGCTGAAGGAATTAAGGAAAGTATTCGAGGAACGGAAGCCTTCTTGAGGTGCTGGATCAAGTCAACCATGATTAACCCAAGGAGGCAAGAATTCTGCCGAAACCTGGGGCATGACTGTACAAATCAGGATATTGCCAATGTTCAAATTCAACACAATAGAATATTTACTATATTTATTGAAATCTCCAGAATTGCAGTGTTCTCAGGTCAGAGGATTTGGGCTTTCCATGAAATGTGGCAGACAGTACAGCATCATGGTGTAAATTCCACCAGCACCAGAGATGGCAGATTTCTGTTTTGAATAAGTCGTTAAAATTATGGCACCGTTTTTTGGTTAAAAAAAACAAACAAACAAAAAAGTACCTCCACAAATACTCAACTGACCACAAATCTGCTTTTTTAAACTTTGTTTGAATGTATTCATTATCCTTAAGATGAAAGACCACTGCCTGTCACAACCTATGTATAATTAAAGAGGTTTTAGTGTTTGAACACCCATGTTAAACTTCTTCTCCTGATTTTCATTGACCAGTCTTATGAATATCTTTTTTGGGGGTAATTTGGCAATGCTGATTTGTCTTCTTGCCATACAGCCTATATATATTTAGGAGTAGTTCTTTTGGGGACCCTAAACGAAAATTCAGATGGATCCCATTTCAACGATTTGCACTCTCTCCCTGAGAAAGTAAGGCCCAAACCAGATGCTTAAATTTCTTATATGGCCGTGAGGGGTACACACGACTGACCCCAGCATTTGCATTTAATTCTTGCTGTACAATAAGCATCAAACATTAATTATTTGGCTGATTTGATCAAGAGCAATAAAAAAGGGAAATCCCAAAATAGGGTAATAGGGAACTTGGCTGCACACACTCCTAAATACACTCACGGAAGGGGGAAAAATTGCTTGTGCGCTGTTTAAATATATGAGATCTTGGCACACAACTCTGGCTGGCTTTTCCCTGAAGAGATGTCATTACTCTCAATTTAGGGATCTTCTCAATAGAGAGAGAACTGCAGTGAATAGAGATGGAAATTATTAATATTTAGGCCAATGGAACAGAGTTGGAAAAACATCTCCAATGCACCTGAATGGGAGAATTTCTCCAACTTGGCAACTTTGGCCTTTAAGGACAGCTGTACCCAAAAATGTGCTTCTGTTTACTTGAAAGATTGTACTGTAGATGATTTAAAAAGAAATTCTTTAATAAAAGAATACATATTAAGAGCCTTATTGAGCCATCCTTACTCCATATCGTTCTCTCAGGGGGCGGACATGTTGGTTAGAATCTTTACTCCAAATAGTTCTCTCAGGAGGCAGACATGTTGGTTAGAATCTTTACTCCATATAGTTCTCTCAGGGGGCAGACATGTTGGTTAGAATCTTTACTCCATATAGTTCTCTCAGGAGGCAGACATGTTGGTTAGAATCTTTACTCCATATAGTTCTCTCAGGAGGCAGACATGTTGGTTAGAATCTTTACTCCATATAGTTCTCTCAGGGGGCAGACATGTTGGTTAGAATCTTTACTCCATATAGTTCTCTCAGGGGGCAGACATGTTGGTTAGAATCTTTACTCCATAAGGTTCTCTCAGGGGGCAGACATGTTGGTTAGAATCTTTACTCCATAAGGTTCTCTCAGGGGGCAGACATGTTGGTTAGAATCTTTACTCCATATAGTTCTCTCAGGGGGGGGGGGACATGTTGGTTAGAATCTTTACTCCATATCGTTCTCTCAGAGGGCAGACATGTTGGTTAGAATCTTTACTCCATATAGTTCTCTCAGAGGGCAGACATGTTGGTTAGAATCTTTACTCCATATAGTTCTCTCAGAGGGCAGACATGTTGGTTAGAATCTTTACGCCATATAGTTCTCTCAGAGGGCAGACATGTTGGTTAGAATCTTTACTCCATATAGTTCTCTCAGGGGGCAGACATGTTGGTTATAATCTTTACTCCATATCGTTCTCTCAGGGGGCGGACATGTTGGTTAGAATCTTTACTCCATATTGTTCTATCAGGGGGCAGACATGTTGGTTAGAATCTTTACTCCATATAGTTCTCTCAGGAGGCGGACATGTTGGTTAGAATCTTTACTCCATATAGTTCTCTCAGGAGGCGGACATGTTGGTTAGAATCTTTACTCCATATAGTTCTCTCAGGGGGCAGACATGTTGGTTATAATCTTTACTCCATATAGTTCTCTCAGGGGGCGGACATGTTGGTTATAATCTTTACTCCATATCGTTCTCTCACGGGGCGGACATGTTGGTTAGAATCTTTACTCCATATCGTTCTCTCAGGGGGCGGACATGTTGGTTAGAATCTTTACTCCATATTGTTCTATCAGGGGGCGGACATGTTGGTTAGAATCTTTACTCCATATAGTTCTCTCAGGAGGCGGACATGTTGGTTAGTATCTTTACTCCATATAGTTCTCTCAGAGGGCAGACATGTTGGTTAGAATCTTTACTCCATATAGTTCTCTCAGGGGGCAGACATGTTGGTTATAATCTTTACTCCATATCGTTCTCTCAGGGGGCGGACATGTTGGTTAGAATCTTTACTCCATATTGTTCTATCAGGGGGCAGACATGTTGGTTAGAATCTTTACTCCATATAGTTCTCTCAGGAGGCGGACATGTTGGTTAGAATCTTTACTCCATATAGTTCTCTCAGAGGGCAGACATGTTGGTTAGAATCTTTACTCCATATAGTTCTCTCACGAGGCAGACATGTTGGTTAGAATCTTTACTTCATATGGTTCTCTCAGGGGGCAGACATGTTGGTTAGAATCTTTACTCCATATAGTTCTCTCAGGGGCAGACATGTTGGTTAGAATCTTTACTCCATATAGTTCTCTCACGGGGCAGACATGTTGGTTAGAATCTTGGGTCAGATCTTCACTCACCTTGGTTCAAATGAAGAAAGATCTGACCAAAGATTCTAAACAAAATGTCTGCCTGGTAGAGCTATATGGAGTAAAGAGGACTCGATAATATACGTTATTTGTATTATTTCATTAAAGCATTTCTATATAAAATTCCTACACTTGATGCCATCTTTCAATTAAGCACAACTTAATTATTTGCTACAGTTGTCCTTTAAGTGTGAAATTCCCGTCTCGAATCCCTGCAAATCTCTGTTTTCAGGTGACTTTTCCCATTTCACAGATTTTAAAGCCATCCTCTGGCCACAGAACATCACCCAAACAAACCCAAGGTAAATATTAGGGTTCGATGAAAGATTAGCACGCAAGTTAATGGGTAACCACAGTCTGTTTTACTAAACCACTGGAAGGATGTGAGGTGGGCGGTAGAGGCTATAGGGTTACTGGCGACGGTCACAAGTAACCAAGGGGGCACAAGCAGGTGGAAAACAAATCTTATTGTTCGAATTCATTGTGGTTGAAGTAGGTTCCTTTAAACCCCTTCCCAAAGCGGAGCTGGGGAGTAACATGGCCGCCTGCTGTTGTTCCGCTTCACCTCCCAGTTGGGTCACACTGAGCATGCTGGGAGTTGCAATCCAACAGGGGGCCTTTGCTGCATAACCCAGTCCTATAAGGACCTGCAATGCATTCAACGACATTGCCTTGAAAAGCATTGTGTTGAAGGTCCCTGTGAGCACACGAGGGGTTAATCTAAGGTAGACTAGTACTCAAATAATTGGTTAAAGCAAATGTCACTTCCTCAGTCCAATAAAAAAAATCCTGTTATTTTTTTTTTTTACCATAAACACATCACTTTGTAATAATGATCTTCTGAGCTGATTATCCTCTTGGAGTACAATAAAACGTTTGCTCTTATTAACAAACAGCAGTGTCTCCCTGGCTTTATTAAGAGAGTATCTGCCGTGCCTGACATGTGCTTCAGTGCTCCGCCATCTTTACCCGCCCACAGCGCACTATTATTCCCAGAATTCCTTAAATAGAAAAGATTTTATGAAAGGAATGATTGAGAATGTTAAAGGTAATGTGAATACGGAATGATAATAAGAAGAGGGGGAGAGCCAGAGCCTCAGAGGAGTTACACAAGATGTCAGCACTGGAGTAGAAGAGGGGAGTACAGAACATGATGAAGATTCATTGGTAAGCTGGTTGGACTAAATCTTCCAAATTAATCTATGGCAGGCCAGTTTACAGTACAGAAATCCAAACAAGCCTGGCGAGCAGTAAGCAGGTTTGACGAGCAGTAAAGAGGCCTGATGAGCAGTAAAGAGGCCTGGCGGGCAGTAAACAGGCCTTTTGTTTCTCTTTCTATTTCACAGCTGCAGTTTTTGCTCAGGAGTTAAATGCAAGGGATGAGCTGTTTCCCAAACACCCAGAACTAGACTTCTTTGGAATCAGTGTAATCTAGCGTTATCCTGTGCGCTAACCCTGCTTTCAATATAGGATTTAATGCTTATGATACTTTAATATGCCATTAACTTGATCTCCCCTTTTATGTGCTCTTTACGAGCACCGGGGGGGGATTTTAATCAAGGCAGCTACTCTGGGCACCTCATCGGATGGACTTTAATATCACTCTCGGGGGACATGACCAGAGCTACCTTTAGGGGGCTTCAGAGCACAGACCGCCAGTCTCCGGGGGGGGAATCCGCTCCAAGCACTCATGGTATGGCACAAACCCTTCAGGACTGGCTGAGTATCATGTGAGTGGCTGTCGTGGAGGATCTAAAAGGCCATGTGTGGCAAGGGTACTTTTCCACCATGTTTGGCCGGTGGGGCAGCTGCCTTTCCCCATTGTGTTGAGGATCCTGCAGCGGTCTGGGTCAGTCTCCGCGAGAGGAGCAGCTGCCGTAACAATGCACCAGGAAAAATAGCCCCTGTCCGAGCTTTACACATCCGTAGTGCCTGCAGGTTGGAGTCACGGTCTGGCTATCAGCCAGCGCAGACCACCAAGGCCTAGTAATAGACTGGCGTTTTTTGGGAAGACGAAAAACAATTTAGTGGCCCATGGAGCAACTTCATTAGCCGACCTGACAGACACGGTACAGGGATTGACAGACAAGGCAACTGGATAGATAAAAATGCTATGCAATGTTTAGCAGAGATCAGTGATGCCATCCCAGCTGACCCCTCTTCCCCCTTCCCAGCCCTCCCAGGTATGCCATAGACCACTGCAGAGAGAGGATTCATGGATAACTAGAGAGATCTCAATGTATTTGTTGTGGCATTAGTCTGCATGATACATATACAAACATACAGACTGGGGCTTATCATCTGGGGATAAAACATGGAACAGTCAGCAGGGGGCTTACACTGGCTTCCATGGGGACTGCTCCACTTATAGAACTTTGCTCCAGCGCATGTCTATTAACATAACCCCTATAGTTTACATACCAGCCATACAAATACCCTGGTGACTGATCCGATTACCCAGGGGATACTGACTGGCATTACCAGCTGCACGTCCAGCCAATCTCCGAAATAAAACCCTAAAGAAAGAAATAGATGGGTAATTCAAACAGCCAGGCATAGGGGTTGGGTATGTCTTATACAAAATGCCTGGGACCAGAAGTATTTTGGATAACGGATCAGTTTAACCAATAAGATATATTAAAGCCTCTCCGCTCTCAAGAATACAGTAATATCAATGTAAATACTGTATAGGGTAAATAAACCACTGTTACTGTGATGTAGCTGTGATACGAGGCATCGCTGGGAACCTGCCGTTGGCGTGTCAGGTCTGCACACGTGTCATTGTATGACCATTTGTGGGCGTGGGGGAGTCTGAGCATGCATGGGAAGGCTATATCACAGCTTAAGGGGGCTGGAGACTGAATAAGCTGCTGTGTGCTTGGATTCTGACAGGGGTGTGTGGAATTTACAATTGTTTGGATAAGGAAAACTCAACCTGTATTTTCGAGGAACATAAAAAAAATGTTTTCAATTCCCTCTATCCCTCTGTGTGGACACATTGCTAATTACAGAGTTGGCCCAAGACTTTGTGCTGCCTGGGTCTGACATGCTGCTCTCACTCTCACATACAGTCACATGCACACACACACACACACACACACACACACACAGACACATATACATCCACAGTCACACATACACAAGAACACTCATGCAGTGTTGCAAACACACACATTCACACACACACACAGTCACATAAATACACACACACATTCACATATATACACACATTCACATATATACATAAATTCACACACACAGTCACAAATATACACACACACACACAGTCACATATATACACACATTCACACATACACACACACACACACACACACACATATATACACACATTCACGAACACACACAGTCACATATATACACACATTCACACACACACACACACACACACATATACACACATTTACACACACACACACACACACACACACATATACACACATTTACACACACACACACACAGTCACATATATGCACACACACACAGTCACATATATACACACATTCACACACACACACATATATACACACATTCACACACACACACAGTCACATATATACACACATTCACACATACACACACACACATATATACACACATTCACACACACACACAGTCACATATATACACACATTCACACATACACACACACACACACACACACATATATACACACATTCACACACAGTCACATATATACACACATTCACACACACACACACAATCACATATATGCACACACACACAGTCACATATATACTCACATATATACACACACATTCACACACACACACAGTCACATATATACACACATTCACACACACACACACACACAGACACAGACACAGTCACATAAATATGTCTCACTCTCCTAGCAGGGAGAGGGGCTCTCCAGCTAGCTCTGCAACCGGATTCCCAGAAAGCCGCAGTCCCATGCCGTGTTAGCATGGATAGTGTGGACACGGGGTGCAATAAATGACATGGTAGCATGATCACTAAAGATAGCAAAGAACAGGACAGGGTATTTGCACAGTCTATACTGTAATCTAAAGGGGAGCTTTGGGAATCTATAACATGCACTGCAGAGAGATGACAGGTATCATAGTATCAGTATTGTTGGCCCCAGAGGTCCACAAAGTCCCCATGTATCCACCGACTAACACAATATCAGCAATCATTATAATAACGACTAGTTTCTATTGGTCACTGCTTATGACATCATCGTGTGGCCTGATATACAAATTGCACATTTCCCATTGAAACCAGACCAACATGACGTCATCTCCAACATGACATCATCCCCAACATGACGTCATCTCCAACATGACATCATCCCCAACATGACGTCATCCCCAACATGACATCATCCCCAACATGACGTCATCCCCAACATGACGTCATGAAGAGGACACACCACAGGGTCGCGTCAAACACTTTATTCCCATAGTGCGTATATTAATTTTCATTTGAAAACAATATATATTTATCCTTTACATTCACAGTGTGGAAAATGGACAGGGCGTCAGAGTTCCCTTTAAGGAAACTGGTACGAAAAGACTATGGTTAAAACATGTCCGAAAATCACAGACATTTTCTGGCGGTGTACGGTGACATTATGATGTAGCTCCACCCACATTCAGGGGATCGACATGATGTCATACTGTCTCCGCCCCCCTTTGGCCCGCTCTGCTATTGGACAGTTGCCACACTATTTAAACATCAAGTTCTTGGCAATTCTCAGGACTGTCCCAGCTAAATTAGGGCAGCTGGCACGTATGCTAACATAAAGACTGCAGACTGTCTACATACTACAGAGAACAGCAGTAGAATGAGTATTTTTATTAACCTTACTGTACAAAGTAGTTGTGTGGTGAAGCTGGCTCCACCAGCAGTTTGCCTAGAAATCTATTAACATTTAATATAGCCATGTATAAATACTATAATCCTTTAATTGACTCTCAATTAAGTTAATACAGTCAAAAAACAAACAGATGTCAACAAAACTGTCCCATTCTCTCATATTTGCTTTTAGAGTTGTAGTTCATCATTCCTGCCCCCAGAGGGCAGCATTTGTCTTACCTTTAAATTCTTGTCCATATTTTGTGTTTATCTCTAGACAATGCTTCTGTGCTGTGCTGTGGTCCTGTGACATGAAAGGGCAGATGAGGTCAGAACACCTTGGCCCTGCTGAGTGATAATGTCCTCCAATTAGCTGAGTTATAATTAATTATCCAATTACCATCAAATGGTGACACTAGTGAGTTACATACCCTCAGTAGGACAGGATCAGACGGCGCGGGGATCTATCTAATGAATGGGCACAGGATCAGACGGCGTGGGGATCTATCTAATGAATGGGCACAGGATCAGACGGCGCGGGTATCTATCTAATGAATGGGGACAGGATCAGTTGGCATTGGGTATCTATCTAATGAATGGGGACAGGATCAGACGGCGCAGGTATCTATCTAATGAATGGGCACAGGAACTGACAGCGCGGGTATCTTTCTAATGAATGGGCACAGGATCAAACGGCGCGGGGATCTATCTAATGAAAGGGCACAGGATCAGACGTCGCGGGTATCTATCTAATGAATGGGCACAGGACCAAACGGCGCGGGTATCTATCTAATGAATGGGGACAGGATCAGACGGCACGGGTATCTATCTAATGAATGGGCACAGGAACAGACGGCGGGGGTATCTTTCTAATGAATGGGCATAGGATCAGACGGCGGGGGTATCTAATGAATGGGCACAGGATCAGACGGTGCCAGTATCTATCTAATGAAGGGGCACAGGATTAGACAGTGCCGGTATCTATCTAATGAATGGGCACAGGATTAGACAGTGCCGGTATCTATCTAATGAATGGGCACAGGATCAGACGGCGGGGGTATCTATCTAATGAATGGGCACCAGATCAGATGGCACGGGTATCTATCTAATGAATGGGCACAGGATCAGACGGTGCCAGTATCTATCTAATGAATGGGAACAGAATTAGACAGTGCCAGTATATATCTAATGAATGGGCACAGGATTAGACAGTGCCGGTATCTATCTAATGAATGGGCACAGGATTAGACAGTGCTGGTATCTATCTAATGAATGGGCACAGGATTAGACAGTGCCAGTATCTATCTAATGAATGGGCACAGGAACAGACGGCGCGGGTTATCTATTTAATGAATGGGCACAGGATCAGACGGCGGGGGTATCTATCTAAACAATGGGGATCAGACGGCGCGGGTATCGATCTAATAAATGGACACAGGATCAGACGGCGCAGGGGATCTATCTAATGAATGGGCACAGGATCAGATACGCGGGTATCTATCTAATAAAAGGGCACAGGATCAGACGGTGCCAGTATCTATCTAATGAATGGGCACAGGATCAAACGGCGCGAGTATCTATCTAATGAATGGGGACGGGATCAGATGCGCGGTTATCATATGAAGCACAATTCAGTCTCAAACAAAATGGCCACTGTGAATCATAATCATTTAACCATTTGAAAGCCGCAGGGTTGTGCCAAGCAAGCACACCCCACCATGGGAACTGTCTGGCATTGAATACCTCTGCTTAATCAATGAGGGAGCCTATTATCAAACTTGCTTGGGAGCTTTATATTCAGCTCCCATCACCCTCAGCAAGGCAGTGCATTCATCTGCCGTTTGAGTGCCATGTGGGCGCATGCAGTCCTCTTGTCAAGGGATGGCTGAGGTTGGTTGCCCTTGCAGTCCAAGTAGGGTTTCCCCCAAATCTGCCAGTTCCATGATGTCACCTTAGCCCAGGAAGAAGTCCCCCCCCCCTCCTCCCCAGGGGAAGGCAAAAGGGAAGCAGGGGACAACATTTATTTTTTAATTCAGATTTTTGCAGGGAGCTCTGTTTACATCAGCATGGATTTAATGGGATTCATCTGTCCTCTTTATGTCTAGGAAAAAAGGGGTGGGGGGGGGGGGGGGGGAGAGGGAAATCACATAACTGTGGTTCTCTCCTATTCTCTCTACCCCCCCCCCCCCTTCTCTCATCTGTCTCCCCTCCCTCTCATCTATGCCTGCCCCACTCCAAATTCTCCACCTCCTCCTCCTGTCTCCCTCCCTTCTCCGCACAGCATAGGAATAGAAGCCAGGAAAAAGAGAGAGAGAGACAGAGAGAGACAGAGAGAGGCCTGCCTGATTGCTGGAAAGAGAGAGAGAGAGGTCCCTCATGGCTGGAGAGGCAGAATCTCAAGCCCCCCTTCTCTGTACCCCTGTCCATAGACAGGGGGGCACCTTGAATTCCAGGAATACAATACAAGGATAAATCCAGCAGACAGACCCTGATACTCCCTATCAAAAGGTAACATATGCAAAAATAAAATATATGGGTTGGATTCCGATGACAGCTAGCAGACCCCCCTAAAAGAAGAGAGCTGGTCCAGAGCAGGAGATCCAGGAGGTGCTGGCTGTGTGCTATTCTGCAAAAGACTTTATCTTGCTGTTCAAGGAATGTTGGATGGTCTTCCCACAGAAAACATGGAGACCTCTATGGAATATGAAGCCCACCTATATGATTTCCCCATAGGGCTTCCATGGAGCAGGTTCTAATGATGATCCCCAGCATGGAGGAGAAGGGGAGATGATCATCTGGCTTTCCTCATAAAAGACACTTTGTATCCACTTGTACATCTGAATGGAGATTTGCATTACTGTGTTATGGTCTGCCTGAGTCTAAAGATAGCTGCACTCTCTCTGGGCAACTCTTACAAACTGCCACAGCACGGGGTAGGTAGAGAGTACACTGCACAGCGGGTGGGGTGGCTGCAAATGACTGGCATCTCAGGCAGGCTGGAAGCTGTCAAAACCCTTCTGCTTGTCTGGAGCTGAAGGTTAGACAGCAGGAGGGGGGGGGGGGGGGATAGAAGTGGGAGAGCTTCATAAGGAGAAGGGGTAGTTGGTGGGTGAGGAGGAGGGTGGGATAGAAGTGGTGGTGAAGTGGTGAGCTTCATCGGAAGAGGGGTAGTAGGAGGGTGAGGAGGAGGGGGGATAGAAGTGGTGGTGAAGAGGAGAGCTTCAGCAGGAGTAGGGGTAGTAGGTGGGAGAGGAGGAGGGGGGATAGAAGTGGTGGTGAAGCGGAGAGCTTCATTAGGAGAGGGGTAGTAGGTGCCTGGGGAGTAGGAGGGAGGGTGTTTAAGAAAAAAAAAGGTCCCGGGGACAACTCCATATCGACAACATGGCCTCCCCAGTAAACCAGCAGCTGCTGCATCATACGGAGGTGAGGTGTGATGGTAGTGGTGAGTCTAGCAGTGTAACGGTGAGAATAAACAGGCAGCAGCACCACCAAGGGCCTTCCAGGCGTTGCAAGTACAGCATCTCGTCCAGCTGTAGCTCGGGGGAGTCCGGGGTCAAGAAGAGCGGTGGTCCCGGTGGGGTGCGGAGGCAGAAGAAGCTCCCGCAGCTCTTCGAGAGGTCCACGTCCAGCTGGTGGAACCCCAAGTTTGACTCGAGCAACCTGGAGGAGGCCTGCGTGGAGCGGTGCTTCCCACAGACCCAGCGCCGCTTCCGCTACGCCCTGCTGTACCTCTCGGTCTCGGGACTGCTGTGGAGCATCTACTTTGTGGTCCACATGAAATCGAAGCTGGTCGGCCACCTCGTCCCCACCCTGTGCTTCCTGACGGTGTGCCTGGGGTTCTTTTTCTTCACCTTCACCAAACCCTACGCTCGCCATTGTACCGCAGTCTCGCTGCTGGTGACACTGCTGGTCTTTGCGCTGACTTTGGCCTCACAGTTCCAGGTTCTGAGCTTTGGAATCGATAATACCGAAGATGCCAACGTCACCGCTCTTCTCCCCTCAGCCAGCTCCTCCTCGTGCCTGTCGCAGGTGGGCAGCTTTTCCATCTGTGTGGAAGTCCTACTTCTGCTCTACACAGTCATGCACTTACCCCTGTACCTCAGTGCCTGCCTTGGGGTGACGTATTCTATCCTCTTTGAGACATTTGGTTATCACTTTAGGGATGAGGCCTGTTTTGCCCCCGTAGTGCCCCGTTTGGCTCACTGGGAGCTTTTGAGCAAGGCACTACTCCACGTCTGCATCCACGCCATCGGGGTCCACCTTTTCATCATGTCGGAAGTCAGGTCACGCAGCACGTTCCTCAAAGTGGGTCAGTCCATTATGCACGGGAAGGACCTAGAAGTGGAGAAAGCCCTCAAAGAGAGGATGATCCACTCCGTGATGCCGAGGATCATCGCCGACGACCTGATGAAGCAAGGCGACGACGAGAGCGAGAACTCCGTCAAGCGCCACACCACCTCCAGCCCCAAAAGCCGCAAGAAGAAGTCCTCCATCCAGAAGACGCCCATCATCTTCAGGCCCTTCAAGATGCAGAGAATCGAGCAGGTCAGCATCCTCTTCGCAGACATTGTGGGGTTCACCAAAATGAGCGCCAACAAGTCTGCTCATGCCTTGGTAGGCCTCCTCAATGACCTCTTTGGCCGTTTTGACCGGCTCTGCGAGGAGACAAGGTGTGAGAAGATCAGCACCCTGGGTGACTGCTATTACTGTGTGGCAGGCTGCCCAGAGCCACGGGAGGATCATGCCTACTGCTGCATTGAAATGGGGCTTGGCATGATCGAGGCTATTGAGCAGTTTTGCCAGGAGAAGAAGGAAATGGTCAACATGAGGGTTGGTGTTCACACGGGCACCGTGCTCTGCGGGATCCTGGGCATGAGGAGGTTCAAGTTTGATGTGTGGTCCAACGATGTCAATCTTGCCAACCTGATGGAGCAACTAGGGGTCGCAGGGAAAGTGCACATTTCAGAAAAAACTGCCAGGTACCTGGATGACCGCTACTTGATGGAGGACAGTCTGGTGGCAGAACGCGTGGGGCAGATAGTGGCCGCTGACCAGCTGAAAGGTAAGGACAATGTGCTTGCATGCTGGGAAAGTGGATGCAATGAATGCCCTGTTGGTGAATACAAGCCCTTTTAGTAATATGCAGTTTTGGACCCTGTCATAGAGCCTAGGCATCCAACTGCGGCACACCAGCTGTTTCTGTGCTACAGGTACCATAGTTTCCTGCCATTCTAGAATGCCGGTGGAGAATTATGGGGTTTATAGGGCCGCAGTTGGACACCTAGGTCATAGAGCGTTGGACCCTGCCCTCATAGAGCGTTGGACCCTGTCCTCATAGAGCGTTAGACCCTGTCCTCATAGAGTGTTAGACCCTGTCCTCATAGAGCGTTAGACCCTGTCCTCATAGAGCATTGGACCCTTCCCCTCATAGAGCATTGGACCCTGCCCCTCATAGAGCGTTAGACCCTGTCCTCATAGAGCATTGGACCCTTCCCCTCATAGAGCATTGGACCCTGCCCCTCATAGAGTGTTGGACCCTGCCCTCATAGAGCTTTGTAACCTGTCCTCATAGAGCGTTGAACCCTGCCCTCATAGAGCGTTGGACCCTGCCCTCATAGAGCGTTGAACCCTGCCCTCATAGAGCGTTGGACCCTGCCCTCATAGAGCGTTGAACCCTGCCCTCATAGAGCGTTGGACCCTGCCCTCATAGAGCGTTGGACCCTGTCCTCATAGAGTGTTAGACCCTGCCCTCATAGAGCTTTGGACCCTGTCCTCATAGAGCACTGGACCCTGTCCTCATAGAGCGTTAGACCCTGTCCTCATAGAGCGTTAGACCCTGTCCTCATAGAGCGTTGGACCCTGTCCTCATAGAGCGTTAGACCCTGTCCTCATAGAGCGTTGGACCCTGTCCTCATAGAGCGTTGGACCCTGTCCTCATAGAGCGTTAGACCCTGTCCTCATAGAGCGTTGGACCCTGTCCTCATAGAGCGTTGGACCCTGCCCTGATAGAGCGTTGGACCCTGTCCTCATAGAGCTTTCGACCCTGTCCTCATAGAGCGTTGGACCCTGTCCTCATAGAGCGTTGGACCCTGTCCTCATAGAGCGTTAGACCCTGTCCTCATAGAGCGTTGGACCCTGTCCTCATAGAGCGTTGGACCCTGCCCTGATAGAGCGTTGGACCCTGTCCTCATAGAGCTTTCGACCCTGTCCTCATAGAGCGTTGGACCCTGCCCTCATAGAGCGTTAGACCCTGTCCTCATAGAGCGTTAGACCCTGTCCTCATAGAGCGTTAGACCCTGTCCTCATAGAGCTAAGTAACTAAGCAAGTCTGGCCTTTATTCCCTTCCTAGCTTCCATTGCAGCCAGATGTTCCTTACATTTGGCCTTTCTGGAGATACAAATATTAGTAGCAGGCTCGTTATTATTACATTATTCATTGGCAGGAGTATCTGCATTGCTGTGGCCCCTCCACGCTGGTGATTAAAGGGTTAAGCAAGTTGTGTATGGTCTGGTAGTGCCAGCATTTTACAGGGTCAATTAATACTGGAGTCAGTAACAATGAATTCATTGCTTTAAAAAAGAAGAACACTTATAAACAAACTCTAATTACCCGGCTTAAACATAACCATGTATATTAGTAGGTCACACTCTCCGTGAGTGCAAAATGATTCTACTGTCTCTCTGTTTAAAACCATTACCGAGAAGCAAGATTGTCTTTTGGATAATAAACATTTCATTGAAAACCAGTACTGTCTGAGCCTGTCCTGATAATGTGCTGTCAGACCCCCCTACATTAGATCCAAACCCAGCACTGTCTGAGCCTGTCCTGATAATGTGCAGTCAGACCCCCCTACATTAGATCCAAACCCAGCACTGTCTGAGCCTGTCCTGATAATGTGCAGTCAGACCCCCCTACATCAGATCAGAACCCAGCACTGTCTGAGCCTGTCTTGATAATGTGCAGTCAGATCCCCCTACATTAGATCCAAACCCAGCACTGTCTGAGCCTGTCCTGATAATGTGCAGTCAGACCCCCTACATTAGATCCAAACCCAGCACTGTCTGAGCCTGTCCTGATAATGTGCAGTCAGATCCCCCTACATTAGATCCAAACCCAGCACTGTCTGAGCCTGTCCTGATAATATGCAGTCAGATCCCCCTACATTAGATCCAAACCCAGCACTGTCTGAGCCTGTCCTGATAATGTGCAGTCAGACCCCCCTACATTAGATCCAAACCCAGCACTGTCTGAGCCTGTCCTGATAATGTGCAGTCACTTCCCCCTAGATTAGATCCAAACCCAGCACTGTCTGAGCCTGTCCTGATAATGTGCAGTCAGATCATCCTACATTAGATCCAAACCCAGCACTGTCTGAGCCTGTCCTGATAATGTGCAGTCAGGAGATCACCCTACATTAGATCTAAACCCAGCACTGTCTAAGCCTGTCCTGATAATGTGCAGTCAGATCACCCTACATTAGATCCAAACCCAGCACTGTCTAAGCCTGTCCTGATAATGTGCAGTCAGATCACCCTACATTAGATCCAAACCCAGCACTGTCTGAGCCTGTCCTGATAATGTGCATTCAGACCCCCCTACATTAGATCCAAACCCAGCACTGTCTGAGCCTGTCCTGATAATGTGCAGTCAGGAGATCACCCTACATTAACCATAAACCCAGCACTGTCTGAGCCTGTCCTGATAATGTGCAGTCAGGAGATCACCCTACATTAACCATAAACCCAGCACTGTCTGAGCCTGTCCTGATAATGTGCAGTCAGGAGATCAGCACTGTCTGAGCCTGTCCTGATAATGTGCAGTCAGGAGATCAGCACTGTCTGAGCCTGTCCTGATAATGTGCAGTCAGGAGATCAGCACTGTCTGAGCCTGTCCTGATAATGTGCAGTCAGGAGATCACCCTACATGAACCATAAACCCAGCACTGTCTGAGCCTGTCCCGATAATGTGCAGTCAGGAGATCAGCACTGTCTGAGCCTGTCCTGATAATGTACAGTCAGGAGATCCGCACTGTCTGAGCCTGTCCTGATAATGTGCAGTCAGGAGATCAGCACTGTCTGAGCCTGTCCTGATAATGTGCAGTCAGGAGATCAGCACTGTCTGAGCCTGTCCTGATAATGTGCAGTCAGGAGATCAGCACTGTCTGAGCCTGTCCTGATAATGTGCAGTCAGGAGATCAGCACTGTCTGAGCCTGTCCTGATAATGTGCAGTCAGATCCCCGGTCATGTCTATTTGGGAATGATCTCTCCTCCGGATCCCTTTTTATCAGAGCCACTGAAATCCTGTCACTTTTTATTGAAAGACTGTAGTGGAGAAGAATAATTTGCTTCTGACCCCATTAATAAGGAGCAAATAAGAATTGTCTGATGTGGAAAGTATTCAGAAAGCAACAATTTCAAAATTGTTTATTTCCCAGTGTTTCACAGTTAACCCTTTCTGCTGACAGCCTGTCACACAAGGGGCTGAACTAGCGCTTGACATCATCAGGTTCGGGGGGGGGGGGGTTGGTTGGGGGGGGACGAGAATTAGAGGGGTGTGGCTATGAGCATCCCTTGGCATCAATTGGTTCCATATCCCCCCCCCCCCCCGCCCCGACATACACAGTTCAGTGACCAGGCCAAGATGGCGGCAGCTGTAGGAGCACTGCTTAGTGGAAGTCTTACACACATCTTCAGCATTGTTTGACAGGTCCATGCTGCATTTGAAGTGAAGCACTATAGGCATTTACCTAGAGCAGTGATGGCAATCCATGGCACTGCACATGTTCAGGAACTACAAATCCCGTGGTTCTCAGTCAACTGAGCATCATGGGACATGTAGTTCCCAAAACCCCTGCAGTGCCAAGGTTAGCCATCACTGACCTAGAGTAACTTGCTTTTGAGAAGCGCCCTAGGAGGCTAGAAGGAATACAAAGATGGTAGCCCATACACGTAGAGAATCTGTTAATATAATATCTGTAATATATAATCAAATTTAGATGATGGTTTGGGCCCTCATTTGCTTAGTGGCCTCCCAACCCGGTCGCGGCTTTGGGGAGACAGTTATGGAGATGGTGCAAAAATAAAAATATCTTTTTGTGATATAGGGCCCAACTAAACCCACAGAGCCCCCCCCAAAAAAAACTTAAAATCCCCAGAGGCCTCCTCTCCTCCGTTTTTAAAACGCACACGCGCGCCAGCTGCTAAACTCAACCTATCAGACCCTCTGTTTGTTTGTGATAGCCTGGCGGGAGACACACTGTTTAGTAAACATGACCTATGTCCTTGTTATGTGTGCAGGCGCACCGCTGCAGGGAAAAAAGTTAAGGTGGGAAGATCTCCAAAAAGCCAACACTGGGTCGATGAAAAGGTAGACATTCTTGGAAGCATAAAAGTCTGTGTATATATACATACAAGAGACCTGTTTACTAAACAGTTCATTGAAAACCTTCTCCTGTTGTAGTTATAATTCTATTGTCCATTCACAATTCACTGTAAATTGCCCCTACGTGTCTATGGTTATACAACAGAGCTTGACAGATCCTTGGCTCCTAAAATCCCTTCTGCTGGCTCCTACTGTTTATGAATCCTGACAGTCTGCATGACTGGGGTTCTTAGAAGGCCCTGGGGGCCAGAAGACTCCCTGTGGACTATGGACCCTGTTTTAGTTTGGGGGTACACCTGTTTTCAGCTGGACACAGGCTCATTCAGGATGTCAGCCAAGATGTATACTTATTTAATCAATAAGTGTTGCCCCATCTACTGCCCCTTGTAGCCTGGATGTCTGGATCTGAAGTTATACTGTGTTTAATTCTCTGTTTAAATAAGGTCTCGTTGCTAGTTATCAAAATATATACTACAAAAATATAAAATGAGTGAAATGAGTCTTTGCAGATGAATCTAAAGACATAGGAATGAAAAGATCTAAGAGATAGGAAAGGGGGGCAGCGAGGGAAAGAGGATCAAAGGAGGTTTGGGATTACTTTAGATTAATATATAATTATTTCCTATATTGAAGATTGTGTGTGCTAAACTTTTGATAATGAATTCAGTGAGTGGGTGAAGAATACAATAGGTGTTAAATTATGAGATTTGTTTGGATTCTTAAAAAGTCATTCCAGAATCTCTTGATTGTTTCTAGAGTCTCACTGATTTACACGTTATATCACATAGGTACAGTGATAGGTACGGGACAGTGTTAGAATGAGGGGTCGTGTAATAGAGCAGTGATAGGTACGGGACAGTGTTAGGGTGAGGGGTCGTGTAATAGAGCAGTGATAGGGTGAGGGGTCGTGTAATAGAGCAGTGATAGGTACAGGACAGTTATAGGGTGAGGGGTCGTGTAATAGAGCAGTGATAGGTACAGGACAGTTATAGGGTGAGGGGTCGTGTAATAGAGCAGTGATAGGTACAGGACAGTTATAGGGTGAGGGGTCGTGTAATAGAGCAGTGATAGGTACAGGGCAGTTATAGGGTGAGGGGTCGTGTAATAGAGCAGTGATAGGTACAGGACAGTTATAGGGTGAGGGGTCGTGTAATAGAGCCGTGATAGGTACAGGACAGTTATAGGGTGAGGGGTCGTGTAATAGAGCAGTGATAGGTACAGGGCAGTTATAGGGTGAGGGGTCGTGTAATAGAGCAGTGATAGGTACAGGACAGTTATAGGGTGAGAGGTCGTGTAATAGAGTAGTGATAGGTACAGGACAATTATAGGGTGAGGGGTCGTGTAATAGAGCAGTGATAGGTACAGGACAGTTATAGGGTGAGGGGTCGTGTAATAGAGCAGTGATAGGTACAGGACAGTTATAGGGTGAGGGGTCGTGTAATAGAGCAGTGATAGGTACAGGACAGTTATAGGATGAGGGGTCATGTAATAGAGCAGTGATAGGTACAGGACAGTTATAGGGTGAGGGGTCGTGTAATAGAGCAGTGATAGGTACGGGACAGTGTTAGGGTGAGGGGTCGTGTAATAGAGCAGTGATAGGTACAGGGCAGTTATAGGGTGAGGGGTCGTGTAATAGAGCAGTGATAGGTACAGGGCAGTTATAGGGCGAGGGGTCGTGTAATAGAGCAGTGATAGGTACAGGACAGTTATAGGGCGAGGGGTCGTGTAATAGAGCAGTGATAGGTACAGGGCAGTTATAGGGTGAGGGGTCGTGTAATAGAGCAGTGATAGGTACAGGACAGTTAAAGGGTGAGGGGTCGTGTAATAGAGCAGTGATAGGTACAGGACAGTTATAGGGTGAGGGGTCGTGTAATAGAGCAGTGATAGGTACAGGGCAGTTATAGGGTGAGGGGTCGTGTAATAGAGCAGTGATAGGTACAGGACAGTTATAGGGTGAGGGGTCGTGTAATAGAGCAGTGATAGGTACAGGACAGTTATAGGGTGAGGGGCCGTGTAATAGAGCAGTGATAGGTACAGGACAGTTATAGGGTGAGGGGTCGTGTAATAGAGCAGTGATAGGTACAGGACAGTTATAGGGTGAGGGGTCGTGTAATAGAGCAGTGATAGGTACAGGACAGTTATAGGGTGAGGGGTCGTGTAATAGAGCAGTTATAGGTACAGGACAGTTATAGGGTGAGGGGTCGTGTAATAGAGCAGTGATGGGTACAGGGCAGTTATAGGGTGAGGGGTCGTGTAATAGAGCTGTGATAGGTACAGGACAGTTATAGGGTGAGGGGTCGTGTAATAGAGCAGTGATAGGTACAGGACAGTTATAGGGTGAGGGGTCATGTAATAGAGCAGTGATAGGTACAGGACAGTTATAGGGTGAGGGGTCGTGTAATAGAGCTGTGATAGGTACAGGACAGTTATAGGGCGAGGGGTCGTGTAATAGAGCAGTGATAGGTACAGGACAGTTATAGGGTGAGGGGTCGTGTAATAGAGCAGTGATAGGTACAGGACAGTTATAGGGTGAGGGGTCATGTAATAGAGCAGTGATAGGTACAGGACAGTTATAGGGTGAGGGGTCGTGTAATAGAGCTGTGATAGGTACAGGACAGTTATAGGGCGAGGGGTCGTGTAATAGAGCAGTGATAGGTACAGGACAGTTATAGGGCGAGGGGTCGTGTAATAGAGCAGTGATAGGTACAGGGCAGTTATAGGGTGAGGGGTCGTGTAATAGAGCAGTGATAGGTACAGGACAGTTAAAGGGTGAGGGGTCGTGTAATAGAGCAGTGATAGGTACAGGACAGTTATAGGGTGAGGGGTCGTGTAATAGAGCAGTGATAGGTACAGGGCAGTTATAGGGTGAGGGGTCGTGTAATAGAGCAGTGATAGGTACAGGACAGTTATAGGGTGAGGGGTCGTGTAATAGAGCAGTGATAGGTACAGGACAGTTATAGGGTGAGGGGCCGTGTAATAGAGCAGTGATAGGTACAGGACAGTTATAGGATGAGGGGTCATGTAATAGAGCAGTGATAGGTACAGGGCAGTTATAGGGCGAGGGGTCGTGTAATAGAGCAGTGATAGGTACAGGACAGTTATAGGGTGAGGGGTCGTGTAATAGAGCAGTGATAGGTACAGGACAGTTATAGGGTGAGGGGTCGTGTAATAGAGCAGTTATAGGTACAGGACAGTTATAGGGTGAGGGGTCGTGTAATAGAGCAGTGATGGGTACAGGGCAGTTATAGGGTGAGGGGTCGTGTAATAGAGCTGTGATAGGTACAGGACAGTTATAGGGTGAGGGGTCGTGTAATAGAGCAGTGATAGGTACAGGACAGTGTTAGGGTGAGGGGTCGTGTAATAGAGCAGTGATAGGTACAGGGCAGTTATAGGGTGAGGGGTCGTGTAATAGAGCAGTGATAGGTACAGGGCAGTTATAGGGCGAGGGGTCGTGTAATAGAGCAGTGATAGGTACAGGGCAGTTATAGGGTGAGGGGTCGTGTAATAGAGCAGTGATAGGTACAGGACAGTTAAAGGGTGAGGGGTCGTGTAATAGAGCAGTGATAGGTACAGGACAGTTATAGGGTGAGGGGTCGTGTAATAGAGCAGTGATAGGTACGGGACAGTGTTAGGGTGAGGGGTCGTGTAATAGAGCAGTGATAGGTACAGGGCAGTTATAGGGTGAGGGGTCGTGTAATAGAGCAGTGATAGGTACAGGGCAGTTATAGGGCGAGGGGTCGTGTAATAGAGCAGTGATAGGTACAGGACAGTTATAGGGCGAGGGGTCGTGTAATAGAGCAGTGATAGGTACAGGGCAGTTATAGGGTGAGGGGTCGTGTAATAGAGCAGTGATAGGTACAGGACAGTTAAAGGGTGAGGGGTCGTGTAATAGAGCAGTGATAGGTACAGGACAGTTATAGGGTGAGGGGTCGTGTAATAGAGCAGTGATAGGTACAGGGCAGTTATAGGGTGAGGGGTCGTGTAATAGAGCAGTGATAGGTACAGGACAGTTATAGGGTGAGGGGTCGTGTAATAGAGCAGTGATAGGTACAGGACAGTTATAGGGTGAGGGGCCGTGTAATAGAGCAGTGATAGGTACAGGACAGTTATAGGGTGAGGGGTCGTGTAATAGAGCAGTGATAGGTACAGGACAGTTATAGGGTGAGGGGTCGTGTAATAGAGCAGTGATAGGTACAGGACAGTTATAGGGTGAGGGGTCGTGTAATAGAGCAGTTATAGGTACAGGACAGTTATAGGGTGAGGGGTCGTGTAATAGAGCAGTGATGGGTACAGGGCAGTTATAGGGTGAGGGGTCGTGTAATAGAGCTGTGATAGGTACAGGACAGTTATAGGGTGAGGGGTCGTGTAATAGAGCAGTGATAGGTACAGGACAGTTATAGGGTGAGGGGTCATGTAATAGAGCAGTGATAGGTACAGGACAGTTATAGGGTGAGGGGTCGTGTAATAGAGCTGTGATAGGTACAGGACAGTTATAGGGTGAGGGGTCGTGTAATAGAGCAGTGATAGGTACAGGACAGTTATAGGGTGAGGGGTCGTGTAATAGAGCGGTGATAGGTACAGGATAGTTATAGGGTGAGGGGTCGTGTAATAGAGCAGTGATAGGTACAGGGCAGTTATAGGGTGAGGGGTCGTGTAATAGAGCAGTGATAGGTACAGGGCAGTTATAGGGTGAGGGGCCGTGTAATAGAGCGGTGATAGGTACATGACAGTTATAGGGTGAGGGGCCGTGTAATAGAGCAGTGATAGGTACAGGGCAGTTATAGGGTGAGGGGTCGTGTAATAGAGCAGTGATAGGTACAGGACAGTTATAGGGTGAGGGGTCGTGTAATAGAGCAGTGATAGGTACAGGACAGTTATAGGGTGAGGGGTCGTGTAATAGAGCAGTGATAGGTACAGGGCAGTTATAGGGTGAGGGGTCGTGTAATAGAGCGGTGATAGGTACAGGACAGTGATAGGGCGAGGGGTCGTGTAATAGAGCAGTGATAGGTACAGGGCAGTTATAGGGTGAGGGGTCGTGTAATAGAGCGGTGATAGGTACAGGACAGTGATAGGTTGAGGGGTCATGTAATAGAGCAGTGATAGGTACAGGGCAGTTATAGGGTGAGGGGTCGTGTAATAGAGCGGTGATAGGTACAGGACAGTGATAGGGCGAGGGGTCGTGTAATAGAGCAGTGATAGGTACAGGACAGTTATAGGGCGAGGGGTCGTGTAATAGAGCAGTGATAGGTACAGGGCAGTGATAGGGCGAGGGGTCATGTAATAGAGCAGTGTTAGGGTGAGGGGTTGTGTAATAGAGCAGTGATAGGTACAGGACAAGGTATAGGGTGAGGGGTCGTGTAATAGAGCTGTGATAGGTACAGGGCAGTTATAGGGTGAGGGGTCGTGTAATAGAGCAGTGATGGGTACAGGACAGTTATAGGGTGAGGGGTCGTGTAACTGAGCTGTGATAGGTACAGGACAGTTATAGGGTGAGGGATCGTGTAATAGAGTTGTGATAGGTACAGGACAGTTATAGGGTGAGGGGTCGTGTAATAGAGCGGTGATAGGTACAGGACAGTGATAGGGCGAGGGGTCGTGTAATAGAGCAGTTATAGGGTGAGGGGACGTGTAATAGAGCAGTGATAGGTACAGGACAGTTATAGGGTGAGGGGTCGTGTAATAGAGCAGTGATAGGTACAGGACAGTTATAGGGTGAGGGGTCGTGTAATAGAGCAGTGATAGGTACAGGACAGTTATAGGGTGAGGGGTCGTGTAATAGAGCAGTTATAGGGTGAGGGGCCGTGTAATAGAGCAGTGATAGGTACAGGACAGTTATAGGGTGAGGGGTCGTGTAATAGAGCAGTGATAGGTACAGGACAGTTATAGGGTGAAGGGTCGTGTAATAGAGCAGTGATAGGTACAGGACAGTTATACGGTGAGGGGTCGTGTAATAGAGCAGTGATGGGTACAGGACAGTTATAGGGTGAGGGGTCGTGTAATAGAGCAGTGATGGGTACAGGACAGTTATACGGTGAGGGGTCGTGTAATAGAGCAGTGATGGGTACAGGACAGTTATAGGGCGAGGGGTCGTGTAACTGAGCTGTGATATGTATACGACCCCTTTGAGGTAACTGCTCTGTGTCTTTCCCAGTAAATGGTTAATATATCACTCTGTGCTCTGCTCCTATGGGGTCATTTTGAGGAACTCTCTCAGAAACAGCTGTTCCCATGCATCACTCTCTCACGCGAGCCCCCCCCCCCCCGACCAATACGATATACACAAGCATCATATAATCAAGGGCAGTAAAGTGAAACACAAGGCACGTAACAAACAGACACAGCACTGATGTACACACCGTCTCACATTGATGACATCACTCTGGGGGCTCCGTATGCAAATTAACAGCTGCAGTGGACAGCAATTCATTTGAATATGGTTTCACAGGGTGAGGTTATAAACCAGGGAGGAGTGGACAAATATTTGAAAAGATGAAGGAGCCAGAGGGAATATTAGAAACGATGACCGAATTTTGACAGGGCAGGATTCCCCAAAAATGTTTTAAAAAATCAGGACTGTCCTAGCAAATCCGGGTGTGTTAGCAGCTATGCAGCAGGTGAGGCAGCTTTTTTTTCAGGCCTGCATCTCTAGGCTGATGTGATCCTGAGGCCAACTGAGTTCCTGGCTTGGAGCAGTGAAACTGGAACCCTGTATACGCTCAGCCTTATCATGCTGTTTGTTGCTCAGTCCTTGTACACCAAGGTCTACAGACTCCCAATCTCCAGACAGAAAAAAATATGGGATTAAGGACAGAAGTGTGAGGGTGGAGGGTGGGTGGTGCAGTAAATAAACGCTCCAATTGCACGAAATAGGAGAAGGATGAGAGAAAAAGATGGATCAGGGGGCTAGGAAAATTAAAGGTAAAGTGTCACATATAAGGATAATAAAACCGGTATATTATAGAATGTTTCCAAACATTAAAATGCCTCTGACATCATTTAATAATGTGTACATGTGACACAGACTGTGAAATAAGGTTACAAGACTGTTAGACTGGCTAACTATTAGAACCAATGAGAGTTGGAATCTCTGCCAAGCTAATCACCCATTGGCTATACAGTGTTCTAATTTGGAACACTCGCAGACTCCGCCCTTATACACAATTAAATGTGTGTTATATGTTCTATCAGTTTTTTATTGGCATTTTTTTTTTTGCCGGTACTCGGTGGGTTAATGCGGTGTGAGGGGAACCTCTCTGGTCTTTCAATAAGCCAGGTTTCCTTTAATAATTATTTATTTTGGTAACAGGCAGTCTTCAGAGACTTCATTAGCAGCTCCCATCTTGTGTTTCAACTGCAGAGGGATCTGGAGATCATTCACACTGCCAAGCACACCCCTCCTCCCCTCTCCATCCAGCTGTGTTGACTACTTTGCACCTTTTACACATCGCACCACCTCACTGAATACCAAACATCCTGACGACTGGTAGACATGGGACACACTCAATATTCCAAAATTTACCATCAGCGACTGGTCTTATCTGATCACTTATTAAAAAAATATTGTATATATCAATTGATATTATTCCAGAATTTATTATTTAACAGAGAGGCAAATTATTATTATTTTTATCTCTTTGTTAACTCTTTTTACCTATTATTACCATTCATATAAATATCCTCTTCACAATAAAAATCCTGTAGGACTGACACTAGCCATCCTTGTATCTCCATAGATTAATACTGGCCCCAAGCCATTTTTTTAAGGAAAATACTGGCAATGTGACAATCCTGTGGTCGTACCAGGTCTTGAGAATTGTTTGATTTTCAGTATCTAATAAACCTATTTATCACTTGTATTAGTGATAATGATGATGTCATTTTGTTTGATGTTTTTCTCTGACAGATAAGGTACAGAGACTGATAGACAGATATACTGACAGATAAGGTACAGAGATTGATAGACAGATATACTGACAGATAAGGTACAGAGACTGATAGACAGATATACTGACAGATAAGGTGCAGAGATTGATAGACAGATATACTGACAGATAAGGTGCAGAGATTGATAGACAGATATACTGACAGATAAGGTACAGAGATTGACAGACAGATATACTGACAGATAAGGTACAGAGATTGATAGACAGATATACTGACAGATAAGATACAGAGACTGATAGACAGATATACTGACAGATAAGGTGCAGAGATTGATAGACAGATATACTGACAGATAAGGTACAGAGACTGATAGACAGATATACTGACAGATAAGGTGCAGAGATTGATAGACAGATATACTGACAGATAAGGTACAGAGACTGATAGACAGATATACTGACAGATAAGGTGCAGAGATTGATAGACAGATATACTGACAGATAAGGTACAGAGACTGATAGACAGATATACTGACAGATAAGGTGCAGAGATTGATAGACAGATATACTGACAGATAAGGTACAGAGATTGACAGACATATATACTGACAGATAAGGTACAGAGACTGATAGACAGATATACTGACAGATAAGATACAGAGACTGATAGACAGATATACTGACAGATAAGGTACAGAGACTGATAGACAGATATACTGACAGATAAGGTGCAGAGACTGATAGACAGATATACTGACAGATAAGATGCAGAGACTGATAGACAGATATACTGACAGATAAGGTACAGAGATTGATAGACAGATATACTGACAGATAAGGTACAGAGATTGATAGACAGATATACTGACAGATAAGGTACAGAGATTGATAGACAGATATACTGACAGATAAGGTACAGAGATTGATAGACAGATATACTGACAGATAAGGTACAGAGATTGATAGACAGATATACAGATAGATAAGGTACAGAGACTGATAGACAGATATACTGACAGATAAGGTACAGAGACTGATAGACAGATATACTGACAGATAAGGTACAGAGATTGATAGACAGATATGCAGATAGATAAGGTACAGAGACTGATAGACAGATATACTGACAGATAAGGTACAGAGATTGATAGACAGATATACTGACAGATAAGGTATAGAGACTGATAGACAGATATACTGACAGATAAGGTACAGAGACTGATAGACAGATATACTGACAGATAAGGTACAGAGATTGACAGACATATATACTGACAGATAAGGTACAGAGATTGATAGACAGATATACTGACAGATAAGGTACAGAGATTGATAGACAGATATACTGACAGATAAGGTACAGAGACTGATAGACAGATATACTGACAGATAAGGTACAGAGATTGACAGACAGATATACTGACAGATAAGGTACAGAGATTGATAGACAGATATACTGACAGATAAGGTACAGAGATTGATAGACAGATATACAGATAGATAAGGTACAGAGATTGATAGACAGATATACAGATAGATAAGGTACAGAGACTGATAGACAGATATACTGACAGATAAGGTACAGAGATTGATAGACAGATATACTGACAGATAAGGTACAGAGTTTGACAGACAGATATACAGATAGATAAGGTACAGAGACTGATAGACAGATATACTGACAGATAAGGTACAGAGATTGATAGACAGATATACTGACAGATAAGGTATAGAGACTGATAGACAGATATACTGACAGATAAGGTACAGAGACTGATAGACAGATATACTGACAGATAAGGTACAGAGATTGACAGACATATATACTGACAGATAAGGTACAGAGATTGATAGACAGATATACTGACAGATAAGGTACAGAGATTGATAGACAGATATACTGACAGATAAGGTACAGAGACTGATAGACAGATATACTGACAGATAAGGTACAGAGATTGACAGACATATATACTGACAGATAAGGTACAGAGATTGATAGACAGATATACTGACAGATAAGGTACAGAGACTGATAGACAGATATACTGACAGATAAGGTGCATAGACTGATAGATATACTGACAGATAAGATACAGAGATTGATAGGCAGATATACTGACAGATAAGGTACAGAGATTGACAGATATATACTGACAGATAAGGTACAGAGATTGACAGATATATACTGACAGATAAGGTACAGAGATTGATAGACAGATATACTGACAGATAAGGTACAGAGATTGATAGACAGATATACTGACAGATAAGGTACAGAGATTGATAGACAGATATACTGACAGATAAGGTACAGAGACTGATAGACAGATATACTGACAGATAAGGTACAGAGACTGATAGACAGATATACTGACAGATAAGGTACAGAGATTGATAGACAGATATACTGACAGATAAGGTACAGAGACTGATAGACAGATATACTGACAGATAAGGTACAGAGACTGATAGACAGATATACTGACAGATAAGGTACAGAGATTGATAGACAGATATACTGACAGATAAGGTACAGAGATTGATAGACAGATATACTGACAGATAAGGTACAGAGATTGATAGACAGATATACTGACAGATAAGGTACAGAGATTGATAGACAGATATACTGACAGATAAGGTACAGAGACTGATAGACAGATATACTGACAGATAAGGTACAGAGATTGATAGACAGATATACTGACAGATAAGGTACAGAGACTGATAGACAGATATACTGATAGATAAGGTACAGAGATTGATAGACAGATATACCGACAGATAAGGTACAGAGATTCATAGACAGATATACTGACAGATAAGGTACAGAGCCTGATAATTACCTTGCCATTCTAGAAAGCTTGTAGTGCTGGAGCTCTGCAGTTGGATGTCTAGGTACTGGCGAATGTATACTGGCCTCTATACATGTGAACTCACGGTCATGGATATAAATATATATATTTAGCTCTACATTCATTTGTGTGCCTCAGTGGTTTGTCTACATCTGCATGTTGTGTTTGTGTATTTTGACATAAACATGTTTATTATTTGTGACTGTATAACAATACCAAGCGATGGCCTTAAAATAACCAGGCTCACCCTATATTCTATACCATGTTGTAATTCCATAGATTCCCTATACACACAGTATATCATCGCTAGAGAAAACCCCAGTCTCTCGGAACTATATTGATTATTTCCCATTCCCTTGGCCCCTAAAATATCTGGGGACACCGCCCCCCCCCCCCCCCCCCCCCATACAGGTAGGCTATTAGGCTTTCTCCTATCCCCCCTGGAGACCTATTCAATTTCCCTGACCATCCAGGTTCATTCAATGAGCCCCTTACATCAGAGTGAGAGAGGGGATCTGGACTGGCAGAAGCAGCAACCGGGTAATTAAAGGGAAATCTTTGATGCCCACGAATCCTTGTGGAACGATTTGTAGAGGTGGCGAGGAATCTGGAAGGATATACAGTAAGGAATGTAGCGGCGGTGTGTGCAGACTACACTTAAGATACAAATGTCTTAAGGCCATGAGGATATAGTGAAGAAGTGAGAAGGGATGACAAGAATCCTGCTTATCTCTGCCTAACATGCCGGAGCTCTGACAACCTGTTTGTATCAGGAGTTATTTATTATTGCAGCATATGCCACCTTAATTTTGAATATGCCACCTTGGTAGGTCATTTCTTTGGTCCTGTGACAATCTAGTCCTCATTTCCGTCATCCACTGCCATGGTGTATGGCAGTGGATGACGGAAATGAAGACTAGATTGTCACAGGACCAAAGAAATGACCTACCAAGGTGGCATATTCAAAATTTCGGTCACCTACTTTGTCAGAAATCTTAAATTTTGCCCTATTAAAGGGTTTCCCTAATACCTTTTATCGTAGAATGCGCTGGAACAAATCACTTACCTATGAATCTTTGGCACGTTCTGTGCTCCTTCTTCTACTACAGTGCCGACATCTTGTGGAACTCTACTGAGGCTCTGGCTCCCACCCCCCACTTCTCACCGTCTGCCGGCTCCCTCCTACTTGACTGTCAATCTCCCCCTTTAGAAAATGGGGAAATGAGTGACCAGTATATGTGATCTAAGTTTTGTTGAGCTACTTCAGTCGTAGGACTTCTTTTTATCAAAGAGAAGCCGATAACCTTTGGCACTTGCGGCACAATACACAGCCGTGGCACACACTCACTGTGTGTTTAAGATAACTTGCGTTGTCTGAGGCCTGTACTACAGATTCAATGACACCAGTGCTTTTATACTCGGCAAAAGTTAGCTCAGGTAACAGACTTTCAACGACGGAGATAAGGGACTCTGGCACACTAGGTTCAGTGGACTACGGTTCCCACGATGCCCAGCTAACCCTGATTATTCCTGCCTATCTTCCCAAGCCCCCCTTCTTCATAACTGGCAGAAACTATGCTGGCCTGCAGTCCAAGCACTTGAAACAGCTGAGTTCAACAGAGAGCGAGGCTGATTCCACAGCAATAATTAATAACAGTACTTTCTCACAGGGGAACTTCCGCGAAGGGAGCCAGCCCGCCTCTTGTGCACTCCCGCTAATCGATGCCAGTGAATTTAGAAGCCCCGTAGAAAGTATCTTCAAATGTAAAACTACTGGAGAGCTCTGATTTGTTTAAATAAGGAGAAGGGCAATTCACAGTTTAATAGTTTTCTTGTAGCGCTGTTTGATCTGGATGAACGTTCAGATGTTTACGAAAGGCTGGGTTGTTTTGTTTTTTTGGCTGGCGTCTCAGGATTGCACCTTTCAGAGTTGCTGCCCTAATGGATGGGCCTACTTGCGGGATCTCTCGGCCTAGAAAAAAACCCAACATGTATTCAGTGCTGAAGGGCTGCCAGTCACGTATCTCTTAGCACAATAAGTACTTCTGTAACGCACACACAGACCATGTTCCCAGCTAAGTGAACACACAGGTTTGCCAGCACTTTATCTGAAGAAGTGGTGTCAACTTCCTGTAAACACAAAATGGAGGTCTGAAGAGGGGGAGATAAATGCTTGGAGTTTTGGAAAGTTTCCACTGCAATTTAAATCAGTTTGTCATAGGGTAGTTATTTCCCAAATGGAATTACCAGCTGTAGAATTAATCATCGGAGCTGAGGCATTAATTCCTGTTGGGGCTAACTCGGCCTCATCTTTCTGAGGTCAATGAGATTAGGACCATAAAGCTGGATAATAGTAATGTATTATCCCCGGTGAAACACATGCACAGTGTTACCACCAGTGCAGGGGATTCTGGGTAGGCCTATGCAGAAAAATGGCCAACAATGGTGGCCTTTTTGCCCCTTGAACGGTTTTCTGGGCTAGGATGTCCAGAGGAGACACCCTTTCTTAGTTTAATAGCAATATGTGGGTTATAAACCAAGCACCAGATGCAATACTTTCATTTTTGGAAAAGATATCCTCTAAAACTGGCGAGGACTGGGCCAGGCACAGCTCTATCTGCCTGCTTCTTAAATAGTTACGTTTAGTATGGTAATACAGGGCTTTATTCATGAATGAGAGAACTGCAGGGAATTGGCAAGGGAACTGCAAGCATTGCTCCGTCTTCAATGTTCCTCGTTAGCAGCAAATGGACGTGTGCTCAGTGCTCAGCCTTAAGTTTGAAATTCCCTTGTCAATTCCCTCTTCCATGAATAAATCCCATCTCTGCAAACTCTTGCCTTGTGCCTTTGCTTGCCCATGCTCCCTAATTAGTCGCTCGTCAGTTCTGCGCTCACCTCTTTCCCCGCTGACTCCTACCTCTGGCGCTTCAGGGCATATTAAGTTGAGTCAATGGGGTGGAGTAAATGACTGTGGGAGGTTCACCACCCAAAAAATCAGGTCAACATGCATTACCTAGGACGGAAGATATTAGGAAGGGTGACACATCCAGATTAATATCTCATGCCTGCGGGCTATACAGAATGTCTGGCGCTCCGACACCCGTAGACTACAAGACCCGTGATGCTCAGCCATCATAGCCACATAATCCAGCTCCCTCGGGTAACCCTTGAGGCTGCCTAGATAATAATATCTTGGTTACAAACCCAAAAGGCACAATATTATTTCCAAAAAGGTTACATTAGAGAAAATCGAAAAGCACTGGAGAGCAGTTCTACACGCGCCAGTGAAGTGGATTCAGTAGTTTTAATTTGATAGTTGAGGGGCAACGATTTAAAAGTAATATCAGGAAGTATTACTTTACTGAGAGGGTAGTGGATGCATGGAATAGCCTTCCAGCGGAAGTGGTAGAGGTTAATACAGTGTAGGAGTTTAAGCATGCATGGGATAGGTATAAGGCTATCCTAGATATAAGATAAGGCCAGGGACTAATGAAAGTATTACTTTACTGAGAGGGTAGTGGATGCATGGAATAGTCTTCCAGTAGAAGTGGTAGAGGTTAATACAGTGTAGGAGTTTAAGCATGCATGGGATAGACACAAGGCTATCCTATATATAAGATAAGGACATGGACTAATGAAAGTATTACTTTACTGAGAGGGTAGTGGATGCATGGAATAGTCTTCCAGTAGAAGTGGTAGAGGTTAATACAATGAAGGAGTTTAAGCATGCATGGGATAGGTATAAGGCTATCCTAGATATAAGATAAGGCCAGGGACTAATGAAAGTATTACATTACTGAGAGGGTAGTGGATGTATGGAATAGTCTTCCAGTAGAAGTGGTAGAGGTTAATACAGTGAAGGAGTTTAAGCATGCATGGGATAGGTATAAGGCTATCCTAGATATAAGATAAAGCCAGGGACTAATGAGAGTATTACTATACTGAGAGGGTAGTGGATGTATGGAATAGTCTTCCAGTAGAAGTGGTAAATACAGTGAAGGAGTTTAAGCATGCGTGGGATAGGTATAAGGCTATCCTAGATATAAGATAAGGCCAGGGACTAATGAAAGTATTACATTACTGAGAGGGTAGTGGATGTATGGAATAGTCTTCCAGTAGAAGTGGTAGAGGTTAATACAGTGAAGGAGTTTAAGCATGCATGGGATAGGTATAAGGCTATCCGAGATATAAGATAAGGCCAGGGACTAATGAAAGTATTACTTTACTGAGAGGGTAGTGGATGCATGGAATAGTCTTCCAGCAGAAGTGGTAGAGGTTAATACAGTGTAGGAGTTTAAGCATGCGTGGGATAGGTATAAGGCTATCCTAGATATAAGGTAAGGCCAGGGACTAATGAAAGTATTACGTTACTGAGAGGGTAGTGGGTGTATGGAATAGTCTTCCAGCAGAAGTGGTAGAGGTTAATACAGTGAAGGAGTTTAAGTATGCGTGGGATAGGTATAAGGCTATCCTAGATATAAGATAAGGCCAGGGACTAATGAAAGTATTACTGTACTGAGAGGGTAGTGGATGTATGGAACAGTCTTCCAGTAGAAGTGGTAGAGGTTAATACAGTGAAGGAGTTTAAGCATGCGTGGGATAGGTATAAGGCTATCCTAGATATAAGATAAGGTCAGGGACTAATGAAAGTATTACTTTACTGAGAGGGTAGTGGATGTATGGAATAGTCTTCCAGTAGAAGTGGTAGAGGTTAATATAGTGAAGGCGTTTAAGCATGCATGGGATAGGTATAAGGCTATCCTAGATATAAGATAGGAACTGGGGACTAATAAAAGTATTTAGAAAATTGGGCAGACTAGATACCGGTGACACATTCTATGTTTCTATGTTTCAATAGCTTAGTAATAATGTAGATTTCAGAAAACTATAGACCTCAATATTGCCAAACCCCTCCCCCCCCAAATCTTACATTGTCAATGCCACATTACCCATAGTTGTCAACAGTCCTGAATTAGCCAGGGTACATTTTTTATGTTTCTGGCCCATAAAATTTTGGTCTGACCCGGGAATATAGTCTGCCTGTGCCAGTGATAAGTACTATGCGCAGTGATATGTTTGCATATGGGGGAGGGGGGCTGTACCGGTGCTGGGGCAGAGGTATGGCCCAGTATTCTTTATCCTCAGGTGTCTCAGCACAACCTATTTAGAAGAAGTTGCTTAGCTAGTAATCTCTTAGTTTTGCTCCATTTGAACTAATGAATAGGTGCTAAGTACTGCAAGTTGCACTGGGCATTTTGTAAATTATTCCAGCTCCACAATATGTAGAAGAGGATAACCATTTGTTCAGAAGGGTAAATAAAGATTCAATTAAGAGATTGAAGTGGCTTAGTGTAAAACTAACAAGAACTCTGAAGTTTACCAGCCATGATCCCACTTCAGAAGACCAGACACAGAATCCGGTAAATACAACCCAGTGAGTCTGACAACAGTAGAATGGAAAACAAAGTGGCTTTAAACAAATGCATTCAGTGCAAGAGGAGCGTGTCAAACACATCTAGCGGACTGTGTGGGCTGCGTAACTAAGGTAGCAAGTCTGCAGTAGCGAGTCAGAAAAAAAGTCATATAAACTCAGTGAATTACCCCTCCAATGTTACAACTGGATATTTTGTTCCCATTTCTCATATTTTTAGGTGTTTTATTTAATAAAAACCATGTAGCTAATTAGATTCGGCAGGTGTCGGACTGCTTGTTGAACTAGGACGCAGTAGGAGGAGCCAAGAATGGTAAATGATACCTTAAAGAGCTGCGAATGATCTTTTTTACTAGTAGACACACACGGGAAGAGGAGAGTAGCCCTAGCGAGGGATTAAATGGGCAAATACTTTTTAAAAGACAACTAAACTTTCTCCCCCCCCCCCCCCACTTGTGCTTTTACTATAGAAGCACAAGTGAAAATGGTGTATGAGGATAAACCGGCATGTACCGGCAGCTCTCAGTCCCCCCTTACTACAGGGCTTGAGAAACATTTGCAGACCCTAAGAGCAAACAGGGCAACTTAGGAGCCAACATAAAAAGGGAGGTTGTACTTCCCTAGAGTTCTATGTAAACCAGTCAAAAATTTTAGGAGCCAGCAGGAGGGGATTTAGGAGCCAGGCCGCCCCCTGCCTTACTACAGTGTAAAAACGTGGGCCTCTCTCTACGTTTTGGAAATAGACACTCGGCAATGGATAGGTTGGGTTTACATAGGAGAAGTGATGCTGTTTTTTGAACTGTGTGCTTCAGCTAAAAAAAAAAAAAAAAAAAATACATATATATATATTTTTTGTAAATGAAACTTCTAAATACAGAGTTTTGTTAAAAAAATTGTTTGTATACTTGTAACGGGGCGGGGGGTGTGTGTGTGTGACGACGTCTCCTGCATACAAGATGTGCATGGTTGTTTGTGAGAGCCCAAGACCGCTCAAAGGGGCAGACAAGATTTGGAAAGGATTTGGGTTTGGATTATCAGTTACACCCAAGCGAGGGGGGAACATGTCAGCGCTAGCCAGAGACACAAACGCCCGCCTAAAAGTAAAAAAAAAAAATAATAATGATATTTCCATTGAATGGCACTTCACAGTAGAGGAGGGTTAGAGGATATGCTACATAGGTATACTATAGATCAGTATACCAAATTCACTTGGTTAGAGACCGTATAGAACCTGTAGAGACGGAGGAAGTGTTTAGGCTGAGCTGGTTTGAGAGCTGTTGTTTGGGTAAGTATTGTGATGAGTCAGTAGACAGACTCACGGAGCCCCCACCGCACTATCCCCCCTCTCTCTCTCGCTCCCTCTCTGTGCTGTGGGCTGGAATGTGGTGCAGGGGGTATATTTAGAAAACTTTGCCTGCTCCCCCCCCCCCCCCCCCTCGTGGGAGACAGGACCCTTACAGTTTGGAAGCCATCCTAGCCGGCCTGGGAGAGGCTTGTCTGCGGCCGATCATTCCCACGAGAATCCTTAACCCCGTCCTGGCCAGAGATAGCGTAGAACGCCAGCCGTCATCTCTGTGTACGCACAGATACACGTGGATCGTGCCCACCCTGGATGCCCCTCATCACGTAATTCTCCATCGCCTTCCCGAATGGGGTGGAACTCCGAAAACCCTGGGTGCTAAGCCGTGCGGAGGAGCTAATAATGCTGGTTCGTTTACTGGACTGTGCGAGGGGCAATGTCACCATGTGCTTTGGATCAGTTTATTAAATATACTTTTTCGACCCATCCGTTTCCCTGTTCTATTTCAGGAATATTTGACCGAATTTGAATACCCTTTGTGGACTTGTGTGAGTAACAACGATTTTTTTTGACAACGTGTCCTTTCTCCCGTGTGTTTATTCTTTTTTTTCTCCTGGAATTTGAATCACGTTGCAGGAACCTTTCCAGTCTAATCTACCAGCCTAACACAAGCTGAGGGCAGGATGAAGCACTATTGACCTCCATTTTGAAGGTCTGAGCCCAAAGAGGGTGTGAACGCCATCACCATATCATTTTGTTTCACATGACCAGGAAATCAGGTTAAAGTCAAACGCGCCATTTAGCTCTATTCGGGGGCAGACATGTTGGTCGGAATCTTGGGTCGACTATACCCAAGATTCTAAACATGTCTGCTTCCTGATAGAACTATAATGTGCAAAATGGACACCAATAAAGTACTTTATTTGTATTCTTTCATTAGAGCATTTCTATTTAAAAAGTCTACACTTGATGCAACCTTTCAATTAAGTCTAAGTTATTTTTTTCCCCAACTGACTTTTTTCCACCCTTTTAGATAGTTGTATCCTACAAGATTAAGACACTAGGTAGGAAAAGCCATACTGCAGGGGTGAGGCATCTAGGATGCTACTGGAAGCCAAAATAATTACGTTGCCAAGAGAGAGAAAAAAATGAAGATAGCGATTGGAATTAGGGTAACCCCACAGAAAAGGGAATTAATGGAATGGTTGACTAGGTAGGAAGAACGATGCCATAGATGGTAACGGAATCGAGCGTTAATGGGTGAACAACTGGATCTGATGTAACTTGGAGCCAGGGCTTCCAAGTCTCTCCTGGAAGTGAGCTGCATGATCAGAAATGAAATAGTTTGTTGGAGAAATTCTCTTTTATTTAAAAGTACTGGTGAAGACTTGAAGACTAGACTATTATCCACAGAAAAAAAATGTTTGTCTAAATTAGGAGTTATTAAAAAAAAAAAGGGAGTTTAAAACAAGTTTCAGTGAATTTTATTCCAACAAAATAAGACTTTTATGCAGCATTATTTGGCAACACTCTTGACATTTGCTGGGAGAGTCCGGGTTATTTTGGGTCCGGCCCCATCATATTGATACAGAAGACGCCCGTGCTCAGCACTATTCATTGCATTATAACTGTGTATGTCTAAGAAACATACACAGTCTAAGCTAGGAGAATTGAGCTCCAGACACAGGAAGTATCCGTAGGCTGGAGGTCAAACTCCTGGGGTTAAGTTGGGCTGCCCCTTGCAATTCGACCTGCGGGATTTGCAAGTTGGACGCCCCTACCTTACAGGAATAACAAAGAACAGGTAGCCTCAATTTTCCTGCAAGCAGACCATCGATCCATCTATATCTAGAGGTTGAAGATGGGGAGCAGGGGTTTTGACATTAGCACAGGAGAGATTATGAAGGAACAGGGCCCAGAGAGTAGAAGTAGGAGGAAAAAGAGGACAGAAAGCTTATTCTTTTGCTAAAGAGATGGATAAACTTGCTAAATGCCCCCCCCCCCCAGGACCCTAAATGCCCTCCTCTAAATAAATTCATATTAAGGATTTTTTTTCCCCATGATGTGCCTGGTGAAGTCCTGTCTGTTTTGTTTATACTTTTTTTTTTTGCAGAGGTCCCAAGGAGTTTTTGAGGCAAGCTCAATGTATTGCTGCCCATGGGGTGTAGATAAGAATCCTGCATGGGGCAGTTATGCTTATTTAAAGGTAACTTTTGATAGCAGTCTAAATGGACCACTGAACCTGGCTTCCCCCTCAAAAGTGAACGCGTAAGACTCTTTCATGATTAGCCCCTTTTGGGGGAAAAAAGATTGTAAGCTCTTTAGGCCAGAGAAACGAAACAGAGCTTGCAAATCATCATTCATATCTTGCAAGAGATGCACAGCAGAGGCCTGGCTCCTGTGCAGCAGGGTTCTTAGCTGTTCACGCTTCCGTGTAGTCTGACACCTGTATCTTAGTAGATATAAAACACGCATGGCAACAATTCCTCGGTTAATCTATGGAGATGTGTCATGCCCTCCTCCACCCTGTGTTAAACATTACTGTCATTCCCCCAGCTTTCTCCTGAATACTGCAGGGTGGGGGAGGAGGGATGGGTTGGGTAATTTGGGGGTTTGTAGCCTGCGTGATAGAGAAACCTGGTGAAGGTTTAGATTGGTGGAGGTTCTGTTTGTTTGTAAATTTTTTATTTAAAAAAAAAAGAATATACTACCATGTTGGACTAAGGCCTATCATCTGCACGTATGCTAAGTATATATGATGTATATACTCAACTGCGGCCTATCACTGTATATTGAAGTGTATAATGAATAAACACTTATTTACAAAAGATTAAGATATAGAGCTGCAGGGGACCTGGATCCTCCGATGCTGCCCAACTCTTACGCCGGGATCTTCTGAGACAGACCCCCGCGCTCACGTGACCTCCCCGAGATCAGTCTCAGAAGTCCCGACGGAAGTGTCAGGCAGCATCAGAGGATTCTGTACACACCAAGCTGCGCAAATACATCCTCCGGTTGCCCCCACTAGACACCGGGGAGAGTGCTGGGAGCAATTGGCAAGTCCGGAGCAGCACTGGTAAATCTGGTGGCGATATTGGTAAGTCTGAGGACGCATTAACAGGTCTGGGGGCAGATTGGCAAGTCTGGGGGCAGATTGGCAATCAGGGGCAGATTGGCAGGTCTTGCGGCAGATGGACATATCTTTGGTTAGTTACTAGTAAAAAGAAAAATGTCCCGATAGGGTTGTCTTACATTTAAGCTTTTTCTGTTTATCCCTAAGTGTCCAAAGATTTGGGGGTCGTCTTATATACTTTGTGATGGTCAATCTTCTATGGACCTTCATGATCTGGCCTTGGACGCCTGTCCTTAGTATTTCAGTATTTATTTTAAGTGTTCCCATCTGGTTGATATCTCTCTCTTGTATATTGGTCAATGTAAGCTAGGCACGCTACCTTAAGGCCTTTCTGTGTATCTACTTGAGGTATACAAGCTCTGCTGAAGTCTCCCCCGGCTTTTGTTATTATTATATATAATTATATATTTAGGAATAAGCTTAATAAAAAGACAGAAATATTAAACTATACCTGTCAACAACAAAAAAGTTACGTTTAATTTAATCAAGTGTAGGTATTTTAATTAGAAACACTTTTGATGAAAGTGTATAAATAAAGTACTTTATCGAGCCCTTTTTCGCTCTGTCGAGCTTTATCAGGGGGCTGACATTTTGGCTCAGATGAAGGATCTGACCCAAGATTCTAACCAACATGTCTGCCCCCTGACAAAGCTATGCAGAGCACAGAGGGCTCAATATGGGACTTTATTTGGATCCTACCATGACAGCATTTCTATTTAAAATGCCTACACTTGCAATCTTTCCTTAAATTAATTTATTTTTCAGTTGTCCTTTAACTTATATTAAAATACCCCATAAAGGCCTGTGTAGCAGGGCTGTGGAGGGCCTATTTGTAACATATATATTTATATATACACACACACAGTATTTATATAGATATAGTATATTTGATCTGGTCTTTTTTTTTTTTTTTTACTGTAATGAGATAAAGATGTTGGGGCCTGTAGTATTTATTGAGAAATCTACCACACAGGATCCCTTCCTGGAAACTGTCTAACCTTCCCAATATAGCCCAGTGCTCTCCGCTGCTCGCTGGGAGAGGAACCTGCCCCAGCTGACAGGCCTGGCTTGTGCTGCACAGCAATGCAGTGCAGAGCAGCAAGCTAACGGTTCCTGCTCCGCAAAATCTTCGGCCAGCCATCCTTTACCGTGCATTGGATTTTTTTTAAAGGGTTTTTTTTCCTACAGAGACAGAAACGTGATGGGGGGAAATGGGAAACAAAGGGCAAAAATCTATAGAATAGATAGTAAAAAAAAATATTATCAAAAAAGGGACATCAAACGTCCAGTCTATTACAAAAAATACTGAATTTGTTCGTATCTGGCTGCATACATGAATGTTGATTTAATTTAAAAATTAAGCGCATTATCAAAAAAAAAATCAGTTTATTATAATTTAAAGATAGCAGAGCGTGGTGCTCATCACTGCGGAGCATCATGCTACGAGCTATTGGTTTTATTTCTGCAGAGCATTGAGCTAATTGCCCTGTCTCCCCTGGAGGACTGAGCTAATTCTTGTACATCTGCGGATCATCAACATCATGACAGTGGCTGCAGAGCATCGTGCTCGCAAACCCGGTCTCTGCAGAGCATCCCCCAGACGTGCTCCCCTTTTGCTGGGCGCAGAGCTTTTTTTTTTTCCCCCAAATTCCCTTGCATAACTTTGGTAGGAAACCTGAAGCGTAATCCATTGGGGAGGAGGCCTGTGTGCCGTCCAGACATTACACAGACACGAATTGCTGGGCAATTAATAAAATGGGCTGAATCCCTCCCTCTCCAATTCCATTTTTATTTTTTCTCAGAATGACATCTTGGGCCATAAAAGGCAGTGAGGATCCACTCCATGCCGACTGAGCTGCCTCCCCTCTGCTTGGCAGAGCTGGTGAGATCAGTTATTAACCCCTTTCATACCAAGACAGAGCATGTTCATTATCTGGATGCCATTACCCATATAAGTGGCATTTATGGATGATAGGGCATCCCTGTTTTCAAAAAAATGTATGCCGCCCCAAATATAACCCTATATGACATGCCGCCCCAAATATAACCCTATATGACATGCTGCCCCATATATAACCCTACATGACATGCTGCCCCATATATAACCCTATATGACATGCTGCCCCATATATAACCCTACATGACATGCTGCCCCATATATAACCCTATATGACATGCTGCCCCATATATAACCCTACATGACATGCTGCCCCATATATAACCCTACATGACATGCTGCTGCATACTGCATTGGTATTCTGCCCCATATATAACCCTACATGACATCCTGCTGCATACTGCATTGGTATTCTGCCCCATATATAACCCTACATGACATCCTGCTGCATACTGCATTGGTATTCTGTCCCATATATAACCCTACATGACATGCTGCTGCATACTGCATTGGTATTCTGCCCCATATATAACCCTACATGACATCCTGCTGCATACTGCATTGGTATTCTGCCCCATATATACCCCCTACATGACATCCTGCTGCATACTGTATTGGTATTCTGCCCCATATATAACCCTACATGACATGCTGCCCCATATATAACCCTACATGACATGCTGCCCCATATATAACCCTACATGACATGCTGCCCCATATATAACCCTACATGACATGCTGCCCCATATATAACCCTACATGACATGCTGCTGTATACTGTATTGGTATTCTCCACTATATATAACCCTACATGACATGCGGCCCCATATATAACCCTACATGACATGCTGCCCCATATATAACCCTACATGACATGGTGCCCCATATATAACCCTACATGACATGCTGCTGCATACTGCATTGGTATTCTGTCCCATATATAACCCTACATGACATGCTGCTGCATACTGCATTGGTATTCTGTCCCATATATAACCCTACATGACATGCTGCTGCATACTGCATTGGTATTCTGCCCCATATATAACCCTACATGACATGCTGCTGCATACTGCATTGGTATTCTGCCCCATATATAACCCTACATGACATCCTGCTGCATACTGAAATTGGTATTCTGCCCCATATATAACCCTACATGACATCCTGCTGCATACTGCATTGGTATTCTGCCCCATATATACCCCTACATGACATCCTGCTGCATACTGTATTGGTATTCTGCCCCATATATAACCCTACATGACATGCTGCCCCATATATAACCCTACATGACATGCTGCCCCATATATAACCCTACATGACATGCTGCCCCATATATAACCCTACATGACATGCTGCTGTATACTGTATTGGTATTCTCCACTATATATAACCCTACATGACATGCTGCCCCATATATAACCCTACATGACATGCTGCCCCATATATAACCCTACATGACATGGTGCCCCATATATAACCCTACATGACATGCTGCTGCATACTGCATTGGTATTCTGTCCCATATATAACCCTACATGACATGCTGCTGCATACTGCATTGGTATTCTGTCCCATATATAACCCTACATGACATGCTGCTGCATACTGCATTGGTATTCTGCCCCATATATAACCCTACATGACATGCTGCTGCATACTGCATTGGTATTCTGCCCCATATATAACCCTACATGACATCCTGCTGCATACTGCATTGGTATTCTGCCCCATATATAACCCTACATGACATGCTGCTGCATACTGCATTGGTATTCTGCCCCATATATAACCCTACATGACATGCTGCTGCATACTGCATCTGGTATTCTGCCCCATATTTAACCCTACATGACATCCTGCTGCATACTGTATTGGTATTCTGTCCCATATATAACCCTACATGGCATCCTGCTGCATATTGCATTGGTATTCTGCCCCATATTTAACCCTACATGACATCCTGCTGCATACTGTATTGGTATTCTGTCCCATATATAACCCTACATGGCATCCTGCTGCATATTGCATTGGTATTCTGCCCCATATATAACCCTACATGACAAGCTGCCCCATATATTACCCTACATGACATGCTGCTGCATACTGCATAGGTATGCTGCCCCATATATTACCCTACATGACATGCTGCATAGGTATGCTGCCACATATATTACCTTACATGACATGCTTCTGCATACTGCATAGGCCCAGAGCTGCCCAATATACATGACATCAAGGTCATCCACAGAGGCCACTTAATGCCTCGAAGTCGAGGAATTAAAGCATCACCGTCTGGACTTAGATGGCAAACACCATTCATTTAACCCCAGGTCCGTCCAGTGTCGGCAACGGTTTGCCAGACAGGACGGACCTAGTTCGTCCTATGTTGAGAAGGGGTTAATGGGTACTTTTGGAACATTTGCCTCCCACCAGTAAACCCCCCCTCCTGAGCCAAAAGTAGACAATGGGCAGGAGTTAGGTGGTATTAGGGGTACTGGGGAGGATATGATGTGCTAATAGTGTGAAATGCGTTGAGATGTCAGAAGTCACTGTGACTGATATTGATTCCATGGATTTGTCTCACCAATTTCCTTCAATAAACTCCTGTTTTCCACGCTTGTTCTCAAGCATATATATTTTTAAGGTAAATATTGAACAAAAAAATGCATTTGTATATATATATATATGCATTTCTTTGTTTATTGTTATTTTTAAAAATTTCAAAATATATTCATTTTTCTTGAATTTTGTTTCTACCCCGAAGTGGTGACGTAATAATGTTTGTAGCATTTCTTCAGGGGATTTCTTAAATAAAGTGTTTACGTTCGTCATTCCAGTGAGCTCCCCGCCTCTCTGTGACAAATAACGTCAAGGGGAGTTCCATGGAGAAGATGTTGAATGGGGGAGTGCTTTCTGTGTGAGCCAAAGGTACTGGGAGGTTTGATAGGAGGAGGGTGAGAAGTGCGTGTGTCTACCCTGAGCTGGAACAATAAAGGCAGTGAGCTAAGGGCTGGGGTAATTACACAGTGTGCTTTATGTGTGCCCGGCACATGCCCCTTAGCATGGCAGCGGGCCAGGCAGGCATCACACCAAGGGGGGGTGGGGGGGGGGGGGTGTGTTAGTGTTAGGCTGTGAGCCCAAGATAGGCCGCTTAACCCTTACTGTACCAAAAATAAACTGTAACAATCTGGAAACTGTGCTTCAACGGCAAACATCCGCCAAAGGCCATAACTGGCAGAGGGTAGCGCGCCAGGTCACAGCGTCTTTAGCCAGTGCATCGCAGGCCTGGGTGTGTTTAAAGCCTTTGGAGTCCGAATCGCGGTAGGGCAAGGGTTAATGCCTCACGGAATGCAGACTGGGGGGGGGGGGGGCGCACACAAGGGAAAGACAGGGAGGGCAACACGATTTGACTATAATCCTCAGCAGCCTGTGACTTGGTGTGGATGATAGGAATTGCAGTGCAAGAGCTGTTGGAAGGCAACTGGTTGGCCATGTTGATATAGGGCTCTGTGCCCAAGGTTATGGGTGGGGGGTGGGGGGGTGGATGAATGCTGTTGGGACTACACTTCCCATCATGCATCCCTATCCATGTGCAGTGGGATTGGCCTGATCCCCTCTCTCTCTCACTCTGGTTTTTGTTGTCTCTCCCTCCATCCATCTCCTCCCTGCCTTGCTGTGCTTTTCCTGCCAGAGGAATATCCATCCATCACTGCTAAATAAAGGGAAACTCTCACAAGTGTGATCTGGGACACTTCTGGCTCCTGTCCTGTCCCTCAGCCAAGCTCTTCTCTAACCTCTCTCACCTCCCCACCACACACACCAGGCCTCCTCTTCTGGGCTAATCATTACATCTGTTTAGGGGGGAATGAAAGGAGCGTGCCGGCAATGGAGAGGGGGCTGCTTTCCCTTTAAGACAGACATGCTCAGTATCATTATATATATATAAGGCAGATATCCGGAAGGGTGCACTGTGCATGGCATTAATGCAGGTCTGTGCAGAGCAGTGGATCAACCGAATATGATCAGCAGTTTGAGCCAATCAGCCCATAACCTTTGCAGCGCTGTGCAGAGCTCCACCAGTGCATGGCGGTGCAGAGCAGGATCTCACATCACGAGCCACTGGCCACTACACCGCTGTACGATGCAGTAGTGTGCCGCTGTGCAGAGCGTCGTAGTGCTGTGGCAGAGCTGCCCGGCTCTGCGCTACTGTATACAAGTGATGTGCTGTGTGCCACCCCCCACGGCTGGCCTCCACACACCCAGCTCTGTGACTGTGATCTGTGTAATTTGGCTCCGGGCCTGGTGCCTTACAAAAGGCAGGCTCACTGGGCAAGTCCAGACTGCATTTAGGTTAATCTGCACCCTTACCAGAAAAGCTAACAATCTAATTGGGACCCTCCTTCATTACTCTCCAGTGAGCTGCTTTTTACTGCCTTTCCCTTTAATTACCCCGCTACATCACCTTCCTGTCTCCCTGTCACCTTGTCTTTCCCAGTGTGCTGCTCTCTCTCACCTTCCTTCTCTCTCTCTCTCTCTCTCTCTCTCTCATCTCTCCCTCTCACCCATTTTTTTTCCTGGCTCCCTGCCACCGCCTCCCTCCTCATTACCCCTTGTATCTGCCGAAACGCTTTGTGAAATATACATGAGGACCGTAGTGTCTCTTTCACAGTGACATGTCTTCCCGACACTGAGCCTTGGTTTCCTCTCAGCTGTCACCTATCTTCTGTCCCTTAAGAGGGAGCCTGACGGCAGGAAGACTAACTCTCCGATACCAAACCGTACACGACCCGCGCAATACAAACCGAGATATGCAGCCACATCCGCTACAAGCCAGATACCGAGAGGGCACTGGCCTCAAAATAATCTGCGCTACACTATATGTATAGGCCATACAAATAAACACAGCGCTGTGTACATTGTCCGGTGTGTGTACTTGGTTTGTTTCCAGGGACAAACATTTGTCTACATGCTGCAGAAAGATCATGCAAAGTGCAGCCTGGCAGTATGTAGGATGGACACAATCCAATTAATTAACCAGGGTGGATATCTCATAGGGCCTACCATGATTAATTAATTGGATTGTGTCTGTGCGTATATCCATCCTACATACTGCCGGGCTGCACTTTGCATGCTCTTTCCCTGCAATTCTCTCTTTATTTAGTAAACCCCCCTTTAACAGTCATGTGGGAATAACACATTGTTATATAGCACCATATTGGAAATAAAATATAATAATGAAATGAATAGCCGATTATCGTGATTTTTATTCAGCATTGTTTTTTTTTTATCGTTCTCCTGTTCCATTTTAATCACAGACTAAATTATTGTGACATCGTCTTGTCTAGTTTTTTTTGGGCGCCATATAGATTTCAATAAAACTGGAAGTTTACAAATGTGCCTCTGCTGTCTCCTACTTATGACATCACCTTGTGGACTGATATGCAAATGAACCACTTTTACAAATTCAAAAATGTGTATGAAGCCTCGAGGTGATGTCATACATAGGAGACCCCCAAAAAACACATTTAACGCAGACTTTTGCCTCAGCCGATTTGAATGCATAAATGAACAGTGTTAAAGTTGAGATGCCCACCCTCTCTATTAGTCCTACAGCTGGTTTAATAAAACGTTTAATGGCATTTTCTGTTCTTCTCATGCTAGGTGGTTTCCTGGTACAAATACCATATCCCCCCACATACGCCCACCCGCCACAGCTGATTACTGCACTGTTATAAAACAAATTACAGTGATATAGAAAGATACATACCCAACAGCCAATCAAAGAGGGACGGCCAGGTGCATTCTGGGAAATATTCTAGAGACAAAAGACAGGCTAGAAAGGGAAATATATTTAGGGGAAACATTACTTATACTGTAAATATAGAGAATAAAAAAAAAATAATGAAACGTGAACTATATATGCAAGAAAATCCATAAAATAAGGGGAAAATGTCACACAGATACTCATTCACACACGTAGATACACACATTCATACACAGACTCACACATGTACAAAATAGATCCATACAGTCATACACACATAAACTGATACATACAGGCATACACACAGAGATGGATACATACAGTCATACACACATAAACTGATACATACAGGCATACACACATAAATAGATACATACAGGCATACACACATAAATAGATACATACAGGCATACACACATAAATAGATACATACAGGCATACACACAGAGATGGATACATACAGCCATACACACATAAATGGATACATACAGGCATACACACATAAATAGATACATACAGGCATACACACATAAATAGATACATACAGGCATACACACAGAGATGGATACATACAGCCATACACACATAAATGGATACATACAGGCATACACACATAAATAGATACATACAGGCATACACACATAAATAGATACATACAGGCATACACACAGAGATGGATACATACAGCCATACACACATAAATGGATACATACAGGCATACACACATAAATAGATACATACAGGCATACACACATAAATAGATACATACAGGCATACACACATAAATAGATACATACAGCCATACACACATAAATAGATACATACAGCCATACACACATAAATAGATACATACAGGCATACACACATAAATAGATACATACAGCCATACACACATAAATAGATACATACAGGCATACACACATAAATAGATACATACAGGCATACACACATAAATAGATACATACAGGCATACACACATAAATAGATACATACAGGCATACACACATAAATGGATACATCTGATTTATCGCTGACAAAAGGTTTGATTGGAGAGACTGGCTTTCCTTTTGTAACCGTTTGGAGTTTGCATCATGGGAGTTGTAGTACATAGCCATTGGAGTGTGAAAGATTGAATACCAATCTCAGTGGCATCTTGCTTGCCTGTGATTGCATGAATTCAGTTTGATTGCAGACCTTTGCGCACACACGAGTGGTGTTGGATGCAGTGCTGGTCAGAGCCGCTGTAGGCCAATGCATAGTCGCAGGTCTCCCTGCTGGTGCCATGACCAATAGCAGGGAGGTTAGCCACATCTGATTGGCTCCTGTCCCTTTGGACGGGCATGCCATTTGCCCCCTGTGCCCTTATCTCTCTAGAACAACAGATTTCTGTGGGCAACAGATAGCCATCTGTACAGCCGTAGGAGCTGTATGTCAGCTATAACAATGCTGCTGGCAGTGCTGGATTCTGTATACGCTGATGCATTTCTCCCTATTATCTCATGCATCCTGATTTTCTGTTTATTGCCTTTGAAAATAAAATACCAAGCTGCCTAAAAAGTGCAAACCACTGTCTGGTTTTGCAGCAGCAGTAAAGTGTCTCTGTGCTGCTTGGAATTTCACTGCAGTGGCGGGGATTAGGGGCTAACTTGTGTGACTAGTCAATGTGCATGTATGAAAAATACCGGTAAGCATATTTCCACATAGAATGTGTTGGCAGATAAGAACCATCCCCAGTTCCCTATCTTATATCTAGGATAGCCTTATACCTATCCCATGCATGCTTAAACTCCTTCACTGTGCTTACCTCTACCACTTCTACTGGAAGACTATTCCATGCATATACTACCCTCTCAGTAAAGTAATACTTTCATTAGTCCCTGGCCTTATCTTATATCTAGGATAGCCTTATACCTATCCCATGCATGCTTAAACTCCTTCACTGTGCTTACCTCTACCACTTCTACTGGAAGACTATTCCATGCATCCACTACCCTCTCAGTAAAGTAATACTTTCATTAGTCCCTGGCCTTATCTTATATCTAGGATAGCCTTATACCTATCCCATGCATGCTTAAACTCCTTCACTGTATTAACCTCTACCACTTCTGCTGGAAGACTATTCCATGCATCCACTACCCTCTCAGTAAAGTAATACTTTCATTAGTCCCTGGCCTTACCTTATATCTAGGATGGCCTTACCTTATATCTAGGATAGCCTTATACCTATCCCATGCATGCTTAAACTCCTTCACTGTATTAACCTCTACCACTTCTACTGGAAGACTATTCCATGCATCCACTACCCTCTCAGTAAAGTAATACTTGCATTAGTCCCTGGCCTTACCTTATATCTAGGATGGCCTTACCTTATATCTAGGATAGCCTTATACCTATCCCACGCATGCTTAAACTCCTTCACTGTGCTTACCTCTACCACTTCTACTGGAAGACTATTCCATGCATCCACTACCCTCTCAGTAAAGTAATACTTTCATTAGTCCCTGGCTTTACCTTATATCTAGGATGGCCTTACCTTATATCTAGGATAGCCTTATACCTATCCCATGCATGCTTAAACTCCTTCACTGTGCTTACCTCTACCACTTCTACTGGAAGACTATTCCATGCATCCACTACCCTCTCAGTAAAGTAATACTTTCATTAGTCCCTGGCCTTATCTTATATCTAGGATAGCCTTATACCTATCCCACGCATGCTTAAACTCCTTCACTGTGCTTACCTCTACCACTTCTACTGGAAGACTATTCCATGCATCCACTACCCTCTCAGTAAAGTAATACTTTCATTAGTCCCTGGCCTTACCTTATATCTAGGATGGCCTTACCTTATATCTAGGATAGCCTTATACCTATCCCATGCATGCTTAAACTCCTTCACTGTATTAACCTCTACAACTTCTACTGGAAGACTATTCCATGCATCCACTACCCTCTCAGTAAAGTAATACTTTCATTAGTCCCTGGCCTTACCTTATATCTAGGATGGCCTTACCTTATATCTAGGATAGCCTTATACCTATCCCATGCATGCTTAAACTCCTTCACTGTATTAACCTCTACCACTTCTACTGGAAGACTATTCCATGCATCCACTACCCTCTCAGTAAAGTAATACTTTCATTAGTCCCTGGCCTTACCTTATATCTAGGATGGCCTTACCTTATATCTAGGATAGCCTTATACCTATCCCACGCATGCTTAAACTCCTTCACTGTGCTTACCTCTACCACTTCTACTGGAAGACTATTCCATGCATCCACTACCCTCTCAGTAAAGTAATACTTTCATTAGTCCTTGGCCTTACCTTATATCTAGGATGGCCTTACCTTATATCTAGGATAGCCTTATACCTATCCCATGCATGCTTAAACTCCTTCACTGTATTAACCTCTACCACTTCTACTGGAAGACTATTCCATGCATCCACTACCCTCTCAGTAAAGTAATACTTTCATTAGTCCCTGGCCTTATCTTATATCTAGGATAGCCTTGTGCCTATCCCACGCATGCTTAAACTCATTCACTGTGTTTACCGCTACCACTTCCGCTGGAAGGCTATTCCATGCATCCACTACCCTCTCAGTAAAGTAATACTTTCATTAGTCCCTGGCCTTATCTTATATCTAGGATAGCCTTATACCTATCCCACGCATGCTTAAACTCCTTCACTGTGCTTACCTCTACCACTTCTACTGGAAGACTATTCCATGCATCCACTACCCTCTCAGTAAAGTAATACTTTCATTAGTCCCTGGCCTTACCTTATATCTAGGATGGCCTTGCCTTATATCTAGGATAGCCTTATACCTATCCCATGCATGCTTAAACTCCTTCACTGTATTAACCTCTACCACTTCTACTGGAAGACTATTCCATGCATCCACTACCCTCTCAGTAAAGTAATACTTTCATTAGTCCCTGGCCTTACCTTATATCTAGGATGGCCTTACCTTATATCTAGGATAGCCTTATACCTATCCCATGCATGCTTAAACTCCTTCACTGTATTAACCTCTACCACTTCTACTGGAAGACTATTCCATGCATCCACTACCCTCTCAGTAAAGTAATACTTTCATTAGTCCCTGGCCTTACCTTATATCTAGGATGGCCTTACCTTATATCTAGGATAGCCTTATACCTATCCCACGCATGCTTAAACTCCTTCACTGTGCTTACCTCTACCACTTCTACTGGAAGACTATTCCATGCATCCACTACCCTCTCAGTAAAGTAATACTTTCATTAGTCCCTGGCCTGACCTTATATCTAGGATGGCCTTACCTTATATCTAGGATAGCCTTATACCTATCCCATGCATGCTTAAACTCCTTCACTGTTTTAACCTCTACCACTTCTACTGGAAAACTATTCCATGCATCCACTACCCTCTCAGTAAAGTAATACTTTCATTAGTCCCTGGCCTTATCTTATATCTAGGATAGCCTTGTGCCTATCCCACGCATGCTTAAACTCATTCACTGTGTTTACCGCTACCACTTCCGCTGGAAGGCTATTCCATATATCCACTACCCTCTCAGTAAAGTAATACTTCCTGATATTACATTTAAATCGTTGCCCCTCTAATTTAAGACTATGTCCTCTTGTTGTGGTAGTTTTTCTTCTTTTAAATATACTCTCTTCCTTTACTGTGTTGATTCCCTTTATGTATTTAAATGCTTCTATCATATCCCCTCAGTATTTCCTCCATGCTATACATTTATTTATACTATAAAACTCATGCATTTATTGTAGTGATGGTGGGGGTGGGGTGGTTATTTGTACCTTTTAACCCCTTAATGACAAGACCTTTTGACCTTGACTTTCCCTTGGTGACAAGGGCTTTTTTTTTTTACATTTCTGGGGTGTTTGTGTTTAGCTGTAATTTCCCCCTGAGCCGGAATTTCGGTGCTGCCTATTGCCTCGACATCGAGGCAATAGATCAGCACCGTCAGAGCTGTTCTCGCGATCATTGATCGCAAAAACCGTTCGTTCCACCGCAGGACGTGTCAGGCGTGTCCATTGTCGGCAAGGGAGTTGACACGTGCTTTGTCGCAAAGGGGTTACTAATAGCAAGGCTAGCAACTGTCCCGCTTTGCACAGGATAGTCCTGATTTTTGGAGGCTCTACCTCTGTCCCTCTTTTCGGCAGGGCTTGGCGGGATTCTCCGGTGTCTTCTGCATGGGCAGTGGTGCCGTCAGTTAAACTAGCTCACACACAACCTCGCCCGTCCCCACCGCCCACGGCATTCCGATCTGCCGGGAGTAGAAATTGTGAGTTATATAATAGACAATCTTTCTTGATCATTGGTTAATCAGACGACTCAACAAAGAGACAGATTGAACCATCTGCGGTCAAGGAAGCATGCATGCCACACAGATATTTCCGATTTTTAATTAATGTTTTTCTGCTGCCATCATGCTCCCCCACCCCCAAAAAGATCAAAAATTAAAACAATGTTTAATACAGTGAATAGAGAGAGCAAAAAAAGATATATTTAAAAGGATCTATACATTGTGGGTTATATATAAATGGTGTTGCTGATTTTTGTTTCATCCTGATTCCTTCGGTGAGGTTTTTCCTCTTGCGCCTGTGCGGTCAGATTGGGTTTTTAAAAACGGCGAAACTGTGATTTTTTTTTTATCCTCACTTTGGGACATTTTTTTTCAGCGCAGATAAAGCCGGATGTGCAATTTTGTGACTTTTTTTTTGATCCATAGTCTGATGGATTCATAGCTCAGATTCTTAAACACTAATTAGATCCCTTTTTTTGGGGGGCGCAACAGACGCACAATGGATTTTTTTCTGGTTAAATCATTTTATACATAGAAGAGAATTATAGCGCAATATAGCGACCAAAACACCTGCCAGTAAAATAGCAGCTGGGCCGGTGTCTCCTGTTTATGACATCACTTTGTAGCTTGTAGCTTTGTAGCTTGATATGCAAATTCCACATCTACCATTGAAAAGCAGTTCATTTGCATATCAAGGCACAGGTGATGTCATATACAGGGGACACTACATTTAAAACCTGTTTGTTTTTTTCACTCTTAATTTATGCAACATACAGATCATTTTAGACATTTTCTTTTTCTTCTCTACATGCACAGTATAAGCCATGTTTAAAGGGCTGAGTCTCTCTAAAAAGACTGTATCACCTAAGCATGGCATATACTGTGAATGTGGAGATAAAAAGAATGTTTGAAAATGATCGATCTATACATTGTATTAGCAAAACTTCAAGCAAACGCCTAAATTAGGAGAAAATGTGCTTTAAATGTGTTTGTGGATTCGCCTGCTTATGACATCACCTGTGGCACGGTATGCAAATGAACTTCTTTTCAGTGTGAAATTTGCATATCAAGCCACGGGTAGGGTTGCCACCTTTTCTTCAAAAAAAATACCGGCCTTGGTACTGTTTCCATAGACTTAACATTGGCCTGATGCCAATTTTTTACCGGCCTGGTGGCAACCCTAGCCACGAGTGTCATAAGCAGGAGACTCCCCCCCCCCCCCCCCCCTAATTGGCTTGCAGCTTTGCTAGCACGACTAATAGAATTTTTTCAATCGTTTTTTTGTTCTCTACATTCACAGTAAAAACAATGTTTAGGTGATACTGTCCCTTTAAGTTACATAATTTATTTGTTTTCTTTTCAGTTTTGTTATAAAAGGTCCCGTGTGAGTAGTAATTAATCTGTTCAGTCGCATTTCCTCCAAAATAAATATATCCTGTCCACAAACCGTCACACTGAATCAATGTATTTTTTTTTTATTTTTTTTTTTTAATCACGTTTTTTTTTTTAGTTCTATTGAATGGGAGTTGTATAAAATTTGGCAGCCTATAAAGGACTGGGAACACGACACAGAAGGAAGGATGTCAGCCAAGCTGGTTATTCCCACGGAATCCACAGAGAGGGGAATCAGATGGCAAGACGCAAACACCGTTTCCCTATGCACATAAAAATATGTTGCTTACTCTATATTAAAAAAACAAAACTGTAATTCTACTTGGATCATATATAGGTTTCTGTGCTTTGAAATGACATTTTGTAACATTCAAAAGTATGTGTATAATTTTGGATACCTTTTTCTTGTGAACCTGCCTGGGGGAAGCAATTTTCTTTTGCACTGTTTCACTAACTCACAGGATCATCCTTTTCAGGAAGTGCTCAAGAGAGTAGTGCAATGACAAATGACTTCCCCCTAGTTTGTAAGCATGCAACACAGAGACCTGCCTGGGGGAAGCAATTTTATAACTGATTGATCGCTATGTGAGGTCATTTGGTGCGAGAAAAAAAAGTATTTTATTTACAAAAACGATTTTATAAACACTGTATAATTAAAACCCCACATCATTGAGAATCTTATTGCTGTGAGACACCAACCATTCTGAGCTACTCAAAAAATAGGAACATTTGGGCAGGAAAGAGGCACAGGGGAGCCTTGGGCCCAAATCTGGAGACTTGAGTGGTTTGCATATCTGTTCATTAAAAATAGGACATTGCCTTTCTATAGATCAATTAAAGGAGATTTAGTCTTCGACAGCGGAAGTAATTTTTTTACAGTAAGGACAGCAGTATGGAATTCACTGCCTGACGAGGTGGTGCTAGCAAATAAGTTAGGCCTGGATCCTTTTTTTAATGAGCCGGAGCATAGAGGGCTATGCATGTTAGTATAGGCAGTAATATTTATTTAGTGCTTGTTGATCCAAGGAGAAATCCGATTGCCCTCAGCAAGACAGTGTTGAGGTGTTTTAACAGAAATAGGGAATGCAGGCTTAGAGCTGAAATGCGTTGGGCACATGAGCAATTCTGCACAGGATCAGATGATGCTACTTACCTCCCAACTTCCTCCCTTGGAGAATCTGGGGGGGGGGGGGGTGCCCGGGGGCAGAGCTTGGGAGTCGACACCTCATGCTCACAGCTGGGAACGTGCTGGAATGCAGAGTATGGGAATGGGGGCCACACAGTTAGCTGGTAGGGGTGTATGTCGCTTATGGATAATGCATGCTGCTGGATCGCACATTTTGATTACATGCCGTCGGTGCTGCTAAAGGGACCCAGGCCTGTCCCTTTACGCCAGAATGAGAGAAAACTATTGGCCTAGTACGGGGAACCGCCCTCCTAGCGGTCTGGTTCACCAACCCCAACGCACCAGGTGTCAAAACTCAGAACTGCAAAGCATATTACCCGGGCTCCTGTTTGAACCACAACAAGGAGTTGTGTGGCCCAATACGTGGCAGGTGGACTCGCGCCACTGCTGGTTTGTCGAGCGTTTCCCTAACTTGTGTTGTCTGACTGAGCATCATGGGAGTTGTAATCCAAACAATCTGCCCCAAGCCTGGCTGAGCTTAATGGGAGATGCACTCCTTTATAGCAGGCGTTATCACAGCTGCCCTCCCCCAGCTTGCGACAGCGTATCATGATCATCCTGGTCCCTTGTGCAGTTTGTGTTTATTTATTTCTTTTCTGTGGGTTCTTCGTTTGAACGATAGTAATATTATAATATTTATACATGGCTTTTATATCCACCAAGCCGCACCAGCATTGCAGGACCCAGTCAAGGAAAGCTACGTCGATGTGTGTGCGACTGCTGCCTCCTGCTGGTCAGAAAGGGCTATGACGCGCTGTCTAGCACCTTGCGGGGTCTACTCAATACGGAGCGAGCTGCAGGGAATTCAGACCAAAGTAGCCGAGTTGGAAAAATTCTCCTGTTCCGCTGCATTGGAGAATTTTTCCAACTCCTCTACATTGGCCTTTAGTTTGAAATTCCCTTTGTAATTCCCAGCGATTCTCTCTTTATTGAATAGACCCTATAGCGAATGTCTGCTAGTTACAAAGATGCAGTGTTTAAAGTGTTTCAAAACAGACTAGCGCTGTGCACACACACATTGCACAGGAGCCTGTACAGACCACGTGACCTCATCACGCCATGTGCACAGATCCGGCAGTATTTATACAGCATAATGTTTACACACTCCCCTTCATATTGTAGAATGCTGGAGCGTTCATGGGAACCAGGGAGTGAATCAAGGAGTGAATCCTGTAGGCTCTACCTTTATAATAATTTCCTTCCGGACACATATGAATTATACATATTGCAGGGCGGCATTTAACTTTTAAATGTGTCCATCAAAAACAAAATGGGCGGCTGTAGGGCTTGAATCAGACGTCGGTGGAGTTAAATGGACAATCTAGTCCCTAACTCACTTTGGTGCAAGATGAAGATCACTGCTTGTATAATGCACAGGCTTTTATCCCTGTGTGATTTGATGCAGGCATTCTGTATAAATCCCATTTTTAATATTTGACTCAAACCCTCCCCCGGTGATTACTCTGCATGTTTACTGCAGGTGCGGCAGCACTGATTATATAGACACTGAGCATATAAAGTATTGTTTCATTAAGTCACGTCCTGTGCTCCTCGAATTGAATACATTGTGTGGCGTCTGTGTGACCTTGATCTTGTACACAGTAGGATCTCTTAACAGTGCAACACATTGTCTGATGGCAATGCCAAATGGGAGACATGCATTTTAAAGTACTTTGAAAGCACATTAATTTGTAAAAACTGGCTATGGGCTTTCTACCTTGAAGATGGAATTGAGAAGGAAATTGCAAACTTAAGGCCAAAGTAATCGAGTTGGAAAAATTCTCCCATTCAGCTTCAAACTCTGCTCTTTTGGCTTTAATGTTGCAAATCCCTGCGATTTCCTCTTCCGTGAATTAATCCCCATGTTTTTCGTAGGAAGGTCTTGATCAGTTATTAATAATGGTATCTCTCTTCTCTTTTTCCCGTTACCTTCTTTACAGGTCTAAAGACCTTTTTAATTTCTGGTCGCAGACCCCAGGTTCCAAGCTGCAGCTGTTCCCAGACTCTTCTTCCAGTCAAAGAGGGGTCAGTTTCTGGTACCCCATCACCCGTCGCCATGGCCCAAGGGGTCCTCATTTCGGACAGTGGCAGTGACTCCCTCTTACACTGTACTCACCCTGACAGGCTAAAGGTAAGTCATGTTGTGCAATGTATTTCATTGAACCCATTTCGCTTAAATTAGGATGACGTGGACATCAGCAGGGTGGGGCAAGAGGGGGCACTAACCCTTCCTCTTGGAACAGTGCCATGGTAGCATTTTCCAAACAGCCTAGAATCAGCTTCATGCTGTTACACCCCCTGTGCCCCCCATCAGTCAGAGAGCTGGATGCAACAGTATTAAGAGGAGTCTATGATGTTTGCAGAATGCATGAACCCCTGCTACCCCTTGGACCACCAGGGAATAGTCTCTACTACTCCCTCCACGGGCAAGGTAAGGGGGGGCTTGTGACGTCTCAATATTATAAAGGCTAGGTGTGATTTTAATGCAGCCTTGCAGTATACAGTTTCCTTTTTTTTCTTCTTTTTTTATATAAATTTTCTTGGCCCCAAATTTTTATTCTAATACTTAACTTTATTCCTAATAAAATACAATAAACACTTTTACTCACTCATATCTCTGATCCCTTTGTATTTGTCTAAAATCACATTAATAAAACGTTTAAGTGAGTAACTTTTTTCTAAATTGTTACAGAAAGGGCCTTCCACGTGTCTGCTATTGAAGGTTTTTTTTTTTTTTTTTTTTTTATATAGTGGCACTGTGGCAAATTCCCCAGGGGTAATGGTATGATGGCCAACACATATGTGGTTTAATGGTCAGACCCCTCTGCTTCCCTGGATCTTACACTTTACAGCCCCTGCAGGGGGTTAAGACACTGTCCCCAGGAAGGGACCCCTGCCAGCTTTGTCCTCATTATTAGCAATCAATTACAGCCCCATCGGGGTCCTTCTCTTGGCAGGAATGTGGGTGGGAAGCTCGCTTAATGAGACCCACGTCGAAGTCAAACATATTAACCCCTTCCCGACATTCTGTCTAAATTATTGGGCTCAAATCCTCATCGCGATCCCCCCGGCCCCTGCAGCGGGCCCCCACCCGTCACATGAGGCTACTTTTAATGTGTAATTTGCATACTCAAAGCTGTAAAATAATAATCAGACCTCTACTGGGAAAATGATATTATATATATATATATATATATATATATATATATATATATATATATATATATATATATATATATATATATATATATATATATATATATATATATATATATATATATATAAACATTTTCTTTTTGCACCTTAGTGACCCCTGCAGGTGAGAAATAAAAACTGCACCCTAGGGTAGAATGTGCTGAGATGAGCACTCAATCTATGCTTTATTTCAGTCGAAGGGCAGCTAGTGTGTGTTTTAATTTAAAGGGACCACTCCTGGTTTAAAACAAAATTAATATGATTAGTACATATTAAAGCTGACATTTTAAAAAGCAAAAACAGTTGAATTGTTTGTCTTTTTTTTTTTAAATTCCCCAATACTTTCATTTAAAATCTTCCTCTGGCAGGGTTTCTCCTGGGCATTGATCCTACAAACACTGTTTTGTAAACGCTTCGTACATCATACATCCCCTCAAATATGCAAAAACTCTAGGGTTCACTCAGGGAGCTCTGATTTTTTTTGGGCTGAGAAAATCTGAGCTCTGAAGGTTTTAGACCCACTGGATCACACCAATCATCCGAGCAGCCCTCCAAAAATTTGGGGGACTTTGGTCCTTTAAGGAGTGAGATCCGTGGGATTTCACTATCCGACCCACTGAGACGAATGCGGTTGAAATCCCGACATTAGCGAAAATGGATTATTTTGTGCCGAAAACGGCCATATTGGATAGCCAAACGGCGGACTTCCCCGCAATTCGGCTTTACTCCCTGATCTGGCTCAAGTTCAGCCCACATCGAGGTGTATTGAGTAGACCCTTATGGAGTTTGCAACATGCCCCACCAAAGGAACAGGGGGGTGGGGGGTTTGGGGGTAGGGGGATGAGGTGAGTGGTCCTTTAACATCTGGTTACTGTTAGCGATGGTGAAACAGCTTGTGTGTGGAAGTGACTCCATCAGACAGGCGACCTACATCCCTGACCTTTATTAATTGGAACCCACGGGGGGGGGGGGGGGGGGACATCTAAGATCCAAAGGATTCTTTCATCAGCATTTGATATTAAGCATATGTGCATTAAGGGATGGATTTAACCTTTTCAGTGGGAAAGCCTTGCTCACCCTTCTGGTATTTAAAGTTTTTTTTTGTTTTTGTTTTTTTACCGTGCATTGTTTCTATATTATATGTGTGTTTAGAAGCATGGAGATCAGGTTGTTGAGTTCATACGCAACTAGTTTATCTGCAAATGATTAAATAACCGTGTAGCCTGTTTCCTCTTAAATGCCTGCACCGTATGTGCTGCTTATATTCCATCAGAAGACTCCTGCTAATGCGAAACGAGTAGGGCATTCTATGTTATACTAGGGTCTTTAAGGACTGGATTTTTATGATCATGGATTCTGCATATACAGCAACTGAACATTAAAAGTAGACCCCCTCCCCCACCCCCACCCCAAGGTGTAGAGCCTTCTCTGTACTTCATTCATTGAGGTGACACTTAATGACAAATCCCACTTAGTATTTTTGTCTTCCTTGATATTGATTTTTATCGTGTGGTAGAGTTGAGTGGGCTCTGATACCCAAAAGACCCCCAAATAATGGCTAATCCCAAATAATAGTGCCAGTAGACACCAGGAAATCCAAACAGGAAGTCCAAAACAAAATGGAGAAATGTCTTTATTGAATGACCTTAGACGGCTATGACAAAATGGAGGAACAGCAGACACGAACTCTGAAGTTACGTTTGATTTGTTTCGCACTAAAATGTGTTTAATCATTGGGCGTTTTACAGCACCAAGGTACCCAAAGGGTTCACCGTTTTAATTTATGTTTGGGGGAGAAGCCTTTTGCTCTATGTTTTGCCTTAAATGATAAAACCTTGGTCTTGTAGAGCTGTCCATCATGTGGTGAGGCGGGGGCTAAGGATGGGGCAGAAGAGGCTACGTCTGCAGCAAACGGAGGCCAGGAGGATTGGAGGGGTGTAACCGTCCGGGTAAGAAATGACCAAAGTCTGGGGTGGGCGGGGGGGGGGGGGATTCATGGGGGATTGTGTATAAAGGTGTTTCGATCCGAAATTTAGCGCAATTGCGCCATAATTCTTGTCTTACCCCAATGTATAAAATTATATCTTCCAGAAAAAAAAAGCCAAAATAAAAAATCTAATTATTGTTTTTGTCGCAGACAATGTATAGAAAGAAGTCGAAAAATGTTGCGTTTATCAGAACACTTTAAAATTCTCTGCCAAGCCTAATTTGGCGTTATCTGCGCTGGACAAAAAGTCACCAAGTGAGACTAAAAAGCTGCATATTGAGAATAAAAAGTCGCAGTTTTTACTTTTTTCCTACCCCATTCTGACAGTTTTGTACAGACCATACAGGCGCAAGGGCAAAATCCTGACTGAAGGAACCAGGGCTAGAGATAAAATGACGCCACTATTTATAAATACCCCCCCCCCCCCCAGGTGGTGACAGCCGCTAAGTCTAAATCGTATCTTTGTTGCAGCCTACAGCCATTGGACGTCACTTAAAGACCCAGAATGGACTCCTGAGCCCGCCTCCAGAAGACACATTGACCAATAGCCAAGCCTCCTTGTACGAGATGCTCCAGGAGAAGGGAAGGTGGTGCGGAGTCAGCATGGACCAGTCCGCTCTGCTACCGCTGCGATTTAAAAACATCCGCGAGAAGACAGACGCTCATTTTGTAGAGGTCATTAAAGAAGATAGGTGAGGGGGTGGTGGCATACGGCTGGGGGGGGGGGGGGGGGGGATGTTGATATGCAAATTAATTTCCTTACTTTTCAGCAGGGAAATGTATAATTTGCATATTAAGCCAGAAGGTGATGTCATAAGCAGGAGACTCTACAGACACTTGTATAGCCTATTTTCATCTTAATTTATGCATTTGTTTGCTAACAGTGTATAGAATATAATTATTTTTTCATTTTTTATTCTCTACATTTACAGTATGTTGAGGTGACAGAGTCTCTGTAACGGAGTGCTCCATGCTCTAGTTATCACATAGGAGCTGGACGTCTAATTTCTCTTTTATATAAAAAATAAAAGTTCCAAAAACTAATTCTCCAAGTGCCATACAGCTGAATTAGGTTATATCATAGAGTAGGGTTTAATCATAGAGTAGGGCTCAATCATAGAGTAGGGTTCAGTCATAGAGTAGGGTTCAGTCATAGAGTAGGGTTCAGTCATAGAGTAGGGTTCAGTCATAGAGTAGGGCTCAGTCATAGAGTAGGGCTCAGTCATAGAGTAGGGTTAAATCATAGAGTAGGGTTCAGTCATAGAGTAGGGCTCAGTCATAGAGTAGGGCTCAATCATAGAGTAGGGTTCAGTCATAGAGTAGGGCTCAGTCATAGAGTAGGGCTCAGTCATAGAGTAGGGTTCAGTCATAGAGTAGGGTTCAGTCATAGAGTAGGGCTCAGTCATAGAGTAGGGCTCAGTCATAGAGTAGGGTTCAGTCATAGAGTAGGGTTTAATCATAGAGTAGGGTTCAGTCATAGAGTAGGGCTCAGTCATAGAGTAGGGTTCAGTCATAGAGTAGGGCTCAGTCATAGAGTAGGGCTCAGTCATAGAGTAGGGTTAAATCATAGAGTAGGGCTCAGTCATAGAGTAGGGCTCAGTCATAGAGTAGGGTTCAGTCATAGAGTAGGGTTCAGTCATAGAGTAGGGCTCAGTCATAGAGTAGGGTTAAATCATAGAGTAGGGTTAAGTCATAGAGTAGGGTTCAGTCATAGAGTAGGGTTCATTCATAGAGTAGGGTTCAGTCATAGAGTAGGGCTCAGTCATAGAGTAGGGCTCAGTCATAGAGTAGGGTTAAATCATAGAGTAGGGTTCAGTCATAGAGTAGGGCTCAGTCATAGAGTAGGGCTCAGTCATAGAGTAGGGTTAAATCATAGAGTAGGGCTCAGTCATAGAGTAGGGCTCAGTCATAGAGTAGGGTTAAATCATAGAGTAGGGTTCAGTCATAGAGTAGGGCTCAGTCATAGAGTAGGGTTAAATCATAGAGTAGGGTTAAGTCATAGAGTAGGGTTCAGTCATAGAGTAGGGCTCAGTCATAGAGTAGGGCTCAGTCACAGAGTAGGGTTCGGTCATAGAGTAGGGTTCAGTCATAGAGTAGGGCTCAGTCATAGAGTAGGGCTCAGTCATAGAGTAGGGTTCAGTCATAGAGTAGGGCTCAGTCATAGAGTAGGGTTAAATCATAGAGTAGGGCTCAGTCATAGAGTAGGGCTCAGTCATAGAATAGGGCTCAGTCATAGAATAGGGCTCAGTCATAGAGTAGGGCTCAGTCATAGAGTAGGGTTCAGTCATAGAGTAGGGTTTAGTCATAGAGTAGGGTTCAGTCATAGAGTAGGGTTCAGTCATAGAGTAGGGTTAAATCATAGAGTAGGGTTTAGTCATAGAGTAGGGCTCAGTCATAGAGTAGGGTTCAGTCATAGAGTAGGGTTTAGTCATAGAGTAGGATTCAGTCATAGAGTAGGGCTCATTCATAGAGTAGGGCTCAGTCATAGAGTAGGGTTAAATCATAGAGTAGGGTTTAGTCATAGAGTAGGGCTCAGTCATAGAGTAGGGTTAAATCATAGAGTAGGGCTCAGTCATAGAGTAGGATTCAGTCATAGAGTAGGATTCAGTCATAGAGTAGGGCTCAGTCATAGAGTAGGGCTCAGTCATAGAGTAGGGTTTAATCATAGAGTAGGGTTTAATCATAGAGTAGGGCTCATTCATAGAGTAGGGCTCAGTCATAGAGTAGGGTTAAATCATAGAGTAGGGCTCAGTCATAGAGTAGGGCTCAGTCATAGAATAGGGCTCAGTCATAGAATAGGGCTCAGTCATAGAGTAGGGTTCAGTCATAGAGTAGGGCTCAGTCATAGAGTAGGGTTCAGTCATAGAGTAGGGTTCAGTCATAGAGTAGGGCTCAGTCATAGAGTAGGGCTCAGTCATAGAGTAGGGTTCAGTCATAGAGTAGGGCTCAGTCATAGAGTAGGGTTCAGTCATAGAGTAGGGCTCAGTCATAGAGTAGGGCTCATTCATAGAGTAGGGCTCAGTCATAGAGTAGGGTTAAATCATAGAGTAGGGCTCAGTCATAGAGTAGGGCTCAGTCATAGAATAGGGCTCAGTCATAGAATAGGGCTCAGTCATAGAGTAGGGTTCAGTCATAGAGTAGGGTTCAGTCATAGAGTAGGGCTCAGTCATAGAGTAGGGTTCAGTCATAGAGTAGGGTTCAGTCATAGAGTAGGGCTCAGTCATAGAATAGGGCTCAGTCATAGAATAGGGCTCAGTCATAGAGTAGGGTTCAGTCATAGAGTAGGGTTCAGTCATAGAGTAGGGCTCAGTCATAGAGTAGGGCTCAGTCATAGAGTAGGGTTCAGTCATAGAGTAGGGCTCAGTCATAGAGTAGGGTTCAGTCATAGAGTAGGGCTCAGTCATAGAGTAGGGTTCAGTCATAGAGTAGGGTTCAGTCATAGAGTAGGGCTCAGTCATAGAGTAGGGCTCATTCATAGAGTAGGGTTCAGTCATAGAGTAGGGCTCAGTCATAGAGTAGGGTTAAATCATAGAGTAGGGTTTAGTCATAGAGTAGGGTTCAGTCATAGAGTAGGGTTAAATCATAGAGTAGGGTTTAGTCATAGAGTAGGGTTCAGTCATAGAGTAGGGTTAAATCATAGAGTAGGGTTTAGTCATAGAGTAGGATTCAGTCATAGAGTAGGGTTCAGTCATAGAGTAGGGTTCAGTCATAGAGTAGGGTTCAGTCATAGAGTAGGGCTCAGTCATAGAGTAGGGTTAAATCATAGAGTAGGGTTTAGTCATAGAGTAGGGTTCAGTCATAGAGTAGGATTCAGTCATAGAGTAGGGCTCATTCATAGAGTAGGGCTCAGTCATAGAGTAGGGTTCAGTCATAGAGTAGGGCTCAGTCATAGAGTAGGATTCAGTCATAGAGTAGGGTTCAGTCATAGAGTAGGGTTCAGTCATAGAGTAGGGTTAAATCATAGAGTAGGGCTCAGTCATAGAGTAGGGTTCAGTCATAGAGTAGGGTTCATTCATAGAGTAGGGTTCAGTCATAGAGTAGGGCTCAGTCATAGAGTAGGGTTAAATCATAGAGTAGGGTTTAGTCATAGAGTAGGGTTCAGTCATAGAGTAGGGCTCAGTCATAGAGTAGGGCTCAGTCACAGAGTAGGGTTCGGTCATAGAGTAGGGTTAAATCATAGAGTAGGGTTCAGTCATAGAGTAGGGTTCAGTCATAGAGTAGGGCTCGGTCATAGAGTAGGGTTCAGTCATAGAGTAGGGTTCAGTCATAGAGTAGGGCTCAGTCATAGAGTAGGGTTCAGTCATAGAGTAGGGCTCAGTCATAGAGTAGGGTTCAGTCATAGAGTAGGGCTCAGTCATAGAGTAGGGCTCAGTCATAGAGTAGGGCTCAGTCATAGAGTAGGGTTAAATCATAGAGTAGGGCTCAGTCATAGAGTAGGGTTCAGTCATAGAGTAGGGCTCAGTCATAGAGTAGGGCTCAGTCATAGAGTAGGGCTCAGTCATAGAGTAGGGCTCAGTCATAGAATAGGGCTCAGTCATAGAGTAGGGTTCAGTCATAGAGTAGGGTTCAGTCATAGAGTAGGGCTCAGTCATAGAGTAGGGTTCAGTCATAGAGTAGGGCTCAGTCATAGAGTAGGGCTCAGTCATAGAGTAGGGCTCAGTCATAGAATAGGGCTCAGTCATAGAGTAGGGTTCAGTCATAGAGTAGGGTTCAGTAATAGAGTAGGGCTCAGTCATAGAGTAGGGCTCAGTCATAGAGTAGGGTTAAATCATAGAGTAGGGTTTAGTCATAGAGTAGGGTTCAGTCATAGAGTAGGGTTAAATCATAGAGTAGGGTTTAGTCATAGAGTAGGGTTTAGTCATAGAGTAGGATTCAGTCATAGAGTAGGGCTCATTCATAGAGTAGGGTTCAGTCATAGAGTAGGGCTCAGTCATAGAGTAGGGTTAAATCATAGAGTAGGGTTTAGTCATAGAGTAGGGCTCAGTCATAGAGTAGGGTTAAATCATAGAGTAGGGTTTAGTCATAGAGTAGGGTTCAGTCATAGAGTAGGGCTCAGTCATAGAGTAGGGTTAAATCATAGAGTAGGGTTCAGTCATAGAGTAGGATTCAGTCATAGAGTAGGGTTCAGTCATAGAGTAGGGCTCAGTCATAGAGTAGGGTTCAGTCATAGAGTAGGGCTCAGTCATAGAGTAGGGTTCAGTCATAGAGTAGGGCTCAGTCATAGAGTAGGGCTCAGTCATAGAGTAGGGTTGAATCATAGAGTAGGGTTCAGTCATAGAGTAGGGTTCAGTCATAGAGTAGGGTTCAGTCATAGAGTAGGGCTCAGTCATAGAGTAGGGTTAAATCATAGAGTAGGGTTCAGTCATAGAGTAGGGTTCAGTCATAGAGTAGGGTTCAGTCATAGAGTAGGGTTAAATCATAGAGTAGGGTTTAGTCATAGAGTAGGGTTTAGTCATAGAGTAGGGTTCAGTCATAGAGTAGGGCTCAGTCATAGAGTAGGGTTAAATCATAGAGTAGGGTTTAGTCATAGAGTAGGGCTCAGTCATAGAGTAGGGCTCAGTCATAGAGTAGGGTTCAGTCATAGAGTAGGGTTCAGTCATAGAGTAGGGCTCAGTCATAGAGTAGGGTTCAGTCATAGAGTAGGGCTCAGTCATAGAGTAGGGTTCAGTCATAGAGTAGGGCTCAGTCATAGAGAAAGGTTCAGTCATAGAGTAGGGCTCAGTCATAGAGTAGGGTTTAATCATAGAGTTGGCTTTGTAGAGCACTGTAGAGCACTGTTAGAGCAGAAGTTTCATTGAGCATCTCTTGCCTCATCCTCTCTCTCTCTCTCTCTCCGTTTAGCCTGATGAAGGATTACTTCTTCAAGCCGCCCATCAACCGTCTCAGCCTGAACTTCCTGGACAAGGAGCTGGAGATGTCTTACCGCGCCAGCTACCAGGAGGAGGTACCAACCAAGAGGGTTTAGGGCAATAAAATGTATATTTGGTTAGTTGGTCCGACAGCATGGCAGACCCTGTATTTCACTGCAGATTCTGTCCTTATCACCCCCAAAAGAGTAGAGGCATAGTTACAGGAGGGCAGGAGGGGAGCGGACCACCCTCGGTGCTAGCCAGTCAAGTGGGCTTTCATCGGGGGCAACGCTGCCCACAAGGACGCAGGGTAACGTGCATTAATAACACTTCCCCTGAGCCAGTTGAGTGGGGAGATGCCCCCGACTAAGACGTGTCCTTCACAGGGGGGGGAGAATTGGGAAATGCCATGCCCCCTCCCTCTTGGACTAGGCACTCTGGTTCCTCTATCCCTCAAATGTCATGTGATGTATTGTAACTTTATTGTACAGTGCCAGGGAATCTGCTTTATAAATAAAATAAACATTTCGGCTGGCTGCCTTCATCAGGCCGTGAGTGCACGCTGATGGGGCCGTCTTATCCAATGGCCCAAGGCACACCATCAAAATGGCGGCCCATTACCAGGTTCTTTTTTTCCCCCTGGTCAGAGGATTAAATAGACAAAAAAGGTTTGAATAAAAAATAGAGAGGTCAGAGGGGCAGGAATATTACTTGACTGGGACCTCACTCTTCCACTATTGGCCGGCCAGTATGAAAACAGCAACTAGCTGGAGTTCCAAAATAAAGAAAAGTGGGCTGTGTTTCTTCTACTGATAGTTTAGTAACTGTGGGTGGAACTGAGAGCAGTGGGGGGGGGGGGGGGGGGCATCTATTGAAAGTATTGCCCAGGGCCCACCCTGCACACTGACTCTCCCTTTCTTCCATTTGCAGGTGATTCGCATGGCGCCAGTGAAAACCTTCGCTAGCGCCACCTTCAGCTCCTTGCTGGATGTCCTGCTGTGTTTTGTTATTTTCCTCCTCCTCTCCATCACTTGCTTCCTGAAGCCGGGCCAGGTCCCTGTCTTCCCTCCCATGGCAGCGCTGGTGGTCCTGGCTGTCTGCGGGGTCCTTGGTATACTGTCCCTGCTGGTATCTGTAAGGTGAGCCGTGAGTGGCAGGGATCTAGGCCTCGGATCTGCTGGTGTGTTGTACAGGTGAACAAAGGGGCTTATGGTATAGGTCAGAGTAAAACTGTGGCCCTTCAGATGCTAGAGAACTACATTTCCCATACTCCCCAGCCAGCCTCTTAGCTGAGAGAGTATTATGGGGAATGTAGGCCAACAGTAGCTGGAGGGCCACAGTTACCAAACTCTCATGAGGCTATTCCCTAAAAGGTGAGTTGAGGTGAATAGCCGGTAAGCTGAGGTGAGATGAACATTTGATCTCAACAATTCAGCTATACATTGTCCAGGAACAAACCTGGTTAGTTTCCCCACTAAGTGAACTCATCCGGTTTGTTCCTGCACAATGTATAGCTGAATTGTTGAGATCAAATATTAATCTCAACTCTCACGAGCAATTCACTTTAACTCACCTGCTATTCACTTCAACTCACCTGCTATTCACCTCAACTCACCTTTTAGTGAATAGCCTCATCAATCTTGCTGAGCATCATGGTTGCCGCTGGTAGTAGATAGACAAACACACGCAGTGCACACACACACACCCACATGCAGTGCATACACACCCACATACAGTGCACATACACACACATGCAGTGCACACACACAGTGCACACACACACACAGTGCATACACACACACACACACACACAGTGCACACACACACACAGTGCACACACACACACACACACATGCAGTGCACATACACACACATGCAGTGCACACACACAGTGCACACACACACACAGTGCATACACACACACACACAGTGCACACACACACACAGTGCACACACACACACACACATGCAGTGCACATACACACACATGCAGTGCACACACACAGTGCACACACACACAGTGCATACACACACACACACAGTGCACACACACACACACAGTGCACACACACACACACACACACATGCAGTGCATACACACACACACACAGTGCATACACACAGTGATGCCAAGCCTTTTCCACTCTACCACTTTTAGACTAACTCTCTCATGATGCTCAACCAGCATTTGGCTGAGATTGGCAGCGGCAGGAAATCGAATGCTAGACATGACAGTTAGACAGAAAACGTGCAGCATACATGTACATTTCTATTTAATTCATCTATTTTTTTTGTGTTCTTTCTTTGTATAATTTTCCTCTTCCCGCGGCAGGATGGCGTTTTTCCTGGAGGATATGATGCTGTGCACTAGACGGTTTTTGGAGATGATCTCAGGGTGGTTACCGCGTCACTTTATTGGCACTGTCCTCGTTTGCCTCCCGGCGGCTGTGATCTTCTCTTACCTCACGTGTGACTTCTACACAAACATACATGTACGTCAGATTTTAGGACCCAGACGTCCATGATTCCCTACCAGCAGCTGGAGGGCCACGGTTGGATGCCTATGGTTTGAGACCGCGTTGGCTATCCTTGGCACTGCAGATGTTTGGGAACTAAACATTTGATGATGCTCAGTCAGCCTTATCCCTGACTGAGCATCATAAAATATGTAATTCCCAAACAGCTGCAGTGCCAAGGATAGCCATCACTGCATGTTTTATGGATAAGTCTTATCTTTAAAGGGCAACTCAATATTTTATTTGTATTTTTTTATGCATTAAGGATTAAGTGTAAGGGAGAAGGTACAAATATAATGGAGGTTCAGCAACAGAAACACTTCTGGGTCAAAGTTCTAAACGTGTTCTGGTCACCGTGGAAACCAGTGGAAAGATCCTGTCACTTTTGGAATGTTGGCCCAGTGCTGCTCTTCATTACCCCTGACCCCCCTTTACCCCCAAAGTCTAGCAATCAAACACTATCTCTGTAGTAATGAGGATCAGGTGGATATAGTATTTTGCTGGTGAGATATAATGTGCGTTTCTCTCTCTCCATCCTCAGTATACCATGTTTCTGTGCTCAGCGCTCCTCATTCCCATGGTACAGTACTGTAACTTCTGCCAGCTGAGTTCCTGGCTGCGATCCACACTTGCCACCATTGCAGGGGCCAGTCTCCTGATGCTGCTCTACCTGCCCCTCTGTCAGGACAAGTAAGTAAGGTGGAAAGGGGGAGGGAGAATACTGAATAACACAGAGTAATGTGTTATTGAAAGAGTAGTAGTTACCTGAAATAGCCGTCCAGTGGAAGTGGTATGTGCAGACACTGTAAAGGATTCGAGATTGGCTGGGATGTGCATAAGAAGATGTAATTATAAGATTACCCCCCCCCCCCCCCCGAGCAGGTTAGACGCATAGCGTGTGGATAGTATGCTTTTATTTCATCTATGTTTTCTATTGCAGATCCCCCATGATCTATGAGTCTGACTTGTCAACAAACTACACGTAAGGAGCCGATACCAATCTCATCTCCTGTGTCTTTTCATGTTATTCTTGTATCATTCTATCACATCATTATTATTATTATTATATTGGTATTAGATTTATTTTTAAATATATCTTTAAATCTTTTTATTAACATTTTCTTTTCTTTCCATTTCAATAAAACATTTAACAATTCATTGACACTTCTTATATGTTGTACATTACATGGATTTAACTTCGCCTGCTCAGTCCCATGTGCCCCACGTGAAAGATAATATGCATTGTTTTAATACCGCGTCCGAAGCTACTACTTATCACATTTATAATATCATTAATTTTAGATACTCTCATTATTCCATCACTCTGTTATTATATTCCTGCCTTATTCCATCCCTGCACTATTACATAGTACATTATTTCCCTTCATTATTAAAATCACTCAGTTATCATATGCCTGCATTATTATATCACTCAGTTATTATATGCCTGCATTATTACATCACTCAGATATTACATATCTGCATTATTACATCACTCAGATATTACATATCTGCATTATTACATCACTCAGTTATTATATCTCTGCATTATTACATCACTCCGTTATTATATCTCTGCATTATTACATCACTCAGTTATTATATGTCTCCATTATTACATTGTTCAGTTATCATATCCCTGAATTATTACATCACTCAGATATTACATCTATGCATTATTACATCACTCAGTTATCATATCCCTGAATTATTACATCACTCAGATATTACATCTCTGCATTATTACATAACTCACTTATCATATCCCTGAATTATTACATCACTCGGATATTACATCTCTGCATTATTACATCACTCAGTTATCATATCCCTGAATTATTACATCACTCAGATATTACATCTCTGCATTATTACATCACTCAGATATTATATCCCTGAATTATTACATCACTCAGATATTACATCTCTGCATTATTCCATCACTCAGATATTATATCCCTGAATTATTACATCACTCAGATAGCACATCTCTGCATTATTCCATCACTCAGATATTATATGTCTGCATTATTCCATCATACAGTTATTATATGCCTGCATTATTATATCACGCAGTTATTATATCTCTGCATTATTCCATCATGCGGTTATTATATGCCTGCATTATTAAAATCACTCAGATATTATTTGTCTGCATTATTCCATCATGCAGTTATTATTTGCCTGCATTATTATATCATGCAGTTATTATACCTCTGCATTATTCCATCATGCAGTTATTAAATGCCTGCATTATTAAAATCACTTAGATATTACATCTCTGCTTTATTACATCACTCAGTTATTACATCGCTGTATTACATCACTCAGTTATTATATGCCTGCATTATTAAAATCACTCAGATATTACATCTCTGCATTATTACTTCACTCAGTTATTACATATCTGCATTATTACATTACACCGTTATTATATTCCTGCATTATTACATCACTCAGTTATTATATGCCTGCATTATTACATAACACAGATATTATATCCCTGCATTATTCCATCATACAGTTATTATATGCCTGCATTATTATATCACGCAGTTATTATATCTCTGCATTATTCCATCATGCGGTTATTAAATGCCTGCATTATTAAAATCACTCAGATATTACATCTCTGCTTTATTACATCACTCAGTTTTTACATAGCTGTATTACATCACTCAGTTATTATATGCCTGCATTATTAAAATCACTCAGATATTACATCTCTGCATTATTACATCACTCAGTTATTACATATCTGCATTATTACATTACACCGTTATTATATGCCTGCATTATTACATCACTCAGTTATTATATGCCTGCATTATTACATCACACAGATATCATATCCCTGCATTATTACATCACTGAGATATTATATCCCTGCATTATAACATCACACAGATATTATATCCCTGCATTATTACATCACACAGATATTATATACCTGCATCATTACATCACTCAGATATTATATCTCTGCATTGTTACATCACTCAGTTATTATATTGCAGCATTATTACATAACACAGATATTATATCCCTACATTATTCCATCACTCAGTTATTATATCCCTGCATTATTCCATCACTCAGTTATTATATCCCTGCATTATTCCATCACTATGTTATTATATCCCTGCATTATTACATCACTCAGTTATTATATCCCTGCATTATTACATCACTGTTATTATATCCCTGCATTATTACACCACTCAGTTATTATATCCCTGCTTTATTCCATCACTCAGTTATTATATCCCTGCCTAATTCCATCGCTCAGTTATTATATCCCTGCATTATTCCATCACTCAGTTATTATATCCCTGCAATATTCCATCACTCTGTTATTATTACATCTCTTGGCGTTATTACATGACTAGTATAGCCTCAGGCCAGTACACCAGACATTATCTAACACTGTTATTGGATCACTAGATTAAGATCATTCTGATCCTGTTAGAACATCTTGGTATTGCTCTATTGAAATAAACAAGCTGCTGTACTGACCTGCATTGTATAGCAATGTGCTGTTTAATGTAGAATACTAGGTGTCAGTTCTAACAGGGAAAGCTAGTAAATAAAATCCATTGTGAAATGAATGCTGCAGCAGATAACCCTGATAATAAAGCGCCTATCAGCAGAGGTTGTACGGGAATCTGTTTATATTAAAGATCTGCCTGGGCTGGGGATGATAGCGCAATGATCTGTCTGCTCTGACAATTGCTGTGAACATCATATTAAAACATGTATAAATGTTTATTTATTTTTTTAGTTCTTCTGAACCATCGCAAGCGAGCACGCCCCCTGTGAGCCCCTTCGCACTCCTCGGGCAGGAGCTGGCTGTGGCCTATTTTCTCCTCCTGCTCTTGGTGTGGTTCCTGAACCGCGAGTTCGAGGTCAGTTACCGGCTGCATTACCACGGGGACGTGGAGGCAGATCTTCACCGAACCAAGATTCAGAGTATGAGGGACCAGGCGGACTGGCTCCTCCGTAACATCATCCCGTACCACGTGGCCGAGCAGCTGAAGGTCTCCCAGAGCTACTCCAAGAACCACGATGATGCCGGGGTCATTTTTGCCAGCATTGTCAACTTCAGCGAGTTCTACGAGGAGAACTACGAGGGTGGCAAGGAGTGCTATCGCGTCCTGAACGAGCTGATTGGGGACTTCGATGAGCTCCTCAGCAAGCCGCACTATTCCTGCATTGAGAAGATCAAGACCATCGGTGCCACGTACATGGCCGCCTCTGGGCTCAACCCTTCCCAGTGCCAGGACAGTAGCCAGCCACACCGCCACTTGCAGACGCTCTTCGAGTTCGCCAAGGAAATGATGGGTGTGGTAGACGATTTCAATAACAATATGCTGTGGTTCAACTTTAAACTCCGGATAGGCTTCAACCACGGCCCACTGACCGCTGGGGTGATTGGAACCACCAAGCTCCTCTACGACATCTGGGGCGACACGGTGAACATCGCCAGTAGGATGGACACGACGGGCGTGGAGTGCCGCATCCAGGCGAGCGAGGAAAGCTACAGGGTGCTGGTGAAGATGGGTTACGACTTTGATTACAGAGGGACGGTCAACGTCAAGGGGAAAGGACAGATGAAAACCTACCTGTTCCCCAAGTGTACGGACAATGGGGGTCTGGTGCCTCACCATCAACTGTCAATCTCGCCTGACATACGCGTTCAGGTGGACGGGAGCATTGGGCGCTCACCTACCGATGAGATCAGCAGCCTGGTGACGGGGGGGAAAGGGCCAACAGAGGTTGCAGGTGGGGAAACTGGACGTAGAAGGGATAAGCCTGAGGAGAGAGGTCGGGATGGAGGAGCACGGTGAGCCAAGTGGACTGGAGAAGGACCAGACTATCTGGGGGCAACCCAGTGATGCAAGTGACTTGCTGCCTGGGGTGTTCATGCCCTTTTGCGTGCCAGCTTAAACCTTTTCTGTACCGAGGGCCGATGCACTGCGCCACATCTCTGATGTTGGCTCATGGCGGCTGTCGCTATTCCTCCACCTTGGCCTTGTGCCGGCATGCCTCTCTGCATGCTCTACAATGGATCGTACGTCGCCACTGGCAAGGAGGTTGAGGCAGCCATACAAAGTCCTTCCTCTGTTCTCCAGGTGGGATCATCCGTACATGTGTAGTAGTCAAAGATTGTAACGTTACCTTAGTCTCTGGTAGTAGGGTCCAGCTCCCCCACTCCAGTCTTTGGGGCAGAGGCCCCTTTCCGAGACTGCCGGCATGAGCACCTAAAAGCTTTGTGTGGGATTCAGCCTTTGTGTTCTCCAGGGGGAGGCTTCGCATCTCCTATTTCTCCGTCCCGTTTATCCCCTGGAGATGCCACACAGAGACTGGACCGATGCCCTTCCCGTGTCTTCCCCACCCAACCTCATGCCTCCTCCTCTACTGTCAGCCAAACTGAGGATTGAATAAAGTGCCTTCTGCTCTCTGGGGATTCTTACCCTAGATGAGAGGACAGTGACACCACAATTCTCGCTACGACTTTGCCAAAAGCATGCGCCTCTCTAGACTGCTACCTACCCTAGAGGAACAAATGCATGACGGGGCCGGGAGGTGGGGAGAGAGGAGGGATCAGACAGGATCCTGTTTACCCTCTGGGTACATATGAACCATGGGTCAGTTGCTTAAGGGGGTAATTACAAAATCTCCTTCAATACTTTTCCAAGACACTGCGATTGTAAGTGTGTTAACACTTCAGCTGCCTCGTTAGCCGCTCCGCCCATCCCAAAGGATTTTTAAAGTGTAAGCAAAAAAAAATTATAATAATAATTAAGAGTCTCTTGAAGTACTATACCTCCTCTTGATTGTTCCAATACTCCTTTATACCTTTAAAAAAAAAAAAAAAAAAAAAAAGATTTAAACTCTTTGTTGCCATAGCAATGTATGTACCTTACCTCTCTGGTGTTATCACCAGTGCTCAAAAAGATTTTACAGCACAGTGTTTTAGTGTCGCTCATTGAGCCTGAAGATCCATTGGTTGTTTTAAATGTTATCTCAGAGCAAAAAAAAATGGAAGGTATTAAATCATTTAAATATTTGTTTGTACTGTCAATATAAAGAATAAAAACATTTTAAAAAATCACAAGCAGAATGTTAGCAGAATTGCAAGCATTAATTAAAAGAAAAATATGTTTTTAAACATGTATGCCTGCCCCCCCAACTCCTGCTTTAAGCCAATTTAGAATGGCAATTTTCATTATTCAGTGGATGAATGTGCCATAGTTGCCAACATCAGCCATGTTTCCAGGGACACATATTTTTCCACATGCTGCAGAAAGAGCATGCAAAGTGCAGCCCGGCAGTATGTAGGATGGATATACGCACAGACACAATCCAATTAATTAATCAGGGGGGAGATCTCATAGGACCTATCATGATTAATTAATTGGATTGTGTCTGTGCGTATATCCATCCTACAGATTGCCGGGCTGCACTTTGCATGGTCTTTCTGCAGCATGTGGAACAAATATGTGTCCCTGGAAACATGGCCGATGTTGGCAGCTATGATGTGCCGGCATGACTCCTCTCAAGCTTGTATGGTGTCTGTGGTGTCTCCGGCTTATGACATCACCTGTGGCGTCTCCGGCTTATGACATCACCTGTGGCCTAATATGCAAATAAATAACTCTTTTAATGAGAAAATGTGTCATTTACATATCAGGCTATAAGCGATGACTTGGAGATACCGCTGACATATATTTTTTTATTAATTTGCTCCCACGGCCTTCTGCTAACACAATCTATAGATTTATTTTTAATATTATTCTCTTCATCCACAGTATAATAAACTATTTTGAGTCCCTATACGGTTCTTGAAAACCCCCAAATTCAATATACCCCTGTTACACAGGCTTAATACCCCTTATTTTTGGCTTTGAGTAATGTTACAAGTATTTAAAAACGAAGCCAGAAAAAATAAAAAGTAATATCAGATAAATATGTACAAATAATGATTCCTGAAGTGTATTGGGAGAATCTGTTTGGCATGATATTGTGTTTGAGTGCATATTGTGTGTTTAATACATGTATATGTACATGGACACACATGTATATATACATATATAAATATAAATAAAAAAAATAATGTTTGCAAGTTTAGGGAATTTGTACAATTTCTATCCTTCAATTTCCTGTATTCATGTATTTACTTTTATAAATATACCGTATGATCCAAAAGTCTAACTCTGCCATCTCTAATTGGTCTTCTTTAATAATTTATTAAAAACTAGCAAGATATAGTAGTCAGTTGATATTTATTATTCAAGTATGCATTATTTAATCGGAGATAAATCCCTTTTTTTGGGTAACAGCCCCCTGGTCACGCCAAATATTGCCAATTTTAAATTTTCAGTATGTACTAACAAACTTACAATACTTATCACTTTTATTTTGTGTGTTGTTGATGTTGATTTTTTTTTTTTTTTTTTTATTATTTCTTTGGGGGGAGAATAACTGTAAATTTTACCAAACGCATTAGAAAGGCTGGAATAAATGCAGATTGGGGTAGTGGACTCACACTTTTGCATCATATAGATATATGTGTCTGTATGGAAATGTGCGTATACACATATGTGCGTACACAGATATATGATGTCATACACACTCACACAGACATAGGATGTAAGAAGGTCAATTGCAAGGCAAAGTGGTCCAGTTACCATGGAATTAGTCATGTAATCAGGGATGTTCCTGCTGATTACATCACCACAGAACTTTGCCTTGGAAAGTGCCCTTCATACTTTATTACCCATGGTATTTGTGAGTATAAATGTATTCTCGCACAGGTGAGGTAATAGGGGTTCTGGCCTGGGATACGTTGTATGTTCCAGAAGATGATGTGATTTATTCCCTCATCCTTCCTTGTCTCCGACCCTTCCTTGTAATGCCACAGACCTCCGCGGAGGCTCCGGCCTACCTGTTGGGCGATATATATATAATCTTCTGCAAAAGCCAAAATAAATTCATTGAGTACTCTGAATCCTGTCTGTGTGTCGCTCGCTCGATCGCTCGGGGGAACATGCCAAGGGCCTGTCATTGGGGCTGTTTTTGGGCTATAAAAATATGGGAAGTCTAATTAGGCATAATAAATGAAGTAATTATATGTAACTTGTTTTGTTTTAAAGCAACATTAAACTTTGTGTTTCAATTGTGCTTCTAATATAGAAGCACAAGTGAATTGTAAGTTGTTCCTATTGTGAGGATGAACTGGCGTGTGCTTTGGATGGTACCCGCCAGTTTATCCTCTGACCGACAGCTGCCATGTTTCCATAGGAAGCAGACAGCAGTCTGGTCGGCGACAGTCTCTCGCTGCTAGCGCACAGAGAGACCATCATTTTTGTATGGGAAAACTTAGCTAGATCCCCCCTGCTGATCCCATGAAAAAACGAGGGTCTCTCGCTACGCTAGCAGCAATAGAGCCTTGCATTTAGCAGTCGGAGTGGGACAACCAGGAGCTGCTGTGTGTCGCATGTGAGACACAGCAGAGAGCAAACTTACGGTTATCTATTAAGATACACAATGGGTTTACACCAAACTTGGAAGCAAGGGTTAAAAAAAAGTGCAGTGTAACTTTAAGCATTGTATTACAGTGTTCCTCCTAATACACAGACACCAGGACACGTCCCTCTCACCTCCTCCTAATACAGACACCAGGACACGTCCCTCTCACCTCCTCCTAATACACAGATCCAGGACATGTCCCTCTCGCCTCCTCCTAATACACAGACACCGGGACACGTCCCTCTCGCCTCCTCCTAATACACAGACACCAGGACACGTCCCTCTCGCCTCCTCCTAATACACAGACACCGGGACACGTCCCTCTCACCTCCTCCTAATACACAGACACCGGGACACGTCCCTCTCGCCTCCTCCTAATACACAGACACCGGGACACGTCCCTCTCGCCTCCTCCTAATACACAGACACCAGGACACTTCCCTCTCACCCCCTCCTAATACACAGACACCAGGACACGTCCCTCTCCCCTCCTCCTAATACACAGACACCGGGACACGTCCCTCTCACCCCCCCTAATACACAGACACCAGGACACGTCCCTCTCCCCTCCTCCTAATACACAGACACCAGGCCACGTCCCTCTCACCTCCTCCTAATACACAGACACCAGGACACGTCCCTCTCACCTCCTCCTAATACACAGACACCAGGACACGTCCCTCTCACCTCATCCTAATACACAGACACCGGGACACGTCCCTCTCGCCTCCTCCTAATACACAGACACCGGGACACGTCCCTCTCCCCTCCTCCTAATACACAGACACCGGGACACGTCCCTCTCACGTCCTCCTAATACACAGACACCAGGACACGTCCCTCTCACCTCCTCCTAATACACAGACACCGGGACACGTCCCTCTCACCTCCCACTAATACACAGACACCGGGACACGTCCCGTTCACCCCTCCTATTACAGACACCGGGACAAGTCCCTCTCGCCCCCTCCTAATACAGAAACTGGGACACGTCCCTCTCACCCCCTCCTAATACAGACACCGGGACACGTCCCTCTCGCCTCCTCCTAATACACAGACACCAGGACACGTCCCTCTCACCCCCTCCTAATACAGACACCAGGACACGTCCCTCTCACCTCCTCCTAATACACAGACACCGGGACACGTCCCTCTCGCCTCCTCCTAATACACAGACACCAGGACACGTCCCTCTCACCTCATCCTAATACACAGACACCAGGCCACGTCCCTCTCACCTCCTCCTAATACACAGACACCAGGACACGTCCCTCTCACCTCCTCCTAATACACAGACACTGGGACACGTCCCTCTCGCCTCCTCCTAATACACAGACACCAGGACACGTCCCTCTCACCTCATCCTAATACACAGACACTAGGACACGTCCCTCTCGCCTCCTCCTAATACACAGACACCGGGACACGTCCCTCTCACCTCCTCCTAATACACAGACACCGGGACACGTCCCTCTCACCTCCTCCTAATACACAGACACCGGGACACGTCCCTCTCACCTCCTCCTAATACACAGACACCGGGACACGTCCCTCTCACCTCCTCCTAATACACAGACACCGGGACACGTCCCTCTCGGCTCCTCCTAATACACAGACACCGGGACACGTCCCTCTCGCCTCCTCCTAATACACAGACACCAGGACACGTCCCTCTCACCTCCTCCTAATACACAGACACCGGGACACGTCCCTCTCACCTCCTCCTAATACACAGACACCAGGACACGTCCCTCTCACCTCCTCCTAATACACAGACACCAGGACACGTCCCTCTCACCTCATCCTAATACACAGACACTAGGACACGTCCCTCTCGCCTCCTCCTAATACACAGACACCGGGACACGTCCCTCTCGCCTCCTCCTAATACACAGACACATCCCTCTCGCCTCCTCCTAATACACAGACACCGGGACACGTCCCTCTCGCCGCCTCCTCCTAATACACAGACACCGGGACACATCCCTCTCGCCTCCTCCTAATACACAGACACCGGGACACGTCCCTCTCGCCTCCTCCTAATACACAGACACCGGGACACGTCCCTCTCACCCCCTACTAATACACAGACACCGGGACACGTCCCTCTCACCTCCTCCTAATACACAGACACCAGGACACGTCCCTCTCACCTCCTCCTAATACACAGATACTGGGACACATCCCTCTCCCCTACTCCTAATACACAGACACCGGGACACGTCCCTCTCACCTCCTCCTAATACACAGACACTTGGACACGTCCCTCTCACCTCCTCCAAATACACAGACACCAGGACACGTCCCTCTCACCTCCTCCTAATACACAGATACTGGGACACATCCCTCTCCCCTACTCCTAATACACAGACACCGGGACACGTCCCTCTCACCTCCTCCTAATACACAGACACCAGGACACGTCCCTCTACCCTCCTCCTAATACACAGACACCAGGACACGTCCCTCTCACCTCCTCCTAATACACAGATACTGGGACACGTCCCTCTCCCCTCCTCCTAATACACAGACACCGGGACACGTCCCTCTCACCTCCTCCTAATACACAGACACCGGGACACGTCCCTCTCACCTCCTCCTAATACACAGACACCAGGACACGTCCCTCTCACCTCCTCCTAATACACAGACACCAGGACACGTCCCTCTCACCTCCTCCTAATACACAGATACTGGGACACATCCCTCTCCCCTACTCCTAATACACAGACACCGGGACAAGTCCCTCTCGCCTTCTCCTAATACACAGACACCGGGACACGTCCCTCTCGCCTCCTCCTAATACACAGACACCAGGACAGGTCCCTCTCCCCTCCTCCTAATACACAGACACCGGGACACGTCCCTCTCGCCTCCTCCTAATACACAGACACCGGGACACGTCCCTCTCACCCCCTCCTAATACACAGACACCGGGACACGTCCCTCTCGCCTCCTCCTAATACACAGACACCGGGACACGTCCCTCTCACCCCCTCTTAATACACAGACACCGGGACACGTCTCTCTCGCCTCCTAATACACAGACACCAGGACACGTCCCTCTCGCCTCCTCCTAATACACAGACACCGGGACACGTCCCTCTCGCCTCCTAATACACAGACACCAGGACACGTCCCTCTCACCTCCTCCTAATACACAGACACCAGGACACGTCCCTCTCGCCTCCTCCTAATACACAGACACCAGGACACGTCCCTCTCACCTCCTCCTAATACACAGACACCAGGACACGTCCCTCTCACCTCCTCCTAATACACAGACACTGGGACACGTCCCTCTCACCCCCTCCTAATACACAGACACTGGGACACGTCCCACTCACCCCCTCCTAATACACAGACACTGGGACAGGTCCCTCCCACCCCTTCCTACTACACAGACATTGGGACATGTCCCTCTCACCCCCTCCTAATACACAGACACCGGGACATGTCCCTCTCACCCCCTCCTAATATACAGACACCGGGACACGTCCCTCTCGCCTCCTCCTAATACACAGACACCAGGACACGTCCCTCTCACCCCCTCCTAATACACAGACACCGGGACACGTCCCTCTCACCCCCTCCTAATACACAGACACCGGGACACATCCCTCTCGCCTCCTCCTAATACACAGACACCAGGACACGTCCCTCTCACCCCCTCCTAATACACAGACACCGGGACACGTCCCTCTCCCCTCCTCCTAATACACAGACACCAGGACACGTCCCTCTCACCTCCTCCTGATACACAGACACCGGGACACGTCCCTCTCACCTCCTCCTAATACACAGACACCAGGACACGTCCCTCTCACCTCCTCCTAATACACAGACACCGGGACACGTCCCTCTCACCTCATCCTAATACACAGACACCGGGACACGTCCCTCTCACCTCCTCCTAATACACAGACATTGGGACACGTCCCTCTCACCTCATCCTAATACACAGACACCAGGACACGTCCCTCTCCCCTCCTCCTAATACACAGACACCAGGACACGTCCCTCTCACCTCCTTCTAATACACAGACACGTCCCTCTCACCTCCTCCTAATACACAGACACCAGGACACATCCCTCTCGCCTCCTCCTAATACACAGACACCGGGACACGTCCCTCTCACCTCCCCCTAATACACAGACACCGGGACACGTCCCTCTCACCCCCTCCTAATACACAGACACCGGGACACGTCCCTCTCGCCTCCTCCTAATACACAGACACCAGGACACGTCCCTCTCACCTCCTCCTAATACACAGACACCGGGACACGTCCCTCTCACCCCCTCCTAATACACAGACAACAGGACACGTCCCTCTCACCTCCTCCTAATACACAGACACCAGGACAGGTCCCTCTCACCTCCTCCTAATACACAGACACCAGGACACGTCCCTCTAGCCTCCTCCTAATACACAGACACCGGGACACGTCCCTCTCACCTCCTCCTAATACACAGACACCAGGACAGGTCCCTCTCACCTCCTCCTAATACACAGACACCAGGACAGGTCCCTCTCACCTCCTCCTAATACACAGACACCAGGACACGTCCCTCTCACCCCCTCCTATTACACAGACACCGGGACACGTCCCTCTCACCCCCTCCTAATACACAGACAACAGGACACGTCCCTCTCGCCTCCTCCTAATACACAGACACCAGGACAGGTCCCTCTCACCCCCTCCTAATACACAGACACCGGGACACGTCCCTCTCCCCTCCTCCTAATACACAGACACCGGGACACGTCCCTCTCACCTCCTCCTAATACATAGACACCGGGACACGTCCCTCTCCTCTCCTCCTAATACACAGACACCGGGACACGTCCCTCTCACCTCCCCCTAATACACAGACACCAGGACACGTCCCTCTCACCTCCTCCTAATACAGACACCAGGACACGTCCCTCTCACCTCCTCCTAATACAGACACCAGGACACGTCCCTCTCACCCCCTCCTAATACACAGACAACAGGACACGTCCCTCTCGCCTCCTCCTAATACACAGACACCAGGACAGGTCCCTCTCACCCCCTCCTAATACACAGACACCGGGACACGTCCCTCTCCCTTCCTCCTAATACACAGACACCGGGACACGTCCCTCCCGCCTCCTCCTAATACACAGACACCGGGACACGCCCCTCTCACCCCCTCCTAATACACATACACCGGGACACGTCCCTCTCACCTCCTCCTAATACACAGACACCGGGACACGTCCCTCTCCTCTCCTCCTAATACACAGACACCGGGACACGTCCCTCTCACCTCCCCCTAATACACAGACACCAGGACACGTCCCTCTCACCTCCTCCTAATACACAGACACCGGGACACGTCCCTCTCCTCTCCTCCTAATACACCGACACCAGGACACGTCCCTCTCACCTCATCCTAATACACAGACACCGGGACACGTCCCTCTCTCCTCCTCCTAATACACAGACATCGGGACACGTCCCTCTACCCTCCTCCTGATACACAGACACCAGGACACGTCCCTCTCACCTCCTCCTAATACACAGACACCTAGACACGTCCCTCTCCCCTCCTCCTAATACACAGACACCTAGACACGTCCCTCTCACCTCCTCCTAATACACAGACACCGGGACACGTCCCTCTCCTCTCCTCCTAATACACAGACACCGGGACACGTCCCTCTCACCTCCCCCTAATACACAGACATCGGGACACGTCCCTCTACCCTCCTCCTGATACACAGACACCAGGACACGTCCCTCTCACCTCCTCCTAATACACAGACACCTAGACACGTCCCTCTCCCCTCCTCCTAATACACAGACACCTAGACACGTCCCTCTCACCTCCTCCTAATACACAGACACCGGGACACGTCCCTCTCCTCTCCTCCTAATACACAGACACCGGGACACGTCCCTCTCACCTCCCCCTAATACACAGACACCGGGACACGTCCCTCTCACCTCCCCCTAATACACAGACACCAGGACACGTCCCTCTCACCTCCTCCTAATACAGACACCAGGACACGTCCCTCTCACCTCCTCCTAATACAGACACCAGGACACGTCCCTCTCACCTCCTCCTAATACAGACACCAGGACACGTCCCTCTCACCTCCTTCTAATACACAGACACCAGGGTGAACCTCTCCCCCCCCCTAATACACAGGTATCACTTAGCACTATATTTACAGGTTCTTTGTCAGTAATAAGTCTGTTGTTCATATGTTGCTGGTTAATAATACATTGTGGCCACTAGTAGTCACTCTTGTATCATTTATCAACTCTATGTGCAATGGAACTGACGTCACAATCAGCAGGCACATGACCTCACGGACCAATAGAATCAGCTGTATTAAAAGACTTCATTATCCATGTAATGTACCCCATTTTCCTGGAGAGGAACAGGAAAGAATGTATCCAAGACTTATGCTTTGTTTGGTTCATGACAGCAAAGGGTTAAATAACATTTTATTTTCTTTACAGACATTTAAACCTTTTGGTTTTTTTTTTTTTACTACCTGTACATGACTCAATACATTATTTTTCTTGGCCTGCAAGCTTACAATCTGTGCCAGGGTTAGCAAAGAGACTGGCCAGACCATAAAGGGACATCCTACAAATTCATTTAATCTCCCCAAAAATGTTTGCAGCCCTCTTGGTACCAAAGAGTTAAATAATTCATTGTAAACTCCCAACTCTGAATTCATTTCAATTATTTTTCTATTAATTGACAACTATAGTCAACATTAACTGCCATTATATTAATAAGATCACAATTTACATGATTATGTGAAAAATGTATATAAAAACCTGACAATGGCCCATTTTGTTTCTTTGCTCGTTTAATAATAAATATATTATTTTAATTTCACACTGATTTTTATTTGTACCCACCCAAGAACTGGCATATATCTATAAGGCAATCAGAGAATATCCACAAATCATGAGCGATAGATGATAAAAACCCACATCCCAGGTGTAGTCACATCATGCTTGGCCAACCACTATGCCAAAGCACCATTGTATTGATACATCCCGAGTTAAAGGACAACGTTTCATTGAATGACTGCATCGAGTGAAGGCATTTTAAATAGCAATGCTTTAATGAAATAATATAAATAAAGCCCCCTTATTGAGCCCTCTTTGCTCCGGATAGCTCTAACAGATAGTAGACATCTTGGGTCAGCCCTTCATTCATCTGACCCAAGATTCTAAACAACATGTCCGCTGCCTGATAGAGCTATACGGAGCAAAGAGGTAAGAGGAGGAGAACAGGAGATTCCATGAGATAGAAGAGTCTGCTCAATAAAGAGAGAACTACAGGGAATCGAGATGGGACTTTCAAACTTTCAAAAAGCACTGGAGAATTTTTCTAACTTGGCTACTTTGGCCTAAAGTTTGAAATTCCCTGCAGTTCTCTCTTTTTATTGAGTATAGGGCCGTATAGGAGACCTTTATCCAAAGTACTAGTTGAAAACTATGACAAATAACAAATTTAGCTGCTTGCTTGAGGAGCTCTGCACACATGCATCCCATCTCTTCAGCGGCAAGCTCCATCCCTGTATATTTAGATTTTCTTTTAACACTGGGGGCGCGGGTAGGTTTGCCACCTGGCCGGTACTTTGGCTTGACCCTAATGTTAAGTCTATAGAAGTAGTAGCATGGCCAGTATTTTTTTTATTTTTTTGAAGAAAAGGTGGCAACCCTAGGCGGTTGACATTTTTAAGAGATTTTAGAATAGTAGAAGATTTTATTTCATTTTGAAAGTGTCTCCACATCTGAGGAGCTCTATAAAGAAAGGCCCTCTACCCATTATTTTTGTCATCTGGAATTGTAGGTTCTGAAGATGGTTCTGAGACTAACAGAGGTGTGGGGTGCTGGAGTAACTATCACAGCTGTGGGGAGCTGGAGTAACTATCACAGGTGTGGGGTGCTGGAGTAACTATCACAGCGGTGGGGTGCTGGAGTAACTATCACAGTGGTGGGGAGCTGGAGTAACTATCACAGCTGTGGGGAGCTCGAGAAACAATCACAGCTGTGGGGAGCTGGAGTAACTATCACAGGTGTGGGGTGCTGGAGTAACTATCACAGCGGTGAGGTGCTGGAGTAACTTAGACAGCTGTGGGGAGCTGGCGTAACTATCACAGCTGTGGGGAGCTGGAGTAACAATCACAGCTGTGGGGAGCTGGAGTAAATATCACAGGTGTGGGGTGCTGGCGTAACTCACAGCTGTGGGGAGCTGGAGTAACTATCACAGCTGTGGGGAGCTGGAGTAACAATCACAGCTGTGGGGAGCTGGAGTAACTATCACAGGTGTGGGGTGCTGGCGTAACTCACAGCTGTGGGGAGCTGGAGTAACTATCACAGCTGTGGGGAGCTGGCGTAACTATCACAGCTGTGGGGAGCTGGAGTAACTATCACAGCTGTGGGGAGCTGGAGTAACCATCACAGCTTTTGACTGGTCTATATATCACCCAGGTCCTAAACAAATCTCAAATTATGGAGATGGGAAATGGAAGCAGAAACCATTTGATCGATTCCCATCTATTAGGAATGGGTCAGTAACAGGGCATGCTTTATTTGGTGAGCTTCTTGCAATTTAAAAACAAACAGAGCGGAAGGCAAGAGAAGGAAACCTTGAAAGATATTCCAAATGGCTCCCTGCATGTATTTGATTGCATAGAACCCTTGTATAATGTACATGTTAAACACTAACAGATGCATCAAAGTTATTATGATGCATGGGGTATCTCCTTATGTTCTACCAAAAACCCTGCACCACCTACTCCTACTGAGCAGGTCCATTTTGTTATTAGACTGGCTGTACCTTCTGGGGGAGGTTTGAAGGGCTCATCTTCACAGCTGGTTCCTGGGTTGTTACCATATCATCTTGGTTCTGGGTGTCCACCCATCCACTGCATGACAAGCCTCTGCACCATCTCTGCATGTGTATTTATTTTAACTGTGTACACCTCCTCTGCCTGAACTGGCGGCCATCATGGATTGTATAAAAGCAAACTGAGACAAGGGTTTTATCACATCCAACTGTTGGAATTTGATATCTGCGCTACTGGAAGAAAGGATGGAGCATGATGTTCCCTGCAGGAAAAAAGGGTCCAGGCAAACACACAGGAATACAAGCAAAGTGCTATGGGGGCTACAATACACAGGTTTGAAGTGGGCCCCATTTCGGAGATTCCAGTTCGGGGCATATCAGTGTGGTCCAGTCGGGAGCACGCCTGTCACTCAGAGGCACGATGTATCGTGCGTATTTCTGGAGGTTTCTGTGCTAACAGCCAGTACCCATACCCCCGGAAATACACGAGTTACCAGACCCGCCATCAGGGGGTGATGGGCGATACTGGCGTCCCAGCCCCGGTGGGTCTTGGGGGCCCAGCGGGACGGGGTCACGCCAGGTCAAAAACAAAAAAAAAATCTCCGTTAAGCCGGTCCGCGGCTGTGAGGGAAGGGTTGTGCGCTCCCCTCCAGCCGCGCGGCTTCAATAAAGTTTGTTTTAAAAAAAAAAAATGCGACCAGCGTTACTCTGGCCGCATTTTTTTGGTTTTTAAACAAACTTTATTGAAGCCGCACGGCTAGAGGGGAGCGCACAATGCTTCCCTCATAGCTGCGGACCTGCAGAGCACCGGGAAACAGCAGCAGGGAGGTAAGTACTGGGGGGGGGGGGGGGGGGAGCATAACGAGCATACTGAGGGGCAAAATCCTGGCATATTGAGGGGCAAAATCCTGGCATATTAAGAGAGATGGGGAGAGATGGACAAAAATTGGGAATGCAGAAATAGCACCTAATAATGTGTAGCGCACATGCCAATAGATCACGTTGTTCCCAAACATCTGCAGTGCCAAGGTTAGCCATCACTGTTCTAGAAGCTGTGAACATGAGGCTGGGCTTTTATAACATTTAGATAGCTATTTATACAAATTGTAGTTCTTTTTGCCAAGGCTTCTAAATTCAGTAACACCCAATGAGTTGGGGCTTGGAGAGATAAGCGGCACTGTTCTCGTAGCAAGACGGGAACTTAAGGCCAAAGTAGGCGATTTGAAAAATGTCTCCGATTCAGCTGCATTGGAGAATTCTTTCAACTCGACTGCTTTGGCCTTAAGTTTGAAATTCCCATCTCAATTCCCTGCCATTCTCTCTTTATTGATGTCTGCCATGATGATGTAGAAATTGTGTGCTGCGAAACCGATCATTCCTAGTGCTGTGAAGTCAGAGGGTCAGTAAAAAAAAAAAAAAAAACATAAAATGTCAAAATACTTCTATTTCTAGTAAAGTAGATAAAGTAGACAGTGAGGGGGAAAAGTATTTGATCCCCTGCTGATTTTGAACGTTTGCCCACCGACAGAGAAATGATCAGTCTATAATTTTAATCTAAAAAAAAAAACTAAATGTCAAAAGAGTTATAAATTGATTTGCATAATTGAAATAAGTATTTGATCCCTTCAACTTAGTACTTGGTGGCAAAACCCTTGTTGGCAATCACAGAGGTCAGACGTTTCTTGCAGTTGGCCACCAGGTTCATACATATCTCTGGAGGGATTTTGTCCCACTCCTTTTTGCAGATCCTCTCCAAGTCATTAAGGTTTCGAGACTGACGTTTGGCAACTCGAACCTGCTGAAGGTTCCTCCAGACCTTAATCCCATAGAAAATCTGTGGAGGGAGCTGATCCCTCCACAGATTTTCTATGGGATTAAGGTCTGGAGACTGGCTAGGCCACTCCAGGACCTCAATGTGCTTCTTCTTGAGGGAAGGAGGTTCTCACCCAAGATTTGACGGTACACGGTCCCGTCCATTGTCCCTTTGATGCGGTGAAGTTGCCCTGTCCCCTTAGCAGAAAAACACTCCCAAAGTATTATGTCTCCACCTCCATGTTTGACGGTGGTGGATGGTGTTCTTGGGGTCATAGGCAGCATTCCTCCTCCTCCAAACACGGCGAGTTGAGTTGATTCCAAAGAGCTTGATTTTGGTCTCATCTGACCACAACACTTCACCCAGTTCTCCTCTGGATCATTCAGATGTTCATTGGCAGACTTCAGACGGGCCTGTACATGGGCTTTCTTGAGCAGGGGGACCTTACGGGCGCTGCAGGATTTCAGTCCTTCACGGCATAGTGTGTTACCAATTGTTTTCTTGGTGACTATGGTCCCACTTGCCTTGAGATCACTAACAAGATCCCCCAGTGTTGTTCTGGGCTGATTCCTCACCTTTCTCATGATTATTGAAACTCCACGAGGTGAGATCTTGCATGGAGCACCAGACCGAGGGAGACTGACAGTTATTTTGTGTTTCTTCCATTTGCGAATAATCTCACCAACTGTTGTTACCTTCTCACCAAGCTGCTCGGCGGTGGTCTTGTAGCCCATTCCAACCTTGTGTAGGTCTACAACATCCTTGGACAGCTCTTTGGTCTTGACCATGGTGGAGAGTTTGGAATCTGATTGATTGCTTCGGTGGACAGGTGTCTTTTATACAGGTAACGAGCTGAGATTAGGAACACTCCCTTTAAGAAAGTGCTCCTAATCTTAGCTCGTTACCTGTATAAAAGACACCGGGGAACCAGAAATCTTGCTGATTGATAAGGGATCAAATACTTATTTCATTGAGATGCAAATCAATTTATAACTTTTTTGACATGCGTTTTTCTGGATTTTTTTTTTTTTTTTTATTATTCTGTCTCTCACTGTTAAATACACCTACCATTAAAATTATAGACTGATCATTTCTCTGTCAGTAGGCAAACGTTCAAAATCAGCAGGGGATCAAATATTTTTTCCCCTCACTGTACTAAGCCCTCCATATGGAGGACATATAGACGCACAGACAGAATCCAAGGCATTAACATGGTCATCCTATGACTCCTCCCTTATTCATAAATGTGACTTTTTTGCATGCTCTTTTGCAGTATATGATATATGTGTCCTTGTAAAGATGGCCTGTGTTGGCAACTAGGCCTCACTAAACTCACTGCATCCCTCCTCAATTAATTTCATTTGCCCCATTCCTTCATGTCCAGGCCACCTCTTCCTAGTCAGGATCTACCCATTCCTTTTTAGACCCCACCTCTGTCATCTCCAGCGCCCAAGCAGCTTGTCAGTGCCATCTTTGCCCCCAAGCAGCTCATCAGTGCCATATCTGTCCCCAATCAGCATGTCAGTGCCATCTTTGCCCCCAAGCAGCTCATCAGTGTCATATCTGTCCCCAAACAGCTTGTCAGTGACATCTTTGCCCCCAAGCAGCTCATCAGTGCCATATCTGTCCCCATACAGCTATAACGGTGTCACCTCTGTTTCCAAAGAGATTGTTGGTGGAATGTTTTTATTCCACGGGTCATAATTAACTGGATTTATATATTCTTTGGGATACACTGGAGTGCCACATGTCTGTTTTTGTGCACTTTACCTGGTCACTAAGTAGTTTGTCTGGGAGAGGAGATGCAGTTATTCCTGCAAGGAGCAGTAAATGGACGGTCAGTCTAACCATTGCTTATAACGTGAATATAGAGAGCTAAAAATGTTGCAAGAAAATGCATAAAACAAGAGAAAAAGATATCTGTGGAGTCTCGTGTTTATGACATCATCTTTTCAAAGGGGAAATGTGTAATTTGCATATGAAGCTGCAATGTGATGTCATTGTGATGACAATTTAAAAAATTTTTTTTTATTGTTTGCATTTGCTTCCAATTCTGGTAATACAGCGTATAGATAATTTTTCATATGTTATATCTTCTCTGTAGTCACAGTATAAGCAGTGCTTTACGTTTAGCGATCAGACCATGACTTGACCAAACTTGTAATAATATTAGGGCAGGGGTGTCCAACGTGCGGCCCTCGGGCTCCATGCGGCCCGTTTGACAGCAAGGAGCGGCCCACCTGACTTATCTGCTCATATTCTCATTATCCCTAAAAATGTGTACTTTGTTTTTGAATCAAGTTAATTTAAACTCGTTTTAAACTGCTTTTGTACTACTGCTAATTAATAAAAAAAAAAATTGAGCTTTCTTCACCATTCCTGCAATATAAAAACATTTCAGATTGTACGGCCCACCCAGAAAATAACTTGGACGCCCCCTATATCATTGTCAGGAAATAGATGGACCCCTCTGTGCACAGAAACCTTTTTTAAATTAAAGTTAATGGGTGGGCTTGCCCCCAACAGTGATTCAACTATATCCCTTGAGCCCTCAATCTGTGTCTATTATATTATATTATATATATATATTATAATATATGTATATTACAGGGACTGAAGTATTCATTAAAATGCGACAGACAGTCTTCATCCACTTGGATGATGGACTGGACTGAAGAGGCACATAAGTCTCTCCCACTCGAGCTGTGTCTGTATATTACAGGGACCGAAGAACCTGTGAAATGCGACAGCCAGTCTTCATCCACTTGGATGATGGACTGGACTGAAGAGGCAAATAAGCCTCTACCACTCGAGCTGTGTCTGCATGTTAGAGGTTGTGAAGTACCCGTGAAACACTACAGCCATTCTTCATCCGCCTAGATGTTTTGGGGGATTATCATTGTCAGGTCCAGGGATAGGAAAAGTGTCCCTACAAGGACAACGGTGTCCACGGCAAGGTCCATAGAACATCATTAAATTGAATGTGGTCCCTAAACCGGGTGAGATCCAATGTAGGAGGAAGGCTTGATGGGGTTACAGAGCACCTTGGTCCATGTCAACACACAAATAATATACTGACCTGTGTAACATGACGAATATACTGTATTACCTGCTGCGTGCACACTAATATCAATATGGATCTCAGGAGCAATCAATGCCATTTACTCAAATACAGCCTCTTACTTCTGCCAAGAATTAGATACCCTTCTCAATACATATAACCTGGGGTTCAGTGAATTCCGCTCTGTGTAAGACCTAGCTATTTTGTTTTTCAAAATACTTTTTTACTAAGGAATATATATATAGCACGAATATAAATTTGCCGCACTCTTCATCAGTATTGATCTAGATGATAGAGAAATAAAGAAAAAGAGAAATAATAATGATGTCATTAATAATGAAAATTAATTTACAAATTTGGATTCTTTCCCAAATAGTTTTGGGACTGAGGCTTTAGCCATACATTTTATTCCCACTCCCTCTAGATTGTAAGCAGCACTCTCTATCTCATGTATCAGTCTTCTATACTCTGTGCCAAGAGCTATGTTAGTTGTTGGCACTATCTAAATAAATGGTAATGTAATGTCAGAGCTTCTCAAACCTACCTGTAATACCAATTAGTATTGCTATACTCTAAGCTAAAGCAACTGCTTGTCCCTGAATGTAAAGAATAAAAAATAATGAAACATGTTAACATACATAGAATGTGTCGGCAGATAAGAACCATTCGGTCCATCTAGTCTGCCCAATTTTCTAAATACTTTTATTAGTCCCCAGTTCCCTATCTTATATCTAAGATAGCCTTGTGCCTATCCCACGCATGCTTAAAATCCTTGACTGTATTAACCTCTACCACTTCCACTGGAAGACTATTCCATACATCCACTACCCTCTCAGTAAAGTAATACTTTCATTAGTCCCTGGCCTTATCTTATATCTAGGATAGCCTTATACCTATCCCACACATGCTTAAACTCCTTCACTGTATTAACCTCTACCACTTCTACTGGAAGACTATTCCATACATCCACTACCCTCTCAGTAAAGTAATACTTTCATTAGTCCCTGACCTTATCTTATATCTAGGATAGCCTTATACCTATCCCATGCATGCTTAAACTCTTTCACTGTATTAACCTCTAACACTTTTACTGGAAGACTATTCCATGCATCCACTACCCTCTCAGTAAAGTAATACTTTCATTAGTCCCTGGCCTTATCTTATATCTAGGATAGCCTTATACCTATCCCATGCATGCTTAAACTCCTTCACTGTATTGACCTCTACCACTTCTACTGGAAGACTAATCCATGCATCTACTCATCTCTCAGTAAAGTAATACTTTCATTAGAGCCCAGCCTTATCTTATATCTAGGATAGCCTTGTGTCTATCCCACGCATGCTTAAACTCCTTCACTGTATTAACCTCTACCGCTTCTACTGGAAGACTATTCCATGCATCCACTACCTTCTCAGTAAAGTAATATTTCCTGATATTACTTTTAAATCGTTGCCCCTCTAATTTTAGACTATGTCCTCCAGTTGTGGTCGTTTTTCTTCTTTTAAATATACTCTCTTCCTTTACTGTGTTGATTCCCTTTAATGAAAAATGATCTATACATTGTACAGGTTTTTTTTTTTATCCCTTATTCAAAATGTAGTATTTTGGCTAGCTGATCATTTTGGATAACAAATCATTTTCACCAATAAGATATATTAAAGCCTCTCCGCTCTCATGAATACAGTAATATCAATGTAAATACTGTATAGTGCAAATAAATCACAGTTACTGTGATGTAGCTGTGATACGAGGCATCGCTGGGAACCTGCCGTTGGCGTGTCAGGTCCGCACACGTGTCATTGTATGACCCTTTGTGGGTGTGGGGGAGTCTGAGCATGCATGGGAAGGCTATATCACAGCTTAAGGGGGCTGCACACGGAATAAACTGTGGTGGGCTGCCTTGTGACAGGTGTGCGTGGAATTTACAACTTGTGGCAAAATCCGGAAAAAAAAAAATTGGGATAACGGATCATTTAAGAGAACGAATCATGTTGGATAACGGATTTCTGGATAAAGGATACTTAAAATGGATTAGCAAAATTGCACACAAATGCATAAAATAAGAAAAACATATATATATATATTTTAAACTTTTTTATTGAAGACATTCATATGATAGTACAGGATGAATGCAGAGCTTACAAACTGTAAAGAGAATCGCACAAGAACAAGGCTGAACAGTCAATATATCATATACATTAAAGACAGAACCTAAATGATACATCCTGTATGGTGCTATACTGATAATATGTAGCTCTTTAATATGACCGTCTTCTCTATTTTTTCACACCCTTGATTTCAAGAGCAGCCCAGACTAAGCCCCCGAGGACTGGAAAACCTACAGACATCAAACCTATAACAAAAAAATAATAAAACATCTAACAATTCCCCACCCACCATACCAAGATCCGTCCTATTTTGTCACAGTCTCCATATCTATAAAAAGTACAAAATTGACATCCTTTATCCGCTTTTCAGTTATTATATTAAAGGTTCCCTCTATGAACATAACGTCTAGACATGTGCATTCGTTTTCGGACCAATGCCTTTTCGTCCGAAAATAGCATTTTCGTCCATCCGTCCGAAAAACGAATAACGAAAATGCGAAACTAACGAAAGACGAATGAACGAATGGTTAATAAACGAAAATCATTCATCCATTCGTGCTATTGGCATTCTATAAACCAAAATAGAGTCGGTTTATATTATACCAATAGCATTACATTTACATTTCATAAACCGACATAATGAACGACTTTCGGTTTATGGAATGCATGTAATACTATTGGCTTTCTATAAACCGAACTAGAGTCCCCATTCATAAGAATTTTCGGTTTATAGAAAGCCAATAGTATTACATGTATTCTATAAGCCGAAAGTCTATAAACTGAACAAAGTTTGGTTTATATAATTTCGGTTTATGGAATGTGTAGGTCAATTGATTCGTACTAACGAATAAAATGAAACGAAAATAATGAACGAATTTCGTCTGAAATGAATGCAGTAATGAACGAAATTCATTTTAGACTAAATAAATAAAATTTTCGTCCGAATGGACGAAAACGAAACAAAAATTTTAGTTTTGCACATGTCTAATAACATTCACTAGTGACTAAGGCAGAACCAACGGTGGTTTATATAACAAGGTTTCAGCACTTTACCAAGAAGTATATTCAAAAGCTGTTTTAATTGCTGAAACGGATGTCACCATCCAAAATCCCAATATATGGTTGCCAAATTTGTTTTGTTCTCTTTAACTTATCTAAAGAGGTTTCTAGCCAATCCATCCGAAATAGAAAATCAAGTCTAGTTTTAAACAGAAATGTTTTACTTGACGCTGCCAATGGGTCAGTCTTTTATATTTAGGTAAAGGAGTACCCCCCCTCTATCGCCAAAATTGCCATTTCAGGCATTTAATAGTGCATCCCAGTGGTCAACCAAAACGTTGACCCCAAATTTCTGAATTTGGGAGCGTGACCAAAAACAACGATACAAATTCGAGTCTATGCCGCCATGACATTTGGGGAATTCCGCTGGATCTCTCATACCCCAGTACCACTGACGTAGTGGGGACATATAAGACGTAGGGTCCTATTGTGAGATGCATGTCGCCATAAGTGGGTCCGGCCAGTAATTGACACAGCTTCGTCAGAGATTTAACTATAACAACTGCTTCCAGTAATGGCATACGAGTAACCCATGTGCGAATCCCCTTTGGTAGTTTTTATTATGGCTGTAGTCTTTTTCGTAGAATGTGTGTGTGACCCCAACGGAAAAATTAAATTGTCTAAGGGGTTGTCCCAGTCCAGATCCCCAAGCTAATGCGCAACAGACACTACCATAGTTGCCAACATCGGCCATGTTTCCAGGGACACATATTTGTTCCACATGCTGCAGAAAGAGCATGCAAAATGCAGCCCGGCAGTATGTAGGATGGATATACGTACAGACACAATCCAATTAATGAATCATGGTAGGTCCTATGAGATCTCCACCCTGATTAATTATGTGTCCCTGGCAACATGGCCGATGTTGGCAACTATGCACTACATAACTTTTAGCCTGCAAATAATGATATATCGGCTGACTTTTCTAGTGAAGACAGTAAATTCTACATATACCTGACTGCCCTCCTGAAATAGGGGATTTCTTATCAAGGGTAGCAAGAGATAAGATAAGAAATCCCCAATTTCAGACCCATTTTAATTCTATAATGTTTTCCATGCCAATATTGAATTAAAAATCAACGATATAGCCTGGATTTCATTGGGAATCTCTAGGTATGGAGTGTGTAACAGGGGAAGTCAATGAGATCCCCGGTACAAATGCTTGATCCACGGCAATGTCTGTAGGTGCCCAGTCCGGTGCACACCAGTAGAAAGCTGCCAGGTTCTAAGTTTGAATGTTGGGCCCATTAAGGCCAAGGTGGGATTTTGACCTTTGTAGACTAGCTAAACCTATCCAGAATGTATTTGTTTAATATCTACATTTGTGAGCAAAATAGGTAAAACATGCAGGTGATATAAAAATTTGGGTAAACTAATAATTTTTAATAAAGCAATTCTGTCCAAAGAGGTTAAATGTAAGGACGTAGCATATAGCCGGGTGTATATTAATCTGGTGGAGTCCCAGGGAATTAATGGTTTTGGGTCTATAAAATAAGATGATGCTGGAGTCCAAGATTGTACAGGCCATAGTTAAAGTGTCAAGTGGGATGTCACCGTGGAATATACTATTATACAAGTGCCTCAGATACGCTGGCATATGGTCAGAAATTATTTTATTAAATTCTGCCGTGAATCCATCAGGGCCAGGAGATTTATTATTATTAAAAACATATATTGTTTAAACTGTCTCTGGTGTCTCCCACTTATGACATCACCTTGTGGCCCAGGAACTCGTATTCAACGGGAAACATGTAATATCTCATAAACAAGAGACTCCACAGACACAGTTAAAACATTTTTCCCTCTCATTCTATGCATCTGCTGTAATTCTGTTAACACAATGTATAGATCATTTGTCACCATTTTCTTTTATTCTCTGCAGTCACAGTATAAGCAATGTTTAGATTGACAGCGTGCCTGTAAAAGAGTAGATAACCACGCCAACCATATATAAAGTTATAAACAGGATATAGCCACAATGTAACAATTGTCATTAGCCCATTGGAAAATGTTTTGGTAATTGTTAATACATAAAAGGCTATTTATAAAAGTGGCACACACACAAATATATAACACTGACTCCTGGAAGAAGTCAGAAGTTTGAACTATCTGAACTGGTTTCCAGCTTCTGGGTTATATATATATATGGTGTGTATATATATATATATATATATATATTATATATGTATATATATATATATATGGTGTGTGTATATTATATATATATATATAAAACCAAGAAGCTGGAAACCAGCTCAGATAGTTCAAACTTATATACATATATATATATATATATATATATACCACCCAATAGGGGCATTTTCAGGAGTAAAAGTATTGAAATGTATGAAAAAGGTGCAATTGCTTCTGTACCTAGGATCACTGTGGCTGTAGCTAGATAGATTGAGGAGTCTATTAATATATGCTTTCTTATAATTGGATTAATATTATAATACCTTATTTATTGGATTAACGTAATATCTTAATATCTTGGTTTATATAAAAAAAACAAAACATTTTTATTATAAAATTCTGTATTTTTTTTTGCCTGCACCTCATGTATTTTGTGTGTGTGTGTGTAAGAATCTCTCCTTATACATATGTTTATTTCTGTGTGCACACCTGTATTGTACACATGGGTATATACACACAGACAGGTACCCAGAGACATATAGGGTATATATAGGTGTATACCTGTATAGATAATGTAAATGTTATACATTTATAAGAACATCTTTACATCCTTAACAGCTGGTCATCTCTCCGCCACCTTACACATCCCTGAGCTCCCACCTTCAGCTCTATCCTAGGGGCGTCGCCAACCAAACGTAAGCGGGCGCGGCCAACCACCGTGGGCGTGGTCTGCCACTCCCTTGCGAGGCGTGGCCACTCAATCCTTCCCCCCTCCTCCCCTCCAACCAGCTTACGTGAGCGCTCCCCCCCCCCCCCCCTTCTCCTGTATACCCCGCGAGCTTCCATTCTCTTCCATACACGACGTCTCCCGCTTCCCCCTCCCCGTACGTAAAGCGTAGCCACGCCCACCTGCCCCCCCCCCCCCCCCCTTTCCTCCCGCCCCCCGCCGTCTAACAGAGAGGGCGAGCTACAGCGAGCGAGCGAGCGAGAGAGAGAGAGAGGAGGAAAAAAAAAAAAACAAAAAAAAAAAGAAAAAAAAAAAAACTTTTTTTTTTTTTTTTTTTTAATTGAGGAATCAACAGCCGCCATCTTGTCGCGGCTCGGTCAACGCCGGAGATCTCCGGGCCCAGCCACAAACAGAAGGGGGAGGAGAGAGCCTGCCGGGACAGCAATAGCCGGGATCAGGAGAGCCAGGGAAGCGGCATCAGCCTCTCCTCAGCAGCGGAAGGCGAAGCGGGCGGCGCTGTGTTTATTCAGCCTCCGGGGGGTTGGCTCCCCCCCCTGTTTGGCGGCGGATTCTCATTGTTTTCTCTCCCGGAGGAGGAAGAAGGAGCATCGGCCGCACTACCAACGGGGTAGCGTGGGCGGGCGAGCGAGGAGACTGGACGCTTCCTGAAGGCCCAGGCCTGACTCATTCTTTCCCCCCCACCCCGGGATACGGTAGCGCGATGCCCGGGCCCTACCCGCCTCCTGGCACCCCCCTTTAATCACCACTCAAGGGGGGGCGCTGTTACCCCAATACCCCCTCACCCCCCCCCCCCCTCCTGCACAGCTGTCTCATTGAGAAAGGGGGGCAGTGAAGGGGTCACGCAGTTATTGGGGGTGCAGATATTCTTTTTTGTGGGGGGCGCTATTTCCTAATATATACATATATTTTTGTTTTTTGGGGGGTGGGTGACCTGTGTGTGCAATATTGGGGGTCTTACACCAGGTGGCACCCTGCACTGGCAACACATTGATTCGGGATCTATTTTTGGGGTGTAGTAGTAAGGAAAAAGAGCAGGAGGAGGGGGTCCTCTCCAGGTCTTATTGGGGGGTCCCCCGATTTTTTTTTTGTTTGTTCTGAAGTGCAGTGTATTTGGTCACATTTATTCCCCTCTCTGTTTAAAGTGAATATTGTTATTATTTTTTTGGTAAGGGGGGGTCTTCACCTTATTGTGATTTAAGGGGGATCACTTATTACCCTACTTTCAATTTTTTTTTTTTTTGGGGAGGGGGGTAACAGATTTTTCTCTTTATATATTTTGGGGGCAAGTTTTTTTTTTTCTTTTTTTTTAGGAAAGTGCAGGCATCTCCAGCTTTAGTCCCTCTCATCATTAAGGAAGTATCTTAGTTCCCTTTGTGGGGGTCCCCCCACATTAGCAGTCTTGGGGTGGGGGGGTATCACTGGTTATTTTTAAGCCTATGTTATCTGGAGGGGTTAGTAGTAGAGTTTGAGAGCAGCTTTTAAGCCCCCTTTGTAGGGGTCCCCCCCCCCCCCTCCTGTTATTTTTCTATCCAGGAGTCGAGTTTGAGGTTCAGGGGGGCTCTCTCTGCGGGGTCCCCCTGGGATAATGATGCGGGACTCCGGGGGGCAGTGAGGTTTCATAGATTTTTTTTTTTTTTTGGGTGGCGGAAGGGAAAAAAAAAAAGGGGGACTTGAGAACACGGAGAGGTAGTGAGGCTCGGGCGGCTTGCAGGGCCGGGGTATCCCTCCTCCCCTGTCTCTCTCTCTCTCTCTCCTCACTCACTCTCTGCTCCTCCTTCGGGGAGGGAGTCTACTCTGCATTCGGTGACCGAGCTTGAAAGAGGGAGAAGATGGCCGAGAACCTGCTGGATGGGCCGCCGAACCGGAAGAGACCCAAACTCAGCTCGCCTGGCTTCTCAGCCAGCGGGGACAGTACAGGTAGGAGAGGCCGGGGAGGCAGCCATTACAAGGCCCCAGATTGGGGAGGTAAAAGGGGGGGGGGGGGGGGGGGAAGGGAGAGAGAGGGAGGAGGGCACAGTGATGCTAAGACATAGAGAAGGGGGAAGGTTTGCAGTAAACCTACATGATGGAGATAAACAGACTGTGCGATGTTGCACGGAGGTTATTGCGATGGCGATTTTTTTTTTTTTTATTAATAATCAGCAAATGTGACGCTATTTTATTGCCATCGGTTTTGATATGTATTTCGTATGTCCGATCGCATGTAACACACGCAGCTGCTGCAGAACGAGCTCGATGTTTAATAATAATAATAATAATAATAATTAATAATAAAGTACAATGCTATGAGGCCAATAACAGGGTTTAGATCTGCACTAATCTCGGGGAAAGCGAGGCCCTGCTAATATACTGGGGGTTTAACGATTTATGATTTATTTTTTTTTCCCTTAATTTTAATATATATATATATATATATATTTTTTTTTTTTTTGCAAGGGTGGAGGGGGTATGTAACAGTGGTGGGGGGTAGGCTGTGGCACTCTGGCTGTGGTGCACTAGGGATCTGGCCGTGCATCATGGGAATGCTAGTCCACAACTTCTGGAGTTGCAAAGAAAGGTTAGGCATCACTGTTGGATAAGGTATAGGAGAGAGAGGCCATGCATGGAGAGGAAATTACTTGGGATAAAGGGAGCACATGGAGGAAGGGTTGTTTTTAATAGGAGAAATTAGACCATTTTTCAACATGGTGGCTCAGTTGCTGTGCTGAATGGATTAAGAACTTGTGTGTGTTTTGTGTTGGCAGGTAAATCTGTGTAGTTTAAGGGATATTCATTTAAAGGTGAACATTTTTGCCCATCTATAGTTATGTCCAAGAATGAGTGCATGGAATAATGGTGGCTAGGATGTAGTAAAACAGAGACAGTAATCTAACAAGGCCGGTGTAGTCCCTGGAGTCTTCATGTTGGTTAACTAGGTAGATGAATATAGGGCAAGTTGGGAATTCTTTTGGAGCAAGCTGGACTAAAGCAATATACATTTCTAGTAAGGTGTTCTAATGTGCAGGTTTGTTATAAAGTTTTGCCTAGGAAGTAAGCACCATTTTGATGTTTATTCTGTGGCAAGGTAATATTTTATTAGCACTGTTTTCTATGATGTAAGCAGTAAGAAGAATGTAGATATAGGGGATGTGAAGGCAATTGGAACTTCTGATATTATTTCTGCTGGATCAATTTTGTAAAGAGCCATTTTAAATCCTGAAAGTGAAAGACACGTAGGGATAGAATATTTTTCTTATTGTAAAATGAAATGGTAAATGAACTGTTAAGCTAGACAGAGGCCCTATTTCATTCATTAGCCAGTCTTTGGTATTAATACGTTTTTGGCTTTGTTTGAAGTCAGTGGCCATGGAAAAACACTCATATATATATATATATATTTTTTTTTTTTTTTTTTTTCTTATAGTGCACCTTCTTATACACTTCATTTACTTGTTATGGGTATTAAATCAGTGCCATTCTTAACAAAAGGTACAATCTTGACAGGCATGGTTTTAAGTATGCCTAGTGATGGAGGTTGAGTTACTGTAGAAATTGTGATATGGTGGGTGAGATCAGATTGGACCCTGTTTTGCAAAAAAAAGAACCCCAAACTTCTCTGCTACATTGGGAATGGTGACATTTAAGATGCCCTGGTTTGTGAAGGTAGAATTTGGTGATTTGGGAAATTATTCTACAAAAATGTGTGTGTGTGTAATTATAATACATACATACGTGTAAATAATTTTTTATAGTCAGCAATTTGAGTACAGTTAAAATCTTAAATACCTACATAGAAATCTAAAAGACTTTAAAAAGTCCACAAGCCAGTATTTTACTTTCCAATTATAATGATGCTATAGAGACCGGTATTGAGACTGTGAAAAATGTAAATTTATTGCGAAAATATTCCCCCACAAATCTTGTGAAACTAGAGATGTACTACTGTAAAATATTTCCCAATCTATACATCATATTACATGCAATAGTCTCACTCTACCTATTGAATAATGGATCTTGCTGAGTGATTCTTGGTACTATAGCTTGTATGTATATTGTATGTATAAGATTACTAGTGCATGCAATGGTTAGGAAAAAAACTTATGTCTCGCCCAAATATTTTACGTATAACTTCCATAGTATCCAAAATGTGAGAGTGTAAACTACAGTCTGAGTTGATCAGTTCTGTGATTTTTAGGTATATATTCACCATCGACAGCAGATGCAATTTTTATTTCCAATTACCCCAGATATGACCATGTGAAGCATATAACTTGTTTTTCAGAACAAATATGTTGGAGGCAGACATCTTGAATTCTTGCATTGTAGAGCTAAGAAGGGTTGGAGTTTATGATTTGTTTGATAGTAGGCATATATTGTCATCTCTGATAATGTTAAATACTGTGCAATCTCTAAATAGGCCCCCAGTGTGTACATCATTTTACAAGACCACCTATAACGTTATAGTGGTTTGAATCTGAGCATATCAGAATGGCTGCTCAAATATGACATCATTTGTAGCAGACTGAGGCAAACTACCTCAGTCTGCTAATGCATAGCATTTCTGCATGTTTCACTAGTTAAACTTTAGAGTTAGTTGAAATTGACATGCTCTGTCCATAGCATTTTGTAATCTAGGTTTGTTAATGCAGGTGAACATTCACATTACCCATAACTTATTAAATCTCATACATCTTGTTTTAGTTATTACTTTGTTGCCGTCTGTATTTGTTACTCTAATGTAACGTCCTTATTTAATATTAGAGAGCAACAGTTATCTGCCAAGTGCTCCACACACTGTTTAGAGACTATTGTAAACGCAAACTAGATGGGTTCGAGAGCCCACCTCTCCAGCGGGCGTGTTAACATGATTAAAAGTTAGGTGGTTGTTGGGATATAAATGCAAACGGAATGACCCATCAAAGCTCCAAAGGCTCTATGTCAACCTAAACATTAATTACACTGTGAATGTAAAGACTGAAACACATATATTGCCATAATTGGGACCAAAATGCATAAAATAAGAGAAAATGGGTTTTCTCCTGTGCTGTCTCCTACTTATGACATCACCCGTGGCTTTGTATGAAAATGGGAAATTGTGTAAATCGCACATTACAGGTGATGTCATAAGCAGCAGACACAGTTTATGTCTTTGCTTGCACAATGTATAGATCATTTATCAAAGCAATTTACATTTATGTAAGCAATATTTATGTTTACCGTCCTTTTAACCGATAGAACTGAGGATTCTGAAAGCTTTTTTTTTTTTTTTTTTTTAGTCAGTCAGATTACCCCCAATCCCCCCCCCGTCTCCAGAATGTGCTCTAAATATTTCCACAATTGCTGCAAACCCTACATTATTTTGAATACACAATCAAGACCTTATTTTATTTTGATTTAAAAACAAACAAACCACAGAGCTAAACAATCGCACATAAAACCCTTCCAATCAATATAAAGAAATGGCTAGTTCCCAAGCATTACCCAAGCCCTGTAGTATTAAAGTGCCTATTTCAAATCCGCTCACTGTTTTGTTGCAGTCTGCTCTTCCACGGCAATGATGAGGTTAATGGAGGAATTCTTAAGGTATATATTTTATAATGCACTGTCTATGAGCTCGTAGTGAGCTCTCTGATCTATCACATGCTTCTGACAGCCACTTGGTTTCATGTTTCTGTTTTACCTGGCCAGGGCGTGTTTATGTGTGAATGCACTGCGTGTAGTTTGTTTATTGCTCCCTGTTTGAGCAGCATTTTGTAGCACATTGCTAAGGCTTTGTAACATTTTGGTTACGGGTACACAGGGCGAACAATACACTGAATATAACAATGTTTAAATCGTCTGTGGCTGCCTTAGTTTACCATTTTCCACAAAAGTGAACTGTGATAAACTCAAAGCTATATACATATTAACAGTGACAACACATCTACAATTATACAGGTCTTTACTCATTTTTTGGATTTATTACTTCGACCTCTTTGGAAGTTTCTTTTTCCATGGCTAATAATTTTTTTTTTTTGTCTCCTAATATTTGCCAAGCCCTCCTATAACTAGAACTCTCCTTCTGTATTGAGCTCGCCCCCTCCTTTTAATTACTGCAAACATTGTAAAGTACATCATACGGGCCAGACCACGGACATGCATGGATGCTACAGTGGATGGTGAGCGCGGTATGTTTCTCTCTTTCCTCCTGATCCTTTTCTGTGGGTTCTCTGTAACAGACTGATCTTGAGCGGATTTTAAAGATTGAAAAGAAAAGCCATTCGCTACTTGCTGCAGTTGCCACTGAATCGGCTAGGGCTCTACAGGAATATCCTAAAAAAACCCACCATGTTCCTCAGTTTAGTGCTCAGTCGACCCATGTGTTTGGGCGCCGGGTAGACCGATCCTGAGCGTCTACTTATTGGTGAGCAAGTTCATTACAGGTGGAGTATCCCTTATCCGAAATGCTCGGGACCGGCAGCATTTACGATAACGGATACTTACGGATAACACTTTGGCAGCACCAGCCCTAAAAATGGTCTAGATTACCTAAATTCAATGTGATCTTACCTGCTCCACGGTGCTGCCGAGATGATCTGTTCGTCACACCTGTAGTCCCTCCCGTTGCAGAGCTCTGGGAACTACATTTCCCATGAGCGCCGGCTCTTCATTTACGATGCCCTGGGAGGCTTGTCCGAATTGACTCGCATCCGGAAAGAAATTTCCCCCAGATTTGGGGTCATTTTGGTTTTTGCATCTCCGGATAAGATATACTCAACCTGTATCTCTGCTCCAGTAGGCGAATGATGATCTGTAAATCATTGACTGCGCTCTTTTCCATCCGTTTATTGATAATTGAATTTATTCCCGTTATCCTTGTTCTCCCATCAAAACCAGCTTTTGAGCACAGTCATCCGCCATGTCTTGTCGCTCCGCGCCGCCAGTTTGTTATTTGGCTTGTACGTCCTTTCTGCTTTATATGCCGAGTCTGGTGCTCTATTTCTGTGATTTGGTAAAGACACACACTGGCCAAGTAAGAACGTGACATTCAAGCGAATGTTTATTTGTTTCATATTAAGTTCTGTGATCGGATCTGTAGAACTTGCATTCCCCCCCCCCCCCATCAATGCACAAACTGTGGCGTTCGGTGCTTGGAGCTTTTTGATATCTGTGCTGTGTTCTTTGGCAGTGCAATGTTTGGGTGCCATTTTGTTGCTTTGCACATTTGGATCTCAATATGGCCATTAATATTGCTTTGCGAGATCCTCTGTGTGTATGGAAATGGCCAATCTGTTCATAATATGACAAAATACTGGAAGGCCTGTAGGATCTGCAATTGCTTTTTTAATTTTTATAAAACGCTTTACAAAAGCCGTGCCCAACACGCTAGACTGAATTTAAAGCTCCTGTTCTCTTGATGGTGATGTGGGTAAACTTCCAATCAGAGATCTACATTCAGCACTATACTTTGATGGTTTTCGCCTTGTCCGCACAAAATGTCAGGTTGTTCCTCTTATTTGGTGAGCATGTGGTAAAGATGAACTCCTTATCTCCAAGGTTCAGGGCTTGCACACTGATTTTTCTTGGGTTCAAATTCTGAATTTTGCAGCAGTGATTTAGTCTCTCCTCATTTGTCTGATGTAATCAGGGAATCGGTGGCCACCATTTTCTGAGATCTGTAACTTGCATTCTTCCCTCGTCTGGGACTAAACCTCCTCAAACAACTTCATATATCCTTTCATTTCCCTTTTTATCATCTTGGTACAGGTTTCCCTTTAAACACCTGTCGCCATAGCTGGCGATACCTTTTTAAATTGTCTGTCCACCCTGCTGATTATAAACAGATTTATAGCAACTTTTGCGAACCTCTCAGCTGGCATTGGCATCTTTTTCCATTAAAACTACTACTATACATTGTCCTGCGTTATTAAACGCCGTGTTTTTTTTTCATGCAGTTAGCTAGACCCTTGTTTCTTTAATCCATGATATTTTTCCCCTCTTTTTCCAATGCAAATACAAGGACAAATCCTGGTATCTAGATTTACACCAACAAAAGGATTACGATCTGGGACAAACATTTTTAAAAATTTTTTATATGGATCTGTATGATCAGGATTATGAACAACTTGTTGCTTGAGTCAGGCCTTGACCGATATCTGGATACCATTTGAGTCCTATGTAAAATCATCAAACAAAAGTGAGCAATAAGGATTTTAGAGAGCCCTGGCTTGACTCAGAATTCACTTGCTGCGAGGGGAAACATCCCAGGAGTCCGGTTTTTAACTCTTTTTGATGCTTTCATACAGCTCTATGTAAAACTATGTCTGTGTTGCTCCAAACCCATTGATATCTGCATGTGTCTGCACATGCTCCTACCTCGTATGTGACTTGTGCATGGTGTGTGAATTCACGTGTATAATGGGATGATTGAGAGGGAGATATTGTATTTTGCATTAGTGATTTTTTTGTTTAAATTTAAATATAAATTGGTTTATAGTACAGTATATTTCTGCAGGAAAGAAGTAGTTAAACATGATACCATTTATTGTCTGAGTTTGATTGCAAGCTTTGAAGACCAATTTGCTATGTTCTTTTTTTGTATATTTGAACCAGGAAAGTTATTACTGAAAACTTTGGGGTAAAATAATTTCCCCCTCCTCCCAAGAAGCCAGCATGTGCACCCTTTTAAACATTTAAATGTACTTTGCTACATTGAGAACATATTACATACAACTCTCTTTTTCTGAGTTTTACAACTCCGCAAATTAAAACATTATTTCTTTTTTTACAATAATGTCATTGAGTCTCAAGCTGCTAAAAACCAAGTAATTGATTCATTTTTTCTTGCCAGTAAAATGTAAAACTGGAGAAAAAAATATTTCATGGTGTAGCCTCTCCATGGAAAAATACTTTGGGTAGCGACCCGTGATTCGTTAACACTTTTTGTTATCTCTCCGTTTTACAGAATATATTTGTATGTGGTTAATCGTGACCAACCCCCCCCCCGATCCTTTCTTGTTCCTGTCTTCCTCCAAACATTCCTTGGGTGTGATAGTTGGCTGTCCAAAATTCATGCTGAATTTGTCCCCCTTACCTTTCCAGCAGCCACTTCCCATTCTTAAACCCCAACTAAAGATATACATTTTTATTAACCCTTGCTTCTTTTAAGGGTCTACTCTTGGCTCTGCTTCAGAGCTGAGGCAGAGCCGGTCAGGAGACTGGTGTGAGGCAGAGAATGAGCTAGTCTGATTCGTGTTCACTCTGCTAGTTAAGGACCCCTCTGTGGATCCCCTTCTGTAAACGAGGGTCTCTACAAGAGCAGAGAGGGGGTTGCCGACCTGAGTGGGCTCCCTGCTTCGCAGTTTATCCTCATACTAGTACCATAACTCTCATCCACTCTTATGAGTAAAATAAGTTCTTTTCATAAAAATCCACTGTGCACCTGTTGCACCAAAATAAAAGTGATCTAATTATTGTTTAAGAATTCTGTCGCAGATTATAAAAAAAGCTGCAAAATTGTACCTATTTTAGATCACTTTATTGGAGTACCATTCTCCGCCAATCCTAATCAGATTTTTTTTTTCTTGCATTTTAAAACCTGTTCTGATAGTTTTAAACATAACATAGACAGACACGAGCAAAAAACGGACTGAAGGAATCCGGATAAGACCTAAAACAGCGCCATTTATATCTAACCGCCATTGTATTTGTACCCATGACAGTCTTGCCACCACAGTGGACCTTGGGTATGCAGAGATTGTATTCAGCTTTTTAAATGTACAAGCCTAGGATAATCTTTCCCTTAAGACTGCCTACTATCATAGTGTGTGTGAGCTCCAACTTGGCATTAAATAATCCCTTGATTTCACACTGAGATCTTCCTGCCCTCTCGCTATGGATCAAGTCCTCAGTGGTTTGTGTAGCCTCTCCAGTGATTTCAAGCCAGTGCAGTAAGTAGCTGTCTGATGCAGCTTTTGTCACTTGCTTTGAGTATTTCTAGTTGTATTCTAAATCGAGAGTTGGGGAATCTTACATTAGGACATGGTCTGGATTGGTGTTGATGCATTATTGGTGTATGAAGAGCTGCACAAGCAGGGGTAGGATGTGCAAACCTAATTCAGCCAACCTTATCCACGTGTAATATCTGTAGCATGCTTTTCTCCGATCTTGTTATTTACCATTTTATCTTGATCTATTTTATTGGTGACCATATGTTATTTGTAACAATGTCCACAAACTTTTTGTGCACTTATGTTTGGAGTTTTGCTTGTTTGGCCCATGTACTAAGGCTTGTGGGCATTGGGTGGTAACTGTGAAATGATACCTTAATTCACCCCTAATAGATGCCATCCTCTAAATACATACATTATTGTCTCTGTTTATATGTGGATGTTTGTGGCCTTCTCTTGAAGCACTGTAAGTATGATGCTTTATATACTTTTTATAATTTGCATACTTTGGCTTCTTGATCATTGTACTGTTTGTTAAGCTGTGTCTGGTGTTGAGAAAGGATATTATGCTTTTTCGTAGTGTTCTGCCTGCGTTATAACAGTGTAGCTAATTCCCAAGCCATATTGGTCGTATGAAGCAAGTTTGTGATTGGCCATATTCTAAATTGGCTTAATACCTGACATCCCATGGCTACTCAAATTCCTACTACTATACTAGTCTAGTATAACCAGTGGAGCAAACTACCCTATTGCCAAAAATAAAGCTTTATTTCCCATACAGTGAGCACAGGAATCGTCCTTCTTTGTATGGAGTTGGACTGTGAGGTGGGATGGTTGAAGAAACCAGTCGTACTTGCTTTCCAGTCTGTGTCCATTTTATCCATCCTTCCTGATTGATTGGATAATCCCTAAGGAAACCTCCTTTTCTGCTCGCACTCTCTCTGCTTCTACTGGAGAAACTGGAAATGCGTCCAGGCTTTCTCCTCATGCTGATTCCATTGTTCTTCCCCAAATAACTTGCTTGCCTTGTTGTTAACTGGCCTGCCCCCCTACTGGCCACTTTGCAGCTTTGTGGTGCCAGCATCGTTTTTTGTTTGTGTGCACATGGATACGCCTGTGTCTATATTAATTGCAGCTCCCACCTCCAAAAACATATATTTCTTCCAGACCGTGTAGAAGTTTATATTTCTTTTCTAACTTTTTAATCTAAAATATGTTGGCAATCCGCTCACTAGGAAACCTGCTAGCGTACTGTTGACCTGAATGCATACGCAATACACCTTAGACCTAAACTAGCAATATAACTTGCCATCCTTCTGTTTGGGATTAGAAACTTTATTCATCAGGCTTCATACAGCCAGTGGCTCCAATAACAAAGTCTCTCTTCCATGTCTGTCCTTTTAACTCTGTGGCATGGCAGAGGATCCCCTCTGCTGTCCCTTGATTTGGCTAGTAGAAGATCTAAATTGGCTTGTAATTATATGCCTACTAGACAGACGCAGGATTATTACTCATTTCCCAGTGATGGTATCGATTAGAAAAGGAAAGTTGCTCCGAACCTTGGTCGGTTTTAAACACATTGCGAACCTGGCGAATCTTTTCTGACTGTCTCTAGGGACCAGAGAATTGCTTCATGGAGGGCTGTGTAACAGAATCAAAAATGTTGAGGCAGCAGTAGGAATTGGAAGAGTGCTAGCTCTTGGGGTTTGTCAAGAGACCTGTCTCGTACTGTTGTCAACATTTAACACGCAAAAACTAGAACTCCCAATATTAAAATGTGGAGTGGTATCATCCCCACCACTATATATATATATATATATATATATATATATATATATATATATATATATATATATATATATATATATATTTACACTTTTTTTTTTTTTAGTGATATCCTCTGGCAGCCATGATGCTAGCTATCATTTGAGACCCTCTTTGTTTGCATGTCCCCAACAGAAGTAAAGGGACTTTAAGATACATGTTGAGTTTTCTTGAGGAAAGGGAAACACCATTTTTTTTAATGACACAATGGTAAAAATGTTTAGCTGTCCTTTTAGGTGTCTGTATATATGGTAGCAGGTAACTGTTCTACATATTGTGGATGGCCTCACGATTTAACTTATTTGTGCGGTTTTCTTCGATTTTTCAGGTGTGAGTAACAAATTGCACTTTAGACCCTATGTATATCCACTGCCTTGTTTCATCTATTTAAAACAATTCCATTAAGTTGTGAGATTTTTACCATCGCCTCTTAAAGGACAACTCTTGGCAAAATAGTTCTGTTTAATTGGAAAATTGCACCAACTGTTAGACATTTTTAAATTGCAATACTTTAATAAAATAATACAAATAGAGCTCCTTATTGAGCCCTCTTTTTTCCATATGGCTCCATCAGGAGGCAGACATCTTGGGTCAGATAATCATGCATCTGACCCAAGATTCTAAACATGTCTTCCCCCTGAGAGCTATACAAGCAAGAGAGGGCTCAATAAAGTGCTTTATTTGTGTTATTTAATGAAAGCATTTCTATATTTTTATTGAAGTATTTTAATAGTTGGTACATCTGCATATGAAAAAAAAACCTGTAGTTTTTTCATTTATTTTAATAAAGACCTATATTTGGCCTTACTATCTGGTAGTTGTGTAGCTCTTTCCATATTTCATTTTGTTTTTTTATTTCCTAGTTTCCAGATTGGTTTTCTCCTTTGCTTTTGAACCCAAATAAAACGTACTATATCTCGTTGTGACTCACTATGATAAATTAATGAACATTATTATCGCTGTGGTGTTTATACTGAGCTCAATATACTTTTTTTTAAAGATTTTTCTGAAACCAAAGACTAGAGATGTAATGGGCTGGCATTTTAGGGATTACTTTCTACAATCCTCTAAGCAGAACTAAAGTCTGCACTCCTCTGGAATTAGTGACTAGACCCCGGTGTAAACAGAATAGATGTGTACATGCAGAATGAAGGGGACATCTTTCCAAGTCATTATTGTCTGGCAGATTTATATAATATTTGTGTAATAATTTGTGTGGATATCTACAAAACTCCATATCCCCAAGGGAAGTGACTTATTACATTTTTTTTTAAATACATTTAACTTGTTATTTTTTTAATAAGTGGTTTTTCGTGTGTGTGTGTAAAAACCTTTCCTTAACCAGCCCTCTTCCAGTGATTGGCAGTCCGTGATGGCTAACCTTGGCACTGTTGATGTACAGGGACTACATTTCCCATGTTGCTCAGTCAGCCTAGAGCTTCATGGGGCACCGGTGACCGTGCCAAGGTTAGCCATCATTTGGTGTAGGTCTTTTACAGAATTGAGGCAAGTAGCTGTCTTTACAATACAAATAATCTGTACAAACCCATCCTGGAAACTTGTCTTTTAAATAATACTTGCATTTAAAGGTGTAAGGACACAGCCGAATCCTTGTAATTGAAGACTGTTCCACGCGAAACTATATAGCATCTTAGAAAGCGCATGACTGTGCCAGACTGTATACATGTACCACACTTCCTGTTCAGCTTTACTATATATATTGCACACTGCAGTCAAGGCTTATCCCAACTTCACCTTTTATAAGTTTCCTGAGGTCATTGTGTCTGGTAACTACATTCCTATTGCAAAGATGCAGATGATTTAATGGCAGCTCAGGAAGTTAGCGAGATACATTATACGCAGGCTCTGTGGTCCTATATAACCTTAAAAAAAAAATATATAGCATTTTTGGGGGGTAAAATGGGAATTTCTCTGTCATTTATTTCGTCCCCTTTGTCTTTTGCCGATGTATTTTTCTGTTCATGTTGTGCTCTCATTTCTTCTGTACGTTGAAGACATTAGAAAGTTCAGGGCACGTCTGTAACATCTTACTTTCGTGAATTCCTTTGTTCCCCTGCTCCCTCTTTCTGCTGACATCACTGCCATGATAGGCTGTTTTGAATGTGGTTTTAACAAAATATTTTGCAATCGTGTGGACGTTTTTACAGAGTGTGTTAAAATCATTACTGTGTAAAATATTGGCAGAAGTCTGCAGAAATATAGAAAAATCTAGCATTATTTAGCTCTTCTTGGTGCCATTTTGGTAATTTTTCGGGCCCACGCTCCCCGATCAAAGCAGAGTGGCTCAGTTAATGTGTAGATAATGCCGGGATACCCGGTGTTGGGCATCTCCAAATCATTTGCAAAATGTCCCTGTTGAACGTACTGATCTGTGTTTTGTACCTAGTCACTTCTGCTCCAATCTCTCCTGTTGTGTAAATATATTTTCTCTTAAAAAGGACATTCCACCTACCCCCAAAAAATGTCTTTAAATAAATGCTGCATTGTGTGATGTAATTAAAAAGACCCCGTCGTCCTACCAGGTTTTCACCTCCTCACTTCATACATCCTAAAGACTGCTTATAAAGTGATTTATGGCTGTTTCTGCCTGACTCTCCAAACCCTGGAGGTCCCGGAGTTTAGAAGCCCCGGCTCATGTAAAGCTACATTGTTTTACAGTAAAAATCCGTCCATGTTCTTTTAGATCTTTTAATAGTCTGTAGTGACGCTTATGGTTTCCCAATCTGCTTCATTTTTGGCTAGTGTTTTGTACCTTTTGGTCTGGATGTTCCTGCTCCGCTCACAGAGAATGTTACCAGGTTTGGTCTGTTCCCCTCACGGACACTATAGTGCCAAGGACTGTAACATGCTTGCCTCTCTGCTGCTGATATGTAATTGAGTGGCCCAGAGGACTCCAGAATGCGGAAGCAGGAGGTTAGGTGACTGATCTTTGTAACTCTACAGCTGCATGTTGCTAGAGGTTTACCTTCAGCTTTCTGCCAGCTACTCCTGCACTGTGCTACACAGGTTTCTATTGAATAGCTGCAATCTGTCTCTGCAATGCTTTAAAACAAGCATTGGGATTTTTTTTTTTCATTTGTTTCTGGTCAGTTACTGCATGCTTATTTTCCAAGTCTGCCATGACAAATCATTGTATTACAGGCTGTTGTAGGTTTATGGCTGGCCATTTTTATTATTTTTGGCTTCCAAAATCAAAATGCGATCTTATGATGTGCGGGATTTTCTTGGTTTGACAAATATTTGTGGACTTAATTTTAGCAGCCAGCCCCTAATATATATGTATGCAAAATTCATAATATGTAGATGAGTGCTAAGTCATGTCTTTACCTGTGGGTTTTCTTCACACTCGAGTAGAGGGGTCATAAAACGGTTCCAGCAAAACTTCAGACAAGCCCATTTATGCAAAGCTTCTCCCATGCCAACGTTCTATGCAAAATGGCCATTTTGTCTGTTTTTGGTGGGGTTTTTTTACGTTGGAGTAACATGGTCCAGCTTCTTGATCATATAAACAGATTATTCCTCGGTGAACCAAGCAATGATATGCTTCTAGAGGGGATTTGCCATCTTCCGAGGATTCTGTGGGAGCGTGTGAGACACCAAGCGAACTAGAGACATCTGTATTGTATGCTTAGAGCGCGAAAAGCAAATGAGGCTGGCTTTATAGTATTGCCGGAATTACACACACCTATTGCATTTTGTGATTTCCAGTTAGAACATTTGGGTAGAACTCCTTTACCTTTCAGTAATGTATCATCCGACGAACATTTGGTTTTCTGCAGTAGCTCTGTCCACCTATTTACTCAGGATACCTGTATTCAGCATCGATTTAGTGCCCGACATTTGTAAACCAATGGATTTTTTTTGGCGGGTGAATTTACTTTGTGGTTTTGGATTTATTTGAAGACACCTAAGTTAAGTTGCCTGGATAAACTATATTGTTTGCAGCGCATATATAGCTTTTGTGCTATTGTCCCCATAAACAAAATTTATTTTACAAATATATATTTTCATTAATGAAAGTTTGTGGAGCCCTGTTTGGTACAGTTTATTATAACGTTAAAATGGGATTAATATTGTACATATGGGTAACACTGTTCGTCCAGTGGGGATAACAATTGCACTACTTGCAATATATGTTAAGAAAGATTGGAAGGGAATTTTGTCGTCTGACATATATATATATACATACATTGAAGATTAAGCATTTTCTGTTCTTTCTCCTCAGATTTTGGCTCATTCTTTGACCTGGAGAATGACCTCCCAGATGAATTAATCCCCAATGGAGCAGAACTGGGACTCTTGGGCACTGGTGGCGGCCTGGGACAAGATGCAGCATCCCAAAACAAGCAGCTCACTGATCTTCTACGTGGGGGTAGTGGTGGACTGGCTGCGGCTATGGGCAGAGGAAACTCTGGCAGCCCAGTCCAACAGGGCATGGGAGGCCAACAGAACAGCCCCGGCCTCGGAGGGCTTGGTGGCATGAACAAGAGTCCACTAAACCAGGGTCTGTCTGGCAATCAATCTTCTGGACTTAACAAGCAGGGGTCTGGTGCACCTGGTCAGTCTGGTCCCACCTCTCAAGCACAAAAGCAAGTGGGGATGGTGGCCGGCAATCAAGCTTCTCAACAGAACCCTGGCGGCATCTGTATGAACTCCAACTTCAACCAAGGCCATCAATCTATGCTAAACAGCAATTCTGGACATGCACTGATGAGCCCGGGTCAGCCGACACAAGGCCAGGTTTTGAATGGCTCTCTGGGAGCTGGAAGCCGAGGTCGGGGCGGAGGCTTGCAATACAGCTCACCTGGCATGCAATCCAACCCAAGCAGCGTCTTAGCAGAAACACTGACTCAAGGAACAGCGACTATGACAGCTCATGGCGGTATGACCAGCTCCCAGGGAGGCCCCATGGCGAAAGTAAGTGTCTCTTCATTTTACTGCTTGTTACAGGTCTCTGGCATTGTTCAATGTAGGAGGACATTTACCTGGCTCACTAGTAATATCACTAGTAAATTAAAGACAAATGGTGTCACAATGTGTCACTCCAGCTGTGTTTCTTTCTGACTATCCCCCATACTTCCCTGCCAGCCTCTAGCAGGCGCAAGGTATTATGGGAGATGTAGGGCTTCAGCTGGAACGCCGCCGTTGGACTCACCTGTTGTAGATGATCACCGCCAATTAGAACCTATCAGACCAGCTATTCTCTTCCCATCTGGCTAAAAAATGAGACTGTGTCAGTCAAATAGAAAAGTACAAGCCCACCAGGGGCCTGTGAGCAAAGGTTGACCTTTTTATTTAGCTCTCACCTGGATAGCAGAGCTGAAAAATCTTTAATTGACATGGTCACTCTTCTGCCTGGACTCTCTGGATTATGTTGACCGCTTCCATTGCCGTCACTGAATACCTGGTAGATTAGCCTTGTCACAGAAGCTATAGCTAACGGGCGTCTCTACGCTGTTCCCCTCAATAACCTTTGCTCTACTATTTTTCATTAAAAAAAAGTGTAGTCTAATGTACCCCTTCCTCCCACTTAGCACCACAGTATGTAAAAATGTGCGTCCTTTGTCTAATGAGCTGCGTATGCTGTGCAGGTGTTGCTGTAATGTCTATCGAGGCTTTAAGCAAAACGGGAGCAGGACGGCCATGTGATCACTCTCTCGATTAGGATTAGGGCTAAAGTTAGGTGTGTAGGGTTGGGGTCTATGGTTAGGAAAGCACTACCCTACTTTATTTCCCTATAACTTACAAAAAACAAACATGTAAACAGTGGGTATTTCTAAACTCAGGACAAATATTAGAAGCTATGTAGCAGGGTTTTTTTATTAGCGTTTGTAGATGTGTAAAAATTTTAAGGATACTATCAAAATACTGCATCTAATGAAAGCGCTTCTTATCCGTAAAAAAAATTGTGTATAGAAAACTGGAGGGAAATTGCAGCTTAACACAAACAAGAGAGACGTGTTAAGATAGCCAACTCTGTTAACCGGTCAGCTAGGGGTTTAGGTGTCATTAGCTTTCCATGTTAAACTTTAGTGTCCCCCCTTCCAGCTAACAAACTCCATCTTTTGTAGCACTTTCTTGGTTGTAACTTTATCTGTGAAGATTTCTGAGTTGTTTAACAGTGGATCATTTAAAAGCTCTTGCTGGATGGAACCTAACTTGCATAAAAAAGTGCTAGACACTTCTAAGAAATTTTTAAAAGAAATGTTTTAAAGCCAAAACCCTTATCGCCACTATGTTCACTGCGGGAACAGCACGGCGGTGTTGACCAATTTGTTTGAAAAATGTGCTACTAAAATCTTTAAAAATGCCAGACTTAAGATATATGTCCTTTCTGTGTAATAAAGTTGTCATAGGTCTTGTTTTAAAGGGACTGTGTCATCTACACATTGTTTTTACTGTGAATGTAGAGAATAAAAAAAAGATTGAAAATGATCTATACAGTGTGTTAGCAAAATTACAAGTAACCGCCTAAATTTGGAGAACAGTGCATTTTAAATGTGTCTGGGGAGTCTCCTACTTATGACATCACCTGTGACTTGATAGGCAAAAGAACTGGTTTTCGGTTACGAAATGTGTAATTTGCATATGACGCTATTTAAATATGTTTTTTTTTCTTCTCCTGATTCAGACATTTGCTTTGAATGTTGCTAACACAATGTATAGATCATTTTCAGTCCATTTGTATTCTCTACATGCACAATAAAAACAATGTGTGGGTGTTTTCAGTGGGTTTCACTTTAAATTTCCTCTCTTGTACAGTAATGAGTCCGACCACTCGGTGAGTAAACGAATATCTCTTTACAAATTCAGTTGAGTGTACGATTGTCCTAATCTGGTTTTAAAATCTCATATTTGCTCCTCTATTCATGTAATATATATATAATGATTCCCATGATATGGGTCTCTTTACTGCATTGGTGATCTATACGCCATGCTCACACTGCTTCTTCCTTCATAGTATAGTTCAGTGATCTAGTTTATGCACAGAATTCAATTCTGGCAGGCACATTGCATTGGCTTCCATGGTTACTGCTCCATGCTCCAGTCTTTCTTTTTGCAGATAATATAAGTATAATAGGTTTCTGTCTGTGTTGTGTAGGTGTGTCTATTACACAGTGTGGATTTCTGGATTGTTCAAATTCTCTCAAGATTACATTTTGGAAAGTCTTCTTTTGGGAAATTCATGTGTGTGTTTGTATGTGTAGGATTTCAACACTTTATCTTTAAGCCATATAATGTATAAATGGCTTTCTTAGTCACATAACATTATTATATAAAGCATTCTTTGAATTCTGCCCCCTAAACAGTTTATTAATCTATATTCCTTGCATCGATTCTTGATCAGTATTTCTGTTGATGCTTCGCATTGGGTTTATTATAGAAATCCCCAAACTGAATCTTTAAATGAAAGTGACTTGAATGGCTCGACTTGGTGTGTTCACATCGGTTAATTGAATGATGAATTGTTGGTTCGATATGAGTGGTTTGCGCGCTGTATACAATGTACACTTATACTGGTTAAACGCCGTCCGTTTTCACCAATTGCAATCGTCAAATGAAAGCTCTTACCAGCTTCCGTCAAACATTGTAAATGTACTTTTTATATACTGTTGCTTTTCTCTGAAAAGCTATCAAGTCTAAATTGTCCCCACTGTCCCAGTTCAACATGATTTCACTAGTCTGTGTACATTCATTCAAGGATCTTTAGGTCCGTGGAAGACACAATAATAATTTTTTTTTTTTTTAAAAGTGGTGACTTGCGGTGTTTGTGGCAGAGACCAGTTCTCAATCATCCATTCATTATATCCCTGTATTAGATTGATGAATATGATGCCAATACCTTCTTCTAACTGCTTCCTTGGCCCCCCCCCCCCCCTTTTTCTTTTGTACAGATGGGACTCCAAGGAAACAGTCCATTTGGACAGAGCTTCAACCCTGCCACAGGGCAACAAATCAGAGCCCAGGGAGTAAATCCTCAACTCACTAAGCCTGGCATGGCAAACAACCTTCCTCCTTTCCCTTCTGATATGAAAAGTTCTCCCCCGGTTTCCAACATGCCCAGTATGGTAAGTTCACATAACCTTAATGGCTTCTGATTTAAAGTGATGTATTGCTGGCCGTTTAAATCTCAGTAGCTAACTCCTCCTCCTCTCCTTGGTATCCAGTCACCTCTCCAGGCCCAAGTGCAGCAAGTTGGCATTGGCGCAACACCTTCCATGGGCACCGGGCCTACGGCCGACCCAGAGAAACGGAAACTCATCCAGCAGCAGCTTGTCCTGCTGCTCCACGCCCACAAGTGTCAGCGCCGCGAGCAGACCAACGGCGAAATGCGTGACTGTGCGCTACCGCACTGCCGTACCATGAAGAACGTGCTGAATCACATGACCCACTGCCAAGCCGGAAAGGCCTGCCAGGGTAAGAACTCAATTGGTTTTATGATATTGGATTGTATTAAAAGCCGTCTGAGGCGCGCACACACACCTGCTGCAGGTCACGTTAACTCACGTCCTCTCTCTCCATGCTGCAGTTGCACACTGTGCTTCCTCAAGACAAATCATCTCGCACTGGAAGAATTGCACGCGGCATGACTGTCCTGTGTGTCTGCCTTTAAAGAATGCAAGTGACAAGAGAAACCAGCAGCGTAAGTATCTCCTGAACCTGTCCTACCTTAGCAAAGAGAATCTCAGGGCCTTGAAATGGGCCAAAACATGGAGCGGTCCCGTTTAAATACATTGTCTATCACTGAGTAAGTTGTCTGCCAGATAAAGGGCTGATAATGTCCTTTTCACATTCAAGTTATTAGTAAAACACGGATCACACACGATATCTTGAAGGGCTTGGGTGTAGATGTCGGTAGCTTGCTTAGACTGAAGGTTTTTTTTCTCCCCCCTCCTTCCCTAGCTCTCCTAGGTTCGCCTTCTGGTGGTGTGCAGAACCCAATAGGATCAGTTGGAGGCAACCAGCAGACCACTCCTTCTCTAAGCAGCCCCAACCCCATTGATCCCAGCTCCATGCAGCGGGCATACGCAGCCCTGGGGCTTCCATATGGTAATCAGTCTCAGGGCCCCGGACAGCAACAGACTCAGACTCAGGTTCATCAGCAAATCCGCAACATCAACCCGCTAGGTGAGTTTCAATGCTGACTTTTTATTTATTTTAAAATTCTAAATACTTGATTCCTTAACCCCTTCGTGACGTTAGGACGTACTATGCCGTCCTGACTTTAAGTGCCTTAAAGTCGTTAGGACGGCATAGTACGTCCTGTACTAAACAGCTCATTGCGGCTCCCCGCGATGAGCTGTTTTGGGATCCCGCTGCAAGCACTTACAGCGGGATCCCACCTGTCATCTGAGGCCACTTTGAGTGGCCTCAGTCTGACAGGGAAAATGTAGCCGGTGATAACCTTGTGATCGGTGGCCAGGAACAAATCGTGGCGTTTTGGTGCTTGCGTGGTTTGCGTCACGAAGGGGTTAAGCAGCATCTTCATTAATATGACGACTTACTGACTTGGGAGGCTGTGTGAACTCTATTAAATACCCTTCTGATCTTGCAGGCGGCAATCAGATAAATCTTACAGCGGGAGGAATGGCGGCTGAACAGCAAGCAAACCTGATATCAGAAGCTGCTCTTCCTACATCCCTGGCAAATGCAAAGTAAGTATTTTATCCTCGCTATACTGAGCCTTATATTATACAAGTGCAATTTCCACACTCCTTCTGGCCTAGCATATAATGTCCGTAGAGGTTAATGTGCAGTGTGGTCTCTGTGTACGTAACATATGGCTAGCAGTGCGATTCATTTTCCCTGCTCATTTTTTCTTCAATTTCAGTCCATTGCTGAATGATGGAAATAGTCCTGGCACAGTTGGCAACCTAGGCACTATGCCTACGGCAGCACCACCCTCCAACACGGGGGTCAGGAAAGCCTGGCATGAGCATGTGACACAGGATCTCCGCAATCACCTTGTCCACAAGCTGTAAGTAGAGCGGGGGGGGGGGTATCTCTGGGTCTGCACCACATCACTGGTAGAAATGTAGCATTAGAAAATGATGCAACAAAAAATTTGGTACGATAACCCTTATTTGAATGTGTTTTACAAACTGGCTGTTAATGCTAGTGACTGGGAAAAGGTGATGGGGGGTGTAAAGGACAATTTTAGAGATTAGACATATTTTGTGACCCTCATAGAACACGGTTCTGTCCAAGCTTAAATCTCATTGTAGAACACTGATGATGGGGCCCATATATAGACTTACATTTGTCTTGTATTATAGTCTATTCCTTTGCGGTTGCGATGCCCCACTAGCCCCTCAACCCCCGACATGTTGCCTTGCACAACTGAAATAATGATCTATCTGTCTTGCAGAGTCCAAGCAATCTTTCCCACTCCCGACCCTGCAGCTTTGAAGGATCGACGCATGGAAAACCTGGTAGCATACGCCAGAAAAGTTGAAGGGGACATGTATGAATCGGCCAACAGCAGGGTACGTTATGTGCTGCAGATTTTCCTCTGTATTTTTATTTTGCACTTGTTTTTGTGGTGGGGGAAGGTGAGAGGAATAAAGGATGTGCTAGGATGCGAGGAATATAGGGTGATTTAATATACATGTTTTTTTTTTTCTTATGCTCACCTTTTAAATATAGTATATAGACATGTTTAGTGAGCTCAGTAGGTTTGTGCTCTGTGCGTGTATATTCTAAAGTACAAATTAATTTGGAGACTGGAATTTACGTTGGGCTGCTCTAACTGCTTAAAGCTTGATGCTCAATTTTTATTCCATCCCCCAGGATGAATATTACCACTTACTGGCTGAGAAAATCTACAAAATCCAGAAGGAGCTCGAAGAAAAACGAAGGTCTCGCTTGCAGAAGCAAGGAATTCTGGGTAATCAGGCAGCCTTACAAACGCCTGGCACACAGCCCCCAACACTTCCACAGGCAGCAGCTGCATTGGGGCAAGCACAGCCTGTCCGACCAACCAGTGAGTACCATCCACAATAAATGGGCGTGCCCTAGCAATGTGTGTTGGGAGTGCACCACCGGGAGACGTCGGCTTGTAACCTTTGCACTTTCTTGTCCAATAGATGGCCCCCTTCCTATGTCTTCTGTGCCTAATATGAACCGAATGCAAGTGGCTTCAGGTAAGCGAAATAGAAAACCTCCATTTGACTTGATCCCACCCAGCTAAAGCAAAATACTCTTCTGTGTGACTATAGTTTACATCCAGAAGACAATGGCGTGTGTGTGTGTGTGCTCTTTGGTGCGCTTTGGTTCATATTTTCTACATTTACCATTTCATCTCTGATCTACTCTCAGGTGGCGGAGTATTAAGTAGAGATCAGCACATTGCTAACGAGCATGCATTTCTCTCTTCTAAATTCTGCGGTGGGTCTCCAGGAATGAATCAGTTTATTGGGAATGTACAGATGCCTTCAGCGTCAATGGGACCCCGTGCAGCATCTCCTCTCAACCACCCTACGCAAATGAACAACATGAGCTCTGTGCCAAATGTAAGTACTCTCCCCGCATACTGTGTGTGTGTGCCGGGCCGATGCCAAGCCCCCCCCGTAAAAAAAAAAAAAAATGGGCGAAAAGATCAAACCTTCAGAATGTTTTGCAGTCTGCCACAGGCTTTATAATCAATACATTCTTTTACCTAATGTTTTCTTGCATACAAATGTGTGCACACCCAAAACATCACTCTCTTTATAAACTCGTCTCCATTTTAGACGCTCTCCGTTTGATAAGTCTGTGTTTGGACGTACTTAACTTTCTTGCCGAGATGTAGCAGTATGTTGTAAGTGCTATTCCCCTTTTCTCCACAGATGGCGATGTCCCCTTCTCGCATGTCTCAGCCGCAAAGCATGATGGGAGCACATGCCAATAATCTAATGGGCCCAGCGCAGTCTCAGAACCAGTTCTTGCAGCAGAACCAGTTTCCACCAAGCACTGGGAAACTCGGAGTAAATATGGGACAGACTGGAGCAGCTGCTGCCGTGTCACAGGTAAGAAAAATAAAAAAAAAACAAATTCCTATGTCTACATAACTGTTGTATTGAGGTGCTGTGCTCCATTGTGTGGGTGACATCATTTCATGTAATGTTGCCCTTCTGCCAGCAGGGACAGGCACCTCCTGCATCTCTCCCAATCAGCAACTCCATGAACATGATGGGACAGCAGACAAGCCAGCTTCCACGCCCTGCTCTCTCCCAGTCTCCTCTTCATCAGACTCCACCCTCAGTCAATGCTTCAGCTGCCGGCATGCCACCTATCCAGCACCCTCCACCAACCAGCATGACGCCACCGCAGCCTGCAGCTCCAACTCAGCCATCCACTCCGCTGCCCCCTGCTGGGCAAACACCAGCTCCCACGCCAGGCTCTGTCCCAAATTCCATGCAGACACAGAGCACCCCAACGGTTCAGGCAGCAGCTCAGGCTCAGCTTACCCCTCAGCCGCCTACTCCTGTACCGACTCAGTCTGTGCCCACCCCACAGCCTGCTCAGCTACAGCCAACATCTGTGCATGCACCCGCTCCTGGCACTCCAGTAAGTATACACCAGTAACAGTAAAAACCTTTTCCGATCTCTTTAGCACTGGTCTTTTATGAGCCTGGTCTTTTATGGGGGAGTTTTTGGAGTGTAATGACTTTGTCACTGGCAAGCACTGAAGTCTTGCACCCCTGCTTTTATGGTGGCAATATATGTGATGGGGGTAGAATCAATATGGTAGTCATCATTCCTTTAGTAACTGCAACATTTTGACAAAGGGCAATAAGCAGTAACTAAGTTAAGCCCATTAGAGCACCCACTGCCATTTCATTTTGTAACGAGTATCAAGTTTCCAACTGTTCAGAAGTGAGCAGCCATTTAAACTATGATGCTAAGTGGGCCATTTTTAAAAAATAGTCATTTTAAGACTATTTTATTCTGAATAAAATCTTGTTTGTTTGTTGTACTTAATTGAGTGTTTGTGAATGTGAAAGTATTGTCGAATTTCCAGTCCTTTTAAATTGCAAATGTTCCCCCGGCAGCTATCCCAGTCAGCTGCGAGTGTGGATAATCGCATCCCTACGCCAGCCTCTGTAGCCAGCACAGACAACCAGCCGGCCCCCGATCATCCCATGATGGAGATCAAAACCGAGGGGAAAGCAGAAGATCCTGAACCTTCCGAGAATCCAGTGGAACCCAAAACCGAGGTGAGCACATGCTTCAACGCAGGTTAAATTCTAGCCAATTGCACTAAACCGGAACGGACGGCGGGCTGCAAATACCCACCATTAATAACCAAAACATTCTCCATCGTGCCGGTCTCTCCAACTTGGCTACTTATGCCTGACCTGTGCCCCAAGTTCCCCTTGCGCCGCGACCTTTCATGTAGACGCATAATAGTAATTTAACATGATCCTTGTCAGTTGTGTCTTTTGAAGAGTTTTCATGTTATGTTTCATCCTCTATGCTGTGCCGTTTATCTTGCTTACGAATAGTCTGATTTATTTATTTATTTATTTTTCTTTCCTTCCCTCGCAGGTGGAAGAGGAGCAGCCCACACAAGTGAAGGAAGCTCCAAGTGAAGGGACCGACGTCAAGCCAGAGCCTATGGAAGTAGAGGAGAAGAAACCTGAACTGAAAGTGGAGCCAAAAGAAGATGAGGATAGTGTAGGCAGCAACTCTACTTCCCAGTCCACATCTCCATCCCAACCACGGAAGAAGAGTATGTCCTTTTACCTCCTCTGCTTTCTCTCTGGCCTTATTAAACCTAATCGTAACAAAATGTAACAGGCACATGCCTAGCTCTACCATCTCCTGCTCCTAAAGCAATGTTAACCTCCCAGGAGCATGGAAAAATGTGGCAGACCATAATTAAGGAAATATCTTAAATCAGTTGGCTTTTGTTTTATTAAACCGAGTGCTGCTGAATAGTTCACCAGATAATCATTAAATCTTTGTATGTTTTTTTTTCTTTCTTTCGTTGTTGCAGTTTTTAAACCGGAAGAGCTCCGCCAGGCTCTCATGCCCACCCTCGAAGCTCTGTATCGCCAAGATCCCGAGTCCTTACCATTTCGACAGCCAGTGGATCCTCAACTGCTGGGAATTCCAGTGAGTATTTGTGATCTCTAAACTTTCCTTACAATGGGGATTTTTCCCATGAACAGTCAGGTATAGAAAACCTTTAAAATCCCCGGTGCTGTATCTACGAACCTGACCACCGACTAATGTGTATCGAGCTTTGTCTCCATCCAGTCAGCCTCCTCAATTTTGGAAATTGGAAGCCTCCTCCGTGCTCCCCTTGCCATTTCCACGCATCACACTCTTCCCTTCTTGTAGGATTATTTCGACATCGTGAAGAATCCAATGGATTTGTCCACCATCAAGAGGAAACTGGACACCGGCCAGTACCAAGAGCCATGGCAGTATGTGGACGACGTGTGGCTGATGTTTAACAATGCCTGGCTGTACAACCGCAAGACTTCCCGAGTCTACAAATACTGTACAAAGCTTGCCGAGGTCTTCGAGCAGGAGATCGACCCGGTCATGCAGTCCTTGGGTTATTGCTGTGGGCGCAAGGTACGGACCTGCGGCGTATTACCAGGAATAACCTTGTCTGTTTTAAACTAGCGGGAAACAAAGAGGAGGAATTGCATGAGTCGCACCTGTATTTAATGTCTATGGATCATTGGGTGTTAAGGTTTCTTGGTGTGTGAGCTTTTACTTAATGGTCTGTTTTCCTTTTGCAGTTTGAGTTCTCCCCGCAGACTTTGTGCTGTTATGGAAAGCAGTTGTGTACAATCCCCCGTGATGCAGCCTATTACAGCTATCAGAACAGGTGAGGACCCATGGATAGAACATTCCTCCATAAAAAAAACTCTAATAGATTATATAGATTTACTATGTTTTTAGTTTTCGTATATTTTTTTGCTATATATATTTCCATTACTATATGGTAACCGCTATGTCTACTTTTTTTTTTTTTTTAAAGGTATCATTTCTGTGAAAAATGCTTCACAGAGTTACAAGGCGAAAATGTTACCCTGGGAGATGATCCTTCCCAGCCACAAACGTAAGTACCTCACCCCTCTCTGCTTCACAGCATAGTCCTGTACTAGAGTAGTGATTTGATTAAGGACTGTTAGAGAGCATACCAGGGTTACTTAATAAGAAAGATATTGGATAAGTAATCTGTGAGCCGTCATAGATACAGGACAGTTATAGGGTGAGGGGCCGTGTAATAGAGCAGTGATAGATACAGGACAGTTATAGGGTGAGGGGTCGTGTAATAGAGCAGTGATAGGTATAGGGCAGTTATAGGGTGAGGGGTCGTGTAATAGAGCAGTGATAGGTACAGGGCAGTTATAGGGTGAGGGGTCGTGTAATAGAGCAGTGATAGGTACAGGACAGTTATAGGGTGAGGGGTCGTGTAATAGAGCAGTGATAGGTACAGGACAGTTATAGGGTGAGGGGTCGTGTAATAGAGCAGTGATAGGTACAGGGCAGTTATAGGGTGAGGGGTCGTGTAATAGAGCAGTGATAGGTACAGGACAGTTATAGGGTGAGGGGTTGTGTAATAGAGCAGTCATAGGTACAGGACAGATATAGGGTGAGGGGTCGTGTAATGAAGCAGTGATAGGTACAAGACAGTTATAGGGCGAGTGGTCATGTAGTAGAGCAGTGATAGGTACAGGACAGTAATGGGGTGAGGGGTCGTGTAATAGAGCAGTGATAGGTACAGGACAGTTATAGGGTTAGGGGTTGTGTAATAGAGCAGTGATAGGTACAGGACAGTTATAGGGTGAGGGGTCGTGTAATAGAGCAGTGATAGGTACAGGACAGTTATAGGGTGAGGGGTCGTGTAATAGAGCAGTGATAGGTACAGGACAGTTATAGGGTTAGGGGTTGTGTAATAGAGCAGTGATAGATACAGGACAGTTATAGGGTGAGGGGTCATGTAATAGAGCAGTGATTGGTACAGGACAGTTATAGGGTTAGGGGTTGTGTAATAGAGCAGTGATTGGTACAGGACCGTTATAGGGTGAGGGGTTGTGTAATAGAGCAGTGATGGGTACAGGACAGTTATAGGGTGAGGGGTCGTGTAATAGAGCAGTGATGGGTACAGGGCAGTTATAGGGTTAGGGGTTGTGTAATAGAGCAGTGATAGATACAGGACAGTTATAGGGTGAGGGGTCATGTAATAGAGCAGTGATTGGTACAGGACAGTTATAGGGTTAGGGGTTGTGTAATAGAGCAGTGATTGGTACAGGACCGTTATAGGGTGAGGGGTTGTGTAATAGAGCAGTGATGGGTACAGGACAGTTATAGGGTGAGGGGTCGTGTAATAGAGCAGTGATGGGTACAGGGCAGTTATAGGGTGAGGGGTCGTGTAATAGAGCAGTAATAGGTACAGGACAGTTATAGGGTGAGGGGTGATGTAATAGAGCAGTGATAGGTACAGGACAGTTATAGGGTGAGGGGTCGTGTAATAGAGCAGTGATGGGTACAGGACAGTTATAGGGTGAGGGGTCGTGTAATAGAGCAGTGATGGGTACAGGACAGTTATAGGGCGAGGGGTCGTGTAATAGAGCAGTGACGGGTACAGGACAGTTATAGGGTGAGGGGTCGTGTAATAGAGCAGTGATAGGTACAGGACAGTTATAGGGTGAGGGGTCGTGTAATAGAGCAGTGATAGGTACAGGGTAGTTATAGAGTGAGGGGTGGTGTAATAGAGCAGTGATAGGTACAGGACAGTTAAAGCCATTTTGTCCTTCTCTTTCATGGTTTATGACACTTAGATGAGATTTCGTGATCTTTGTAGTCTATGTTGATCCCTCCCATGTCGCTTTGTGTTAATGGCAGAGAACATTTGCTTCACTAGCTGTGTCCAGGCTGAGTGTTTAGTGGAATGATCTCTCACTGTGTGTTGCATTGCTCACCATGGTTTGATGCAGTGTGTGCCCCTGCCTGCCATCGCATGGCAATAATGCCCATAATAGTCCTGCTAGCAAACTCCCTCTGTGACAACTGGTAACATGTCTGCTGCTTGCAGTGCTGGGTCTCCTGGCAGTATCGGAGTCAGAGCAGAGATGCACATTTCTATTGCCTCTTACAAATGCATTCCCCCGTCCCAGTGCACTGGTTTCTCTACCAAATAAAAAATAGCATATTCAGGAAGTTATTTTTAAACTTTCAAACATCAAAACAAATTCCCATTTCCCCCCCCAGTGTAGTTTAGGCCACCTGCCATTTTAAAGGAACATTGGTCCTCTCAGTCTATGTTCTGTGTTGGTAGGTGGTGTAACAAATTGTTACACAGCTTCCCCATTCTCACTGGTAATTCACATCACCCCACCCCCCTCACATCTCCAGTGTCTTGTCGCGGGAGTTTGCCGGCCATATGGAGTGTATAGGATATATATTTTTACATTTTATTTGCCTTCACTGTGCGACCCTTTCCCTCCCACTCCCCGGGAGTGTGATGTTAACCCCAAATGACGGTGTATTTCAGACTGATGGACGAGAAAAATGGGAGGAGATGCTTTCAGCTGAACAAAATGTAAATATCTGCTACCTCTTTACCTCTTAACATGGGTTTATGTGATTTGTGTATTATGGGTGTCTCCCCTTTCCCCCGGCTGTGTGAAGCATGCGGCTGTTTCAGCCCACACCTCGGTCACTAAATGGGCATTAGAGCAGGGATTCGAGGGCCCCTCGGTATAACTTTTTTTTTTCTTTCCCTAGGACCATTTCCAAGGATCAATTTGAGAAGAAGAAAAACGACATGTTGGATCCTGAGCCGTAAGTGCCATTTTACTCTCTTCTGCCATTTTACTCGGTCGTCTGCCATTTTACTCGGTCGTCTGCCATTTTACTCGGTCGTCTGCCATTTTACTCGGTCGTCTGCCATTTTACTCGGTCGTCTGCCATTTTACGCCGCCTTCTGCCATTTTACGCCGCCTTCTGCCATTTTAAGTCGCCTTCTGCCATTTTAAGTCGCCTTCTGCCATTTTACACCGTCTTTTGCTATTCTTCTACAATTAATAAGGAACAGTTACCGAAACCTAAAGATCACAATCCTGATTAACCAGCCAATTGTATCTTCCTGGCCTACCACACTGATTTCAACCAAGTTCCCTCCACCTCACAAGAGGGAGTCCAAATCCTCTTTAAGGAACCATTGTGAACCTTTTTGTTTGTTTTTTTTGCGCCCTGCAGGTTTGTAGATTGCAAAGAATGCGGTAGAAAAATGCACCAGATCTGTGTCCTGCACTACGATATCATCTGGCCGACCGGGTAAGTAGAAGTCCATCTCGACCACGTCGGAAACGTCTCTTGGCGCCTGTCTCTTGGCGCCTGTCTCTTGGCGCCTGTCTCTTGGCGCCTGTCTCTTGGCTTTAGCGTCTTCACGAACCCTCGTCTCCTCCCCTTTACAGATTTGTCTGCGACAACTGTCTGAAGAAGACTGGCCGGACGCGCAAAGAAAACAAGTTCTGTGCAAAGAGTGAGTTCCCTAATATGATTTGCCTTGGAGAAGTTGGAAAAATAACAAAACCCTATCACTTGAGACGGGCAGGAAATTTACTAATAATTGTGCTTTAAAAAAAAAATAAAAAATTTGCTTCTATTGCAGAAGCAGATTTTTTAATATTTTTTTTTTTTTTTAAAGACCGCTGGCTCTTTAAATATAAGTTATTCTTATTCAAAAGAGCACATTTTGAGCAGTTCAAATACGTATGTAAATTATGGAACATGCCTATTTTTACTTCTGTTGCTCAAGGAAGTCTGCATTTTAGCGCAGGCCGGGGAGGGGGAGGGGGGGGGGGATGCTATTTTCGCCTGTGCCTTTTCTGGTCAGCGACGGTGATTTTGAATTCTAGCTGTAAAGCCATTTGGCTCAAAAAACACCATTATCAAAACGCCAATAAAAAGGACTGTATCGCCTAAACATTGCTTATATCGGTGACCGTAGAGAATAAAAAATGATTGGCAATGATCTATACATTGTGTTACCAGAATTAGGAGAAAAAGTGTCTGTGGAGTCTCCAGCTTATGACATCACCAGTGGCTTGATAATGCACATTATACCTTTCCCATTGAAAACCAGCTCATTTGCATATGAAACAGGTGATGTCTGAAATCAGAAGACGCCACAGGCACGTTTAAGACATTCTTTCACCAATGTAGCCATTTGCTGCAGGTTTGCTAACCCAATGTATCGATCATTTAACATGATCATTTTCACTGTGCATGTAGAGAATTAAAATGTTTAGGTGATAGTACCTTTTAATCAATTTTGTATACCGCTGTGAATTCAAATGTGTCAAGTTGTTTTTATTTTTTTTTTGTTAATTTTTTAATTTATTTTTTTTCCCCTTTTATCTGAATCTGTCTCTCTGCAACTCATATTACCTGCTTTTTCTAAAATGTAGGACTTCTTGCGGCCGTAAAAGACAAAACAGGCAAGTTCCATAACTTTTTTTTTATATATATATATATATATACACACGTTTTCTTTCAGTATACTCTTTCGTACAAGGACCATCTTTGCTAGTTTCAACTATTTACAAACTTCTGCCCATCTATTTTGCATGAGTTTCGTTCATATAGTTCTCGTAATAGCCCAGAAAAAAGCAACTACTCCTGCTGTGGGTCAACTGTCGTAGCAGTCCAGTGATTATGACATCATTCTACAACTAGTGCTTTCCCTGCTATAAAAGCAGATCTAGTTTCCCAAGCAAAAGCCAAGTATTTAGTATGGCTGCGGCCTTTTTGTTTTCTCTTTTTTTTTTTTCTAACCCTGGATCCGGTCCACTGTCTGTAGTAATCCCAGTTCTGAGTCTTCCAGTGGCTTTTGCATGTTCCCTTTTCAGTGCATCCTTCATTGTTACCCTCTTATTCCGCCCCCCCACCTAGGACTCCAAACCACAAGGTTAGGAAACCATCTAGAAGACCGTGTAAATAAGTTCCTGCGAAGGCAGAATCACCCAGAAGCAGGTGAAGTTTCTGTCCGGGTGGTGGCCAGTTCTGATAAGATAGTGGAAGTTAAACCCGGCATGAAATCCAGGTAAGACCTTACCTCTAATCTGAATAAACCGAAATCTTGTCACTTGTTTGCATTTTCTTTTTAGATCTGTAAAAAAAAAAAAAAAAAAACTTTTTTTTATAAAATTCCTATTATCCCAGATTTGCGGTTTAAAAAATAATTTATGACTTTGCACCAGTTTGTCTTGCTTCTGGGAACATGAAACAATAGTCTTATTTTTTTTTTTTCATTTTAGGTTCGTAGACACAGGGGAGATGCCAGAGTCTTTCCCCTACCGTACCAAAGCTCTCTTCGCCTTTGAGGAAATTGATGGAGTAGATGTGTGCTTTTTTGGCATGCATGTGCAAGAATATGGTTCTGAATGCCCTCTTCCTAATACCAGGTGAGTGCCTAATCACTGTTCCCCCCCCCCCCAATGTTTTATAACCTCCATATTTTTATGCATTTGGACAAATCAGAGTGCAATATTTATCCATTTCATAAGGAAGACGGATGTCTTGTTTTTTTTTTTCTAAAACCAGTTACATTGCTTAAAAACTGTTTAACTATTAGACGATCTCCACGTGACCATTTCTCATCAACTGATTTCTCTCACGCAGACGTGTATACATCTCCTACCTGGACAGTATCCATTTCTTCCGGCCACGAAGCCTACGTACTGCGGTCTACCATGAGATACTCATAGGATATTTGGAATATGTCAAGAAACTTGGGTGAGTACAGTCCTTCTCGATGATTGGAGTCTTAAGAGTGCTGGGTGATTATATTACCAATCCACTAGTGTGGTTTAATGTAAGGGAAAATATAAAAATGGAGTTTCCTGTAATACGCCCAACTATAGGAGTCTTTAAAGGACCACTGCAGGCGGAAAATTAATGTATTGAACTATTGTATCACATTGCTGTGGTTTTAACGAAAGAAGCTGACATGTTTTAGAATCTTGGTTTTAAACCTTCCTTATAGAGCCCCCTGATAGAGCCACACGGGGCAAATAGGGCTTAAAACTGTCCTTTGGTGTCATTAAAGCGTTTGTTTAAAATGTCTGGACTTGATGAGATCTTTCAATTGCTATACGTTTCAGGCATCAGATGGGCTTACTTTTTCCACTGGTTTTGTTTTTTTGTCACTGACGATCCTCTTTCCATAGCTATGTCACTGGACACATCTGGGCCTGTCCTCCCAGTGAAGGAGACGACTACATCTTCCATTGCCACCCAGCTGACCAGAAGATCCCAAAGCCCAAGCGCTTGCAGGAGTGGTACAAGAAGATGCTGGACAAGGCCTTTGCCGAGCGCATTATACATGACTATAAGGTGTGTGGGTGGGGCTTCTCTTAAACCACTGGATAGCAGATTTCAAGGAGCAAAACAGTCGCCATTGAAATACATTTTCTTTTACCTTTTCTTTAGAACTTGCCCCAGAATTGAGCTTTAAAAATAACCCCATAGGTTGTAAAAAAAAACTCATCGTCCTCACCCATCCGGCCTCTCTATATCAGAATCTGTCCTCTTTGCCCTGTTTACTCGGAGAACATGGAACAAGTTGGATGGTTTCCCCTTTCTCTCGAGTCATTGTGGTTTTCATTTACTGTGTTGGGGATTTTTGAAGATGGCAAGACTCCTGTTGAATGCACTTTTTATCTGGTGTAATGTTTTTTGTGTGTGTGCCAGGTCTACGTCACAAGCCGAAGTTCCATTACTCTCCGAATCAAATCGGCTAATTACAATACCTACGCAGATAATTCCACAACTGGAATTCTATTGACCCTTCTTCAGCAATTATCTTCATATTATTATTATTATTTACCCCCACGTACAGGATATATTTAAACAGGCAACAGAGGACCGTCTGACCAGTGCCAAGGAGCTTCCATACTTTGAAGGTGACTTTTGGCCCAATGTTCTAGAGGAAAGCATTAAAGAGCTGGAACAAGAGGAAGAGGAGAGGAAGAAGGAGGAAAGTACAGCGGCATGTGAAATCCCAGAGGTGAGGCTCTTTGCTGAAAAGATGTGGTTGGCAGGGCTGCAGGTCTGTGTGAATATCCTCATACTAGAGACCCTGCCATGTTTCCTTTTACATGCCTCCCCCACTAGGTAGAATAAGCTGGATCTCTGTAGACAGACTATTATCTGGCATTTGAAAAAGTAGAAGAGATATTAGATTTGGCTATATTGGGGCTTTATTCACAGCTAACATCAAATTTTTTCACAGGGCTGCCAGGGAGACAGCAAGAATGCCAAGAAGAAAAACAACAAGAAAACCAACAAAAATAAAAGCAGTATGAGCCGGGCCAACAAGAAGAAAACCAGCATGCCCAACGTGTGCAACGACCTGAGCCAGAAGCTTTACGCCACTATGGAGAAGCATAAAGAGGTAAACCGCGGAGCGCTGGGTGGGGTGGTGCTTTAAACTTGTCAAGAGCCACAGCCCATGTGGCAGTTGCTTTTAGCCTAAAGGAGTAACTAGCTCCATATATGCTCGTCAGGGTTTGCTTTATTAAGGAATCCTTTTTGGCTGTGTCCTTGGAGCGGGGAAAAATTCTCCTTTTTGGGGCTAGCACAGTATATTCAGTGATCTTAATCAGTCTTGCTTTAGGTAAGGGTGTATACTGGGGTACCTTTTTTTGTCGTTGTTGGTTTAGGTAAGGGTTGTATACTTTGGTACCTTTTTTGTTGTTTTTCATCCCAACCAAAGTCCTCACTATGTTCTATCATGCTACCTCCTGTTCAGGTCTTTTTTGTGATCCACCTCTACGCTGCCCCCATGATCAACACGCTCCCACCCATTGTGGATCCGGACCCGTTGCTGAGTTGCGATCTGATGGATGGCCGGGATGCTTTCTTGACGCTGGCGCGCGACAAGCACTGGGAATTTTCCTCGCTACGACGTTCCAAGTGGTCCACACTCTGCATGCTGGTGGAGCTGCACACCCAAGGCCAGGACCGTTTTGTTTACACCTGCAACGAGTGCAAGCATCACGTGGAGACCCGCTGGCATTGCACCGTGTGTGAGGTGAGTGTCCGAATTAAATGGCAGCAATGCTCCCACTACTATGGGGGGGGGGGGGGGGTTGTCCTTTTTCTCTTTTTTTTTTTTCTTTTCTTTTGGAGGTACAATATAGGGCGTTTTTTTAAACCTCTCTTCCCTTTTCAGGATTATGATTTATGCGTGAACTGCTACAATACAAAGAGCCACGAGCACAAGATGGTTAAATGGGGTCTTGGATTGGATGACGAGAGCAATAGCCAGGGTGAGGCACAGTCGAAGAGCCCACAGGAGTCGCGCCGGCTGAGCATACAACGATGCATACAGTCTCTGGTGCATGCCTGTCAGTGCCGCAACGCCAACTGTTCGCTGCCCTCGTGCCAGAAAATGAAGAGGGTCGTGCAGCACACAAAGGGTTGCAAGCGCAAGACCAATGGTGGCTGTCCTGTCTGCAAGCAGCTGATTGCCCTCTGCTGTTACCATGCAAAGCACTGCCAGGAGAACAAATGCCCAGTGCCGTTCTGTCTCAACATCAAGCAGAAGTTACGGCAGCAACAAATTCAACACCGGCTTCAACAGGCTCAACTCATGAGGCGGCGCATAGCCACTATGAACACTCGAACCGCTCCGCAGCAGTCTTTACCTTCCCCTACCTCAGCAACCCCCGGGACGCCTACTCAGCAGCCCAGCACGCCGCAGACTCCGCAGCCCGCGCCACAACCTTCCCCAGTAAACATTGCGTCACCAAGTTTCCCGAGTGTAGCCAGGACTCAGCCCCCCAGTGCACAAGGAAAGCCAGCAAACCCGGTACCTGCGGTGCCGCCTTCTCAGCCTACTGTGCAGCCCCCTCCAGCAGCTGTGGCGGCTGCCCGTCAAATAGAACTGGAGGCGCAGCAGCAGCAGCAGCTCTACAGGGTGAACAGCATTGGCGATGGCATGACAAACGTGCGGCCAGGAATGGTTAACCCGGCTGTGGGTCCCGTGAACGCCATGTCTCAAGTGACGATGAATGTGCCACGCCCTGTCGGTGTCCCTCAAATCATCGCAGGGATGCAGCCCGGTCAGTGGCAAGCAACTCAGCTGCCCCAGCAACCTCCAATGCAGCAGGGCCTCCAGCGACCAGTGATGCAGATGGCTGCCGCACAACAGGCAGTCGCCGGTCCGCGCCTGCAAGGAGTTCCTCAGCAGCAGGCTCGCAACATATCCCCCAATGCCTTGCAAGACTTACTGCGCACCCTTAAGTCGCCCAGCTCGCCGCAGCAGCAGCAACAGGTGCTCAACATCCTGAAATCCAACCCTCAGCTCATGGCGGCATTTATCAAGCAAAGAACTGCCAAGTACGTCGCTAACCAGCCTGGAATGCAGCAACAGCAGCCGCCGCAGCAACAGCTACAGCAACCAGGAATGCATCAACAACCTAGCCTGCAGAACATGAGCCCAATGCAGGTCGGGGTGCAGAGGGCCAACGTTCCTCAGCAGCAGTCTGCCATGAACCCGCAGAACCAGGGTATAAGCCTGATGAATCCTGGTCACAATCCTAGCTTGGCGAATATGAATCCACAGTATCGGGAAATGCTTCGCCGGCAGATGATACAACAACAACAACAGCAGCAGCAGCAACAGCAACAGCAGCAGCAGCAGCAACAAAATGCAGGGGGAATGCCAGGACATGGGCAGTTCCAGCAACCGCAAGGAGGCTACCCTCAACCACAAGCCTTGCAACAGCAACGCATGCAGCAGCATCTTTCTCTCCAGAGTGGAGCTATGGGACAGATCCAGCAGATGTCACAGCCTGGCCTAGGCACAGACGGGGCACCACCAAGCCTGCAGCAAGCCCTACAACAGCGACTTCAGCAGCAGCTCAAACAGCAAATTGCTTCTTCGGGGCAGCCCAACCCCATGAGTCCTCAGCAGCACCTCTTGACAGGCCAGCCCCCTTCTAGTCACCTTCCCCAAGGCCAGCAAATTGCGACCTCCCTCAGCAACCAGGTGCGCTCGCCTGCCCCCGTCCAGTCACCTCGTCCCCAGTCACAGCCTCCACATTCCAGTCCTTCACCCCGCATCCAGCCACAACCTTCTCCGCACCATGTCTCACCCCAGACTGGCTCTCCCCACCCAGGTCTCGCAGGCTCTATGGGTGGCTCCCTAGACCAGGGTCACATGGGAAACCCCGAGCAGAGCGCCATGCTTCCGCAGCTCAACCCCCCCAATCGTGGCCCTCTCTCAAACGACTTGTCTCTCGTTGGAGATACTTCAGGGGACACCCTGGAAAAATTTGTTGAGGGGTTGTAGCATCCACAAAATCGCAGTGAACTGGAGGACTGCACTGGTTGGGGGGACGAGGTTTCTATAACCCCTCCATAGCGCTCCTTTTTTTTTTGTTTTTTTGTTATATATAAATATAAATATATAAATATCTATCTCCCTGTTCGCCACCTCCTCCCCCCTACCCCTATCGATGGACATTATTTTAAAGAAATGCCTATTCATTGCTGGTCTGCTCATTACGGACACAGGGCCTCAGTCTGGACTGAGGTTGCAGCCCCCCCTTGCCCGACTCCATGTGCTGCCAGAGAAATTGGCAGAGCGCTGCTGAGCACCGCCTCCCCTTTCTCTAGCAATGTCAGTGGCTGCTTTTGACTTTGAGACACAACTGGGAAAGAGGTTGTGGGTTTTTTTGGGGGGGGGAGGGGGGATATATTTGTTTAGCTGACCAGACAGCCAAATTACAGACACCCCCATGGCCCATTATGGATTTTCACTTGTGTACGGCCTTATGGGGCGTGGTAGGTCCGGCAGCGTAAGCGGTTATGACTGCTCCTGTCCTCACACTGTGGGTAATGTATAGCCCCTTTTCTGCCAGATAAGGCGCCGTGGCCTCTGACTGACAGACAAGGGGCGCAATCTAATTACGCTAATATACGTGTAATTTGTTTTTCTTTCTTTTTTTCGAGGACTGTCTTACTGGGTAACCGTTTTATTATATATATTTTTTTTTCCCCTGCAGCTACAGAGCCTAAAACAAATTGGGAGAGAGGGGTGGGCTGCGGGGGTGGTTGTCTTGTTGCCACTTGTAACTGCATCTTTCACATCAATGCCAGGAGTCGGCTTTTCTGTGGGACACTTGTAAAAGAAGAGTGCTGTAAAGATATTGCTTTTTGTTTATTCTTGTGGTTTATTTTTCCTACCCCGGCCCTCTTCGCCCCCAGACTTCAGAAAGCTCTTCCACCAAATCTTCCCTGCAGAAGATTCCCTTTGCATACAGTCTTCTGAAACGAGCCAGAGGGGGGAAAATCGTGAAACCAGATTTCAGTATCCCACCAAAACTTGTCTTTTTTTTTTTTTTTTTTATCCCTTTTTTTTCTTTTTTTTAAAAAAAAAACGGCTGGGGCATGAAATTTGAAAAAACCGCTCCTGCAAACTCTTGGGATGGTGTATTAAAACAAAAGGAGAAAAAAAAAAAAATTTAAATACAAGCAATCAGTGTAAATCATTCTAGTTCTACCAGTATAAATAAGAGGAGCAAGGGGAGAGACTGAATCATTGTACAGAGTGGTAGTATGCGTGAAAAAAACTCGGGAGTTTTTCTTAACATATATGACATTGTTAACTCCTTCTTTGCCAGAAGGGCCAAGCCAGGGGATATCTTGACCCCCCTGACAGTGAAGGAGTGGAAATACTGTCTGACAGCAGCTATTTTCTTGCTGAGTAAAGTGTACATGGTATTAAAACTTCAGTGTTCTGGGTTTTTTTCATTTTTTTTATTTTATTTTTTTTTGTTATGAAAATGCTGTTTTTCAACATTGTACGCTGGACTATGCATGTTTTTTTAATTGTATATAAAGTATTGCTTTAAATTGATATAAATTACTGAAATTTTTACCATGTATCCTATTCCTTATAGCCCCAGAAGATTTAGTGCCCCCTCAATTGGGGGAAAAAAGAGGAGATATATATATATATATATATATAATTTCTAAGGTTATACATTTTTATTTAATGTAGTTACTGATTAGATAGAAGTGCCAACTACCGTCCCCCTCCCTCCCACATGTTTACATTAATATAGCTTAAATTGCCCCCTTTTTTTTTTTTAAATATATAAATTTAAAACCCTTTTCCACACATTTCTCACTTAGCTCTTTGTTTAGAACTCCCCGTTTCTAGTATTAACCAATATGCACATGTTTCTTGAATAGGGTGTTTTTTTTGTGTGTTATAAATTATTTCTAACTCAGGGCTCAAAGTTTACAAGTGTTGTAAGCAAGAATAACAAATATTCCTTTAACTTTATAGAATGGTTGGTTTAAAAAACAAAAAAAAAAAAAAAAACAAACGATTTGAATAGTGTAATATGCCCGAATGATCCAAGGTTTCGGGATCCTCTTGGTTTGGCATGTCTGCATCAAATCGGTGTGGTACTCGGATGAAAAAATAAAATCTGGATTTAGCAGAGAAAAAGCCTATTACAAGTGGAGACCAAGGCTCTTTTTAATATCTCCTTATTCACATGGTTCTTATCAATATTCGCTCTGAAAGATTAAAGTATTGCTGCTGAATATAGCTGAAATAAGTGGTGGTCAGGACTTTGTAAAAACGAAAGGGGCTACTCAATAGAGAGATGGGAATTTAAGGCCAAAGTGGCGGAGTTGGAAAAATTCTCCCATTTCGGCTGCACTGGAGACATTTTTCAGACTCTTCGACATTAGCCTAAAGTTTGTCTAATTCTCTTTATCGAATAGACACTTTTTAATCTGTCATCCTGGTCTTTGAGGCTAAACTTCAAGCCATTTTTTCCATCACGTGCGTCATAGTGCTACACCTAGCGCTATACCTAAACTTACTTTATTCAGGTATGTGAAACCAACACAAAGGTGGCCATTAAGTACATCTATATTACCAGTGAACTTCAAAAATCCATCATTAATGGCACAGTGGGAAAGTTTGGACTTTTCCAACACTTGTCCGTTCATCACGTCTTTCTTTTAGTGTATCGCCCTGACGTATGCTACCTGCTCATCACTTTTGAATTGCTGTATGTATTTTAAACGGATCCATTGAGACTGAGAAACGAATGTGCAGTGTTGTTAATCTTTTTTGTTGTTGTGTTGCTAATTATTTGTTACTCGTGGTCTCTTCAGAATCCTGGCCCCCCCTATTCAAACTAGGTAGAGCACACATTGTTTTATTATGGATTGTATTTGCAGATTTACTGGCAAACAGAATTATTTTTTTTTTTTTAAATTGCTTATTGATTGGTCTTGGTTTACTGAAACCTCATTGTTTGAGGAAACAGCACTAGTTACGAACACCTAGTTTTTGAGACACGTCCCACCATTTTGGGGGGGGTGGGGGGTACACATTTAAATGTGGTCAGTAATGGTGTGGACACCCACACTATGGCCACGCTTTTCCCACTGGTAAACGCTAAATACAACATGGATGTGATTTAGTAGAGGGATTGTCAAAGATTTTTTTTTTATTTATTTTTCCCCCCTCCCAACACTTCCCTCCCTTTATGTCTCCTAACTTTTACCCCAAGTAGTATGTCACAAATTAATATCAATCTTTTTCATTATTTCATTTTAATAATGCATTCACTTAGTGACTGGATTTAAACTAGAAGCTCCCCTGGTATAAAATACTAGATTGATGCACATCGCCGGCCAATATGAATTCTGATGTGGGAAGATTTGGATGCTAAGAAATGTCCTAAAGATTTTTTTGTTTTGTTTTGTTTTTGTACCTTAATGACAGAAGTATACTAAAATGGACTGCACCACGGTGGAAAAACTAAACCTTGTGAAAATTAGTCTTTATTAAGGATGTTTTATGACCCAAGAGTAACAGTTCATTCTATCACTGTAAGAGAGTAAAATAATGGAATGTAAGGAGTCAGACACATCTCTACAACTGGAATATCTCAAAGCTGAAGCATCCAGGACTCATTTTTTTTTACAAATTCTAGCACATAGATGATTTATGTATTATTTTTTTTGCTAGCATTTGTGTGCTTTTTTTTTTTTTTGGGCTTGCTGACCACTGTGGGCCTCCAGCCATTACATCTGTTTGTCTCTTTCTATCATTCAACTGATGGGTATAATGAGATTTGATTGCTTTAGACTATTAAAAAAAAAAAAAAAAAAAAAAAGACACTACTCCTATCCTATGTTCATGTACTTGAAAAAGAAACTAATCTCCATTGGGCTATGTGTCTTATGTGTAAACACCTAATATATATTTTTTTGTACCCTGCTGAAGAATAGATAACGGCTCCAAGAATCATTGGTTCACCCTACACAATTATTAGGCCGAGAGGTTTCTTTTCTTTGCACTATTCCATATTGCTTTATCATAAAACCAGACAAACCTTTAAAAGTCCTGAAAAACCACTTCTAAAATACTTCATGCTCATGCGTTTTGGGCCTAGAGCAGTCGCTAAAATATCTGTATAAAGATCAACTTAATTATGTCCCACACGTGGCAGGTGAATGGTAAAAATACTTCATGCTCTAAACTTGGTGTTAATGTGAACTTCAGATTACACACAGTCGCCAGAACCTGCACCAATTACAGATTCATTTTACCCCATCTTGGATTAGACTTAAAAAGCGTCAGGATTGCTTGGCATGAGTGATGGGCTTCCCACATAAAATCCTAAAATTGGAGCCATCCTCTTAAAAACCGATTAGATCTTGAGTAAGAAGACTTAATCCCAACTGTTTCATTAACAATCGGGGCAGTAGCTTGACAGCAGTAGTCTCTTCTTCACCTTACAAGACCACACTCGTGCATTAACCTAACGCATAGCCAGGAAAGAGGAAATGTCTATTTGGAGCACTACAGAACAAATCCAGATGAGACATGGGTAAAATCGTGACCTCTCAGACTCGTTTCATGAGCTTTGGTTATGCTTTCTCCACCCCATCTCTTCACAGGTTTTATCATTTTTAATCTGTGAATCGTGACTTGGTTGCCATTTACACTTTTTTTTTGTGTGTGTGAAAGCAATCCTTATATTTTCTTTATCCTTTAAAATGTCATCACAGAGGATAAGGACAGGCTAGTGCAGGATGTCTTACCGTACTGGTACATTTTCATATCCACATCTCTTTATAGAACGAGCTTTCGCTACAGATTGAATCGCGTGCTTCTTCTCTCAGCCTCTTGCCAGTATTAGACCTCCATGAACTCATCCTACTGCTCTTCACAATCACTGTCTTGCGTGACGCGTTTATCAAATCGGGTGGGTAATCAAGTCGGAGAAAAGGGCCTTAATACAGAGACAACATAATGCTCGTGTTTCCGTTGTGATGCCATAAGGTCGGAAAAAGATACGTGTTTCATACCTTCGGTGTCACAATAGCCCCGGGTGTTCACTTCAAGCCCGTCTCTGATTTGACGCTGACGCGGACCAACGGCTGTTGGTGATTTTTATGGAAAACTTCCACTTATGTCTTTCCCTATTTTATGGAAAATGTCTTCCCAACAGCCGTGGCAGGCATGTTTGAGAGCAAACTCTGCCACCGCTCACCTCATGTTTAGATGACGAGTCTTGTTCGTATTGCTTGGAGGACTATTCATGGGATTGACTTTTCCTTTTAGCTAGACCAGCCATTCCTAGGAGCTGCGTGTTTGAGATCATGGAAGATCCGGTGCCATATTTCTTATACTGGTGGCATTAATATTGGAAATATGCTTATCTGCAAAGAAAACCACTATTAAAAAAATCTCCTCAACCTTTCCTCAGGGATTCTGAATGATTGATTATGATTTGGCATCTTCTGTCTCTCTTCAAACCAGTTGAATGTCCATAACTCACGAATATTGAAAATTTCCCTTTGATTGATTTTTATTTTAAAGATTTTTTTTATACATGCTCTCATTTGGTTTTTTTTGTGCTGACATAAATCTCCTTCTGTGGACTGCCCCTAATTTTTTCATATATTTTTGGGCGAGGTGAGTGGAGGTGTGTGAAGCACAGAAACTAATGTTCTCAGTGGAAGATTCAAGAGATGTGTGAATTCTTGATAAATGACTGTGCCATCCTCTGGCAGAACTTACATTCCTTCTTTGGGCCATTCTGTATGTGAATATATCTTATGGGGCAGAAGTCCAGAGCATTCAGTATACTGATCCGGTCTGTGGCACAGAAAACCAATATATCACTGGTTTACCCTGTATAATTCTATGAAGAGATCTGGCCCCCGTTGAAGTTTTTTTTTTATACCTAGTCAATAAAGCATTATTATTATAGCACGCAATCAAGGTTATACGCTCTTTTAACGAAAGATAAAATCTTTTGCATCACTACCAGGCTTGATTGGCAAGGCTCTTACTCTGAGAACTTTTCTCTTTTTTCCGGGGTCTGTAATATGGAGCAACTGTGACCTTCCTAAATTTTACTAATATGCTATTCCTTTCATCGACTTGGTGGATAACTTACTAGACAATGAACAACGCTGTCTACTGATTAATGCGTTCACTTTTTAAAATTAACGAACCCTAACCTTCTATAAGACTGAAAAATATGCCACTCTCCAATGGCCATACAGAATAATCAGTATCATTACCGATAAAAGAACTATAAAGGGTAGGCTTTGGTGACCACCCAAGCATGTCTCTATCCTTACTTCAATGTGTCAAAACAAGATTATGAATAGCAGCCAACATTAAGAGCTATATTCCTGAAAGAGAGCGAATTGTGGGGATGTAGGGAGTATGGGACATACTAGTAGTCCTGCAACATCTGGGGGGTCACAGGTTGCTTCCCCCTGACCTATGGAATCTGTTCTATTTGCAGCAAGGTCAACTCAGGCTTTCATACTTCTAAGATAAAACAAGAACACAAAATAAATGGTTACGGAGGTCTCTTCACAATGAAATAAGTTTGGTATGCAGCTTGGACCATAAAACGCCACATCAACCTTCAAAAGTCCAGTGTAGAAGGTATTGTGGGTGGCAGAAGGGTCATATAGCTGGCTAGGAGAAAAGCTCTGTGGCATCAAATAACCAGGACCATGGATACAACACTGTTGGCCTGCTAAACGCAAGCATCTCCATCCCAGTATACATCATTGACAAATAACTGCACGCCTGGAACAAGAAGTCTTAAATTGACAGAACATCAAAACAGGTAGGGTGATGAAAAGTCCATTTGGCTGTATGATCATCCATTGAGTGGTATAGCTCGGCCCCAGGTATATACAGAAAGATAGAAGAGGTTCTCATAGTGCTAATGCAGGGGTGGTAAATTTAACTTAGAGCCTACTGTAGCTCTGGGCTGAGAGACACGGGCCTATCTTCTGGCTCCTAAGGTGGGGACATCTCCTTGGTTATGGGTATATACTGGGGCTTCAAGTGGCGATGGAGACTGAGCTCCCCAAGCAGATTAAAAGGGAAGGTGCTGACCCACCAGTAATGCTGCCACAGAAAGCAAGGAAATTAGATATAATTAAAAAAGAAACACAAGATACTGTCCGATCCAAGCAGGAGCCTACTACCATCCTTGAGAAGACAGGAGAATAACTTGTAAGCACAGATATTGCGAAACGCGTTCAGCTGGCTCTGAGTTTATCTGTTAAGTAATAAAATAGTAAGCAGCAAATTCCTTTGGAACAGCGTGTTTTATTCACATAACTGCACAGATATTTTAAAGTAGTGTTTGAAACCAAGCCGTCAATGAATTGATTTTACTTTGGAAGCAGATTCCGTGTATCACCCACCCGCATGTAGTATTTATGTATGCCATCTATAACATTGCTGAAGAGTCTCACAATTGTCTGACTATGACAGGTTTTCTAGATCAGAAAAAACATATTTTTTTCCCCCCCAGAACATATGAAATTCATTTTATTAAACGTTATAACGTGCTTTATATGGGACAGTCCTGAGTTAGGGAGGCAATCTCAGCTCTACTTCTGTCCTGCTTTCTGGGGAGTTTAAGACAGCAATCCTGTGGTATAAATGGAAGTCTGGGACACCAGACACTGGTTATCGCACAGTAGCGCTGCCGCTGTGTCGGGACCACGGCCACTTGATTTCCTAAACTCTGGCCTCCTGTTTTGCCAGGGGCAAGAATTGGGAGGTATGTTATAGCATGAAAGCAATTATGTTCTAAAAGTGGAGCAATCAGCAGGTATGTTCTATTAGTTTCCATGGTGACTGGAATCAGGAGCATTCTATTGGTTTCCATGGTGACTGGAATCAGCAGGAACATTCTACTGGTTTCCATGGTGACTGGAATCAGCAGGAACATTCTGCTGGTTTCCATGGTGACTGGAATCAGCAGGAACATTCTACTGGTTTCCATGGTGACTGGAATCAGCAGGAACATTCTACTGGTTTCCATGGTGACTGGAATCAGCAGGAACCTTATATTGGTTTCCATGGTGACAGCTCGATATTACCAGTTTATATATAATATATAACACCCCACTATTCCAACAAAAATCAATGATGTGTTATTTTGTCTCTAGTTACAATGTTTCAGACAGTGACTGTGTGTTGTTTAGAAAGCCCTCACTAATAAAAGGCAATCTAGGTTTAATTTCATTCTTAAACCCGTTTTCCTGAGCCCCTCCCTCCACCAATGACTTTGACATCCACCATTTCGGTCATGCAAGTAGTCCTCCACGGGACGTCATCCCTGCGCCGCCTGCCGGGCGCCTTGCTGTGACGTCAGCTGACCGGTAGGAAAGACAGAACATGGCCGCTGCAGCAATGCTTAGAGGTAGCCTCAGCCGGGCATTGAGATCCTGGAGCCGAACAGGATCAGGGGCGAGTCTGTCAGGTGAGTGTCCTTGTCGTGTGGCCATGACATGTAGATCATGCTTCATATGGCGTCTCTAAAGCATGGCATACAACACGTGTGTTATCAGACTGCCTTACACCCCATTATATACCAGCCCAGTTAGACACCCCATGCTATACCAGCCCAGTTAGACACCCCATGCTATACCAGCCCAGTTAGACACCCCATGCTATACCAGCCCAGTTAGACACCCCATGCTATACCAGCCCAGTTAGACACCCCATGCTATACCAGCCCAGTTAGACACCCCATGCTATACCAGCCCAGTTAGACACCCCATGCTATACCAGCCCAGTTAGACACCCCATGCTATACCAGCCCAGTTAGACACCCCATGCTATACCAGCCCAGTTAGACACCCCATGCTATACCAGCCCAGTTAGACACCCCATGCTATACCAGCCCAGTTAGACACCCCATGCTATACCAGCCCAGTTAGACACCCCATGCTATACCAGCCCAGTTAGACACCCCATGCTATACCAGCCCAGTTAGACACCCCATGCTATACCAGCCCAGTTAGACACCCCATGCTATACCAGCCCAGTTAGACACCCCATGCTATACCAGCCCAGTTAGACACACCATGCTATACCAGCCCAGTTAGACACCCCATGCTATACCATATAAAAAAGCAAACTTCGAAAGAAAGTTATTGTCACATTATTGGTTTTCTCTAGAGAACAACATGTATTTCAATCAGCTTGCAATGACCATCATGCCTATTAAATGTATGTCCTCAGCCTTAGTAAGTAATGAGTCCTTTGCTGGCATGGTATGTTTTGGCTCTACTCTTATATATATATTTTTTTACTAACATGCATTCTTACCATATCTTATTTAGTATGCTTGGATATTTTGGCATTGCACCTTTTAAATGTAAGTTTCAAACATCCAGTAATCAAATAATTTTTTATTTATTGGAGCGAGATTTTTTTTGTGTGTGTGTGTGTGTGTGTGTGTGTCAATATGGAGGGCTCTGGGTATGTGTCACAGGAAAGCCCCTCCCCCCTTGTTGAGTAAATAATGCAATCAGTACACATTGCACAGGACCACTGTGACTGACCTCTGAATCAGGACAAGGTCGTAGACAGAGCACTGCAGGGGTATCTGTTCTCCACTCTCCTATCCTCACCCAGCTCCTCCATAGCAAAACTCCAATGTGCCGTACCTGTGTTACACAGTCTTTGTCATGGGCTGAATCTCATTTTTATTCTCTTTTTGTAAACTTAAACTCCAACTTTTCTATCACTATGTCTAACTCAGCATATCCTTGTCAGCTAGAGACACACAGGGTCTGTTTGCGCTTTCTGTGCGAAAGAATTAGAACACATGGGAATTTCGAACTTTAAGCCAACATTCAACATTTTTCCAGCTCTGCTACTCTGGCCCTGTAGACCTGTGAACTGTTTTAGGAATAGCTGTTGTGCCATATGTTAGCTAGCTATCATTGTATTATAAAAATGATTTCTTCTGTTCCAAACATATAAGGTTAAATTTCCCATTCCTCTCCATCAGGTTGTTTCATTCATACATGGCTACATGCAGGATAAGTGCGCCAATGTAGACTTTTTAGTGGGGCAAATGAGCCGAAGAAGAAGTGACAACAGTGGTTTAAAAAAATAAATGCTAATAAAATCTGCTGCAATGTTCTGATGCACAGGGAGCTTTATTGCATTGTTTAAATATACAAAATATAATCAAGGTCCTCCCCTTATATTGGGTATGACTTGTATTGAAGTCTCTTTAGCTGTCCCACCCTCCTCTAGCTGGTCAGCGACCACAGAATTACAAAAGTCATGTTGGTATAAGGTTCTGTCTCTTTGCCCCGCAATGTCGCTATCCTGCTTTACAGGCTACATCTCAAGATGCCCATCCCAGTCTTGGCAAGCATCCCATCCTCCTAGAAGGAGCCTAAATGCCCTGAGTACCATACCCTCTCGGAGATACACCACACAGACTGCAGAGAGTAAGGAGGAAGAGGTTTTGCATAAAATCATTTTGGACACTGAGAGCGTGCAAGGTGAGTTGGGTATTATTCAAAATCCAATGACTTTACTGTAAAAAGAGCTCCTCATCCTATAACTGCTCCATTACATGACCCCTCACCCTATAACTGCTCTATTACATGACCCCTCGCCCGATCACTGCTCTAGTACACGACCCCTCGCCCGATCACTGCTCTAGTACACGACCCCTCGCCCTATAACTGCTCTATCACACGACCCCTCGCCCTATAACTGCTCTATCACACGACCCCTCGCCCTATAACTGCTCTATCACACGACCCCTCGCCCTATAACTGCTCTATCACACGACCCCTCGCCCTATAACTGTCCTGTACCTGTCACTGCTCTATTACTATGATTATCTTATAATCGAGCAAATACTGTATATGTAAAAGAAGAAAAACTAACACAACTAGAGAACATAGTCTAAAATTAGGGGGCAAAGTTTTAAAGTAATATCAGGAAGTATTACTTTACTGAGAAGGTAGCGGATGTATGGAATAGCCTTCCAGCGGAAGTGGTAGAGGTAAACACAGTCAACGAGTTTAAGCATGCGTGGGATAGACACAAGGCTATCCTAGATATAAGACCGGGAATGGGGGACTAATAAAAGTATTTATAAAATTGGGCAGACTAGATGGACCGAATGGTTCTTATCTGCCAGTGATACATTGTAGGTTTCTGTGTTTAATTGCCTCTGTGTTTGTCATTCATTTGCAGGTTCTGCTTCTCAGCATGAATTTCAGGCCGAGACCAAGAAGCTCCTGGACATTGTTGCTCGCTCGCTGTACTCTGAGAAAGAGGTATGGATATTAGACGAATCCGCCCATCTCTGTTGTAAATATGAAATGTTGCTGGCTTGGCTTCCATGCAGGTACCTAGATGAGCCATGACTGCTTTTGTGACTTCCCTGATCTTCTCACATAGGTCTTTATTCGAGAGCTCATCTCAAACGGCAGCGATGCTCTGGAGAAGCTGCGTCACAAGCTCATGCAGCAAGGAGGTGTCCTGACCTCAATGGAAATTCACCTGCAGACAGACAGTGACAACGGAATACTCACTATCCAGGTGATGACACATCTCTATCATTCCTTCCCTGTGGTCTGTGGAACACTGCCACCTATCTGTGGATGAACTCCACTGAGCCAAAACATGCTGTTGCTAGATACACCCCCAGCACTTGTATTGCTCTGTTCCTCTCATGCTCTCTTCTTCCCTTCAGGACACGGGAGTAGGGATGACGCAGGATGAGCTCATCTCCAATCTGGGAACCATTGCTCGCTCTGGATCCAAGGTGAGAGGTCCGCCTACACCAACTCACCGCCATGTGTAGACTTCAATGTATTACTTTTAGTAAGGCTTGCAGTATATATTCGATCACTTCCTATTATCTTTTTGACTTGCTTTCCCATCTTTCACCACCAGGCGTTCCTGGATGCTCTGCAGAACCAAACCGACAGCGCAGGGAATATAATTGGGCAGTTTGGCGTGGGATTCTATTCTTCTTTTATGGTGGCAGACAAGGTGGTTGTTTACTCTCAGTCCGCTGAGCCTGGAAGTCCTGGATACTGCTGGTCTTCGGATGGGTAAGTCCTGGAAGTCCTAGAATTTTTGAAGCTTTGGGATTCCATATGGCTTTGATTTCTCTGGTACCTTAGATCATACAAAACACAGCTACCAACATCTTCCTGTTCAGCCAATGGAAACTGCTCTTAGTAAAATATATAACCCTTATTGAAAAACTACTTTATAGAACCATGAGTAAGCTTGTACACGCATACTACAACAACTGTACACACATTAATGTACAGCCAAAGTGTGGATGAGCTCTGCCTCAGCTGAGAGGCCGAGCTCAGAGTGAACCTGCCTGTATCTGCAAAGATGCTCGTTAGGTTCACTCCAGCCAGGGGGCTACCAGATTTTTAACTTTTTTGTTTCTATTAATGAAGTTAGAAAAAATGTTTAATGGTTCGTAACGATATCTGGGGAAGTCAACTAATAAAGAATGGTGCTTCCTGTGCTGCAGGCCAAGATTGCTAGCTACTGGTCACTAGCAGGTTAAAGGACCTGTATCACCTAAAAATTGTTTTACTGAGAATCAAGAGAATAAAGAATTATTGAAAATGATCTATACCTTGTGTTGGCAGAACTGCCAGCGAATGGCTAAATTAGGAGAAAAATGTGTTTGTAAATGTGTCAGTGGAGTCTCCTCCTTATGACATCACCTGTGGCCTGATATGCAAATTATACATTTCCCACTGAAAACTAGTTTAGGGCACAGGTGATGTCATAAGCAGGAGACTCCACAAATAGATTTAAAAAAAACAAATTCTCCTAATTTAGGCCTTTGTTTGCAGTTTTGCTAACACAATGTATAGATCATTTTCAATAATCGTTTAGGTGATAGTCCTTTTAAGACTGATACTTAAGTGGAAGTAAACGGTAGATACCTTGTGTCTGGCGCAGCTCAGTAGTGTTTCTGTCCTGTTTCAGCTCCGGTGTGTTTGAGTTGGCAGAGGCCAGCGGTGTTAAACCAGGGACCAAGATAATCATCCACCTCAAAGACGACTGCAAAGAGTTCTCCAACGAGGACAGAGTGAGAGGTGAGCTGCAGGGCCGGGACTGTGCTACCTTGCTGCCGCCTCCTCTGGGTTTTTGGGTGATGGGAGCATTTATTTTGCTTTTGTTTATAATGCTATACTTTTCATTCTCTTATCGCCCTGCAGAAGTGGTAACAAAATACAGCAACTTTGTCACCTTCCCTGTCTACCTAAATGGCAAAAGGCTCAACACCATGCAGGTAAGTGGCAAGAAGCGAGTCTAAACTAGGCCCTGGTGTTGGCCACTATCTGATATGCGCCGTGATTGCGGCAGGCTATCGCCGGCTTGCTAGGCGCTGTGGTTGCTGCAGGCTCGCGCCGGTTTGCTAGGCGCTGTGGTTGCGGCAGGCTCGCGCCGGTTTGCTAGGCGCCGTTGTTGCGGCAGGCTCGTGCCGGTTTGCTAGGCGCCGTTGTTGCGGCAGGCTCGTGCCGGTTTGCTAGGCGCCGTTGTTGCGGCAGGCTCGTGCCGGTTTGCTAGGCGCCGTGGTTGCGGCAGGCTCGTGCCGGTTTGCTAGACGCCGTGGTTGCGGCAGGCTCGTGCCGGTTTGCTAGGCACCGTTGTTGCGGCAGGCTCGTGCCGGTTTGCTAGACGCCGTGGTTGCGGCAGGCTTGCGCCGGTTTGCTAGGCGCCGTGGTTGCGGCCTGCTCCTGACGGTTTGCTAGGCGCTGTAGTTGCCGCACGCTCGCACCGGTTTGCTAGGTGCTGTAGTTGCACCGTGGGGAGGCCATAGATATTTCTGATGGGCCCGGCAGACAACTCCTCCCCCAGGTGGGCTGTTACTTTAAATTTATGGAGCCAGTGACGTTGCGCTGGCCCCATGGGACCCATAGAATTGTTTTTAGCTGTGTTGGGGACAATTTGGAGGGGAGGCTATGGATTCCCCTGGCCAATCTCCCGAGCCAAATATGCTGAAAATCGTCCCCCATTTTAGTTTGTCTATTTGTGTTCTATGCAGCGTCCGTTCACAGCTGATCCAGTATAATTTTCCATTGGATTTCACTGTGAGACCCCCAGAACCATGTAACAATATTAGCAATATGTTATAGTCTCTAATGAACATTAGTGTTATTATGATGTCATTAAAGATGCTGTTTTTTGGGGGGTTTTTGAACAAATTGCATTTTTTACTGGTATGATCGTCTGCTAATTAATGCATTAAATAATCGTACAGTGGGATAATAGCAACATTTTTATGAGTTGGGGGGCTATTCAATATTACGGATGCACAAATGTTTCTTTTATCGTTGTGATGGCGTGAGTGACTTACTTTCTATATTTGAATGTATATTCGCTTTATATGAAGCCATCTCCACTCTACTGTATGTTATTTCTATTAATACCGTGCTGCCTCCTTTGTCTAAGGAGTTTGTTGTGTTATCTGGTGCTACGTATGTACATCCTGTTTGCAGGAGAATTCCCGACACTAATCAAGACTTTTTTTGCGTCTGATTTTATTTATTTTTTTATACTTTGGCTGCATCGGTGCGTCCGGCAGACGCAGCGCAGACTGTCGGGAGTCTGCTTAACCAAGCGCACTTTGCCGATAGCTCCATTAATTATTTGATTATTATTTTATACATGGCCCCCTTAATGTTTTAACAAATTATTCCAGTGTCTTCTTCCTGCAATATAGGTGTCCTGTAGGGAGCAGTTTTTAGTTAGGTCAAGTCCTATTCTATTTGTGATTCTCGGCTTGCACCCTCGTAACCTGGCTGTCTTGCTTGCGTCTTCACGCCTAGGCTCTGTGGATGATGGATCCCAAGGAGATTGGTGACTTTCAACACGAAGAGTTCTACCGGTTCATCGCCCAGGCGTACGACAAACCGCGCTACACCCTGCACTACAAGACCGACGCACCCCTCAACATTCGCAGCATCTTCTATGTGCCGGAGATGGTGAGCCCAGATCTCTGTCCACTGGAGAATTTTCACTACCACCCTCCCATTTTTATTGGCAACATATGGCTGATCGTTAAAGGACAACTGTAGGCAAACAAATAACTCATGTTTAATTTTAAAGATTGTGTGTGTATAAAGAATACAAATAAAGCACCTTATTTGAGCACTCCTTGCTTCATATAGCTCTATTACAGGGCAGACATGTTTAGAATCTTGGGTCAGATCTGCGTTAACTTTCACGCAGATGAATGAAGATCTTCCCCAAGATTCTAAACAACATGTCTGCCTCCTGTTAGAGCTATACAGAACAAAGAGGGCTCAATAAAGTTAATTATTTGTATTCTTTCATTAACCCATTTCTATTTAAAATGCCTACACTTGACGCGATCTTTCGATTAAACACAAGTTCATTTGTTGCTATAGTTGTCCTTTAATGGGTGGCAAACTTTAGCTCCTGGAGAACGAAATCTCCCATACTCCCCTGCCAGTCTATGGTCTGAGAGAGTATGATGGGAAATGTAGGTCATCAGCAGCCTCTGATTCATAGACTTGTAATAATGCCAGCTAGCACCTCCGTTGTTTTATACGGATCCTCAGACTCGCCATGATAAACCTTCATCCTCTCCTGTCTGCAGAAACCTTCCATGTTTGACGTGAGCAGGGAGATGGGCTCCAGTGTCTCTCTCTACAGTCGCAAGGTCCTGATCCAGACCAAGGCCGCGGATATCCTGCCCAAGTGGCTTCGCTTCCTGCGAGGTAAAGCCAGGACATATTGAATTGACACACGATGGGTAGAGCAGAGGGTACGGTGTTCTAAGGAGAGAAGTAGTGTATAGCGCTGCATTAACATGGAGGCGGGAAGAACACACATGGGAAAGTGAGGGATTAGGAGTTTGCTGGATACTCATTCCCGTCTTCCTGCCTTTCTGTTCTCTATAGGAGTGGTTGACAGTGAGGATATCCCTCTGAATCTGAGTCGCGAGTTACTGCAGGAAAGCACCCTGATCAGGTGAGAGAGCGGCCCACCGACCAGTTCGTTAGATTTGTACCATTACTACCGATTGCAAAAGAACTGACTGCACATTATTCCTGAAGTGGTGTAGAGGGGTCTTGCACAGCTTGCCATTAATTCAGGGGAATCCAGGACGTTCCTGTTAGAGTATCTGACATTACTTTGGATAAGCGTGAACTGACAGAGGTCAACGGTGCAAATCCAAGGATTGCTCTAGCAGAACATTATGAGGGAGCTTGGCTATCCATGTGGGGGGGAGCTTGGCTATCCATGTGGGGGGGAGCTTGGCTATCCATGTGGGGGGGAGCTTGGCTATCTATGTAGAGCTGCCTCCTATATAATATTCCTCAATCTCTATACATTGTAAACTGCTCTGAGAAAGATGAGTGTATTTGTTGACCCTCTGTAACCTCCTCATGTGGTCAGGTACGTTTTGGAGTAGGGAATTTGTCCTGTGCATCCCAGTGGGCAATGTCTGGATGGAGATTACAGTAATCTGGAGGTGGAATGGAGGGATTCGCTGCTTGTGTTCTTGAATCGTCCTGAAGCTCCTCCCCCTTTTCGTTTTGCAGGAGGCTGCGTGAGGTGCTTCAGAAGCGACTCGTCAAGTTCTTTATTGATCAGAGTAAGAAGGATCCAGAGAAATACAAAAAGTTCTTCGACGACTATGGACTGTTCATGCGAGAGGGGATCGTAACCACAGCAGAGCAAGAGGTCAAGGTGAGTCTCCTCCACCAACCCAGACCTTAACTAGATCCCCCACTCTGATTGGCTGTATGTGTGTTCTAACACTGTCCGAAGCATCAGCCTCCTGATGGGCTCTGCCACAGCTCTGAGGCAGAGCTCACTGTGAACTTTAGTTTGTGTTTTTAAAGTACCTATCTGTGGAAAATGTAATCCATAACTTTAAAGTATTTTCTTTTCGAAGGAGGACATTGGAAAGTTGCTACGTTTTGAATCCTCTGCGTTGCCGGCAGGTCAACAGACCAGCCTGACGGACTACGCTGGCCGCATGCAGGCAGGAACCCGTAACATCTACTATCTGTGTGCTCCCAACCGCCACCTTGCAGAGAACAGCCCTTACTACGAGGCCATGAAGCAGAAAGACACTGAGGTCGGTCCACACGTGATGAGGATGCATCGTTTATCTCCCGCCCATCTCTACTACCCAGAATCCTCTCTGAGGACTTCACTTCCTATTGGCTGACCATGTCCTGCATCCTTCTTCCAGGTTCTATTCTGTTATGAGCAGTTCGACGAGCTGACGTTGCTGCACTTGCGAGAATTTGACAGGAAAAAGCTAATCTCAGTGGAGACGGACATTGTTGTGGATCATTACAAGGAGGAGAAGTTTGACGGTGATAAACAAGGTATCCCCCCTCTCCACAAGGGGGGCTGCTTTTTGGGGGCTGCAAGTGACATCTTATCCCTAACACCTTTTATTAATCACTCCCTCAGATGGAGATCGATTGGCTGAGAAAGAGGCTGAGGATCTAATGTCTTGGATGAGAAACGGCCTGGGGAGCAGAGTGACCAATGTCAAGGTAGGAGCGTGAAAGCCTCACAAATCCTATCCAAAGAGATTGCATTTATTTCATGTAGAGGTATACAGAAATGAACTGTGCAGTTTCTATTTATTTTGGTGTTTGTTTTAATATAGTATGTTTGTTTTTGTTTTTTTTACTTCTTCTTTTTAGTTATATTTTTGTGCTGTTTTAGCTCTTCGTCATTCTCGTTCATGTCTCCTTGTCCAATCCTGACTGTATTTGTATTTGCTTTCTATTAGTTAGCTCGCTTTATATTTTACACTATTGTTAATGTGTATTTGTGGTATACCTTGCACTTTTTTTGGGGGGCTGGCCTGAGCCCCTATTATGCAGACTGCCCAAACTGGCATTCATATTTTTAGTTAAGATGAAAACCTCATACAGCCGTACGCATAGAATTCTAAAAGAACAGGAAAGGGGCGGGGCATGCTTATCTTTAGTTGTGGAAAGTGATGACTGCGTGTGTTCTCTTTTGAAGGTCACTCCACGGCTCGACACCCATCCGGCCATGATCACCGTGTTAGAGATGGGGGCGGCTCGACATTTCCTGCGCACACAGCAGCTCGCTAAAACCACCGAGGAGCGGGCACAAATCCTACAGCCCACTCTGGAAATTAACACTGGGTAGGTATATAGGGGAGAGGGATATATGGGCACATATACATACGTCATCCGACTCCTGGCTTGTTAAATTAACACTAGGTAGCTATATAGGGGAGAGGGATATATGGGCACATATACATACGTCATCTGACTCCTGGCTTGTTAAATTAACACTGGGTAGGTATATAGGGAAGACGGGGAGCAGCTCGTATAAATACGTCATCTGACTCCTGGCTTGTTATATTACTAAAAGCCCTCAAGGCAGATGTGTGTGATGAGGAGTCCAGGCAGGCTTAGGGCTTAATGAAAGAGAGCATTGATGGGGATTCCAAACTTAAGGCAAAAGTAGCCAAGCTGGAAAGATTCTCCTATTCAGCCCAGTTGCATACTGTATCCCTTCGTTCTCTGCAATGCTCTCTTTAATGAATAAAGCTCTAACCTATTAAATAAATGTTCTATACATGTTACAATTACAAAGCAGAGGTTGATCTGTTAATTCTCTTGCCTCTGCTAGTAGTGCCTCACTAGTTTCCCTTCCTCCATCTCAGCACCCACCTCCCCTCCAAACATCTCTGCCTCCCCTCCAATCATCTCGGCCCCCACCTCCCCTCCAATCATCTCGGCCCCCACCTCCCCTCCAGTCATCACCGCCCCCACCTCCCCTCCAACCATCTCGGCACCCACCTCCCCTCCAACCATCTCGGCACCCACCTCCCCTCCAACCATCTCGGCACCCACCTCCCCTCCAACCATCTCGGCACCCACCTCCCCTCCAACCATCTCGGCACCCACCTCCCCTCCAGTCATCACCGCACCCACCTCCCCTCCAATCATCTCCGCACCCACCTCCCCTCCAGTCATCACCGCACCCACCTCCCCTCCAATCATCTCCGCACCCACCTCCCCTCCAGTCATCACCGCACCCACCTCCCCTCCAAGCATCACCTCACCCACCTCCCCTCCAAGCATCTCCGCACCCACCTCCCCTCCAGTCATCACCGCACCCACCTCCCCTCCAAGCATCTCCGCACCCACCTCCCCTCCAAGCATCTCCGCACCCACCTCCCCTCCAGTCATCACCGCACCCACCTCCGCTCCAGTCATCACCGCACCCACCTCCCCTCCAGTCATCACCGCACCCACCTCCCCTCCAGTCATCACCGCACCCACCTCCCCTCCAAGCATCTTCACACCCACCTCCCCTCCAAGCATCTCCAAACATCTTACCACCCATTCCTCTGCTGCTCCCGCCATCGCAAACCTTGCTCTTCTTAATTATGACTGTGCCCTCCATCTCTTCTTTCATCCGACGACTCATTCAGCGACTCATTTCAATCTCCATCAAATCAACCCTTGACCATACACACTTAAACCCACCTGAACATTGTGTGTACTGTTAATATAGAAAATAAAGACCTTTGATTAAAAATAGTCCATATCTTTTGTGTTAACAGAATTACAGGCATAAAGTAAAAGAAAAATGTGTTCTAAATGTGTCTGTGGCAGTCTCCTGCTTATGACATCACCTCTGGCCTAATATGCAAATTACACATTTCCCATTGAAAACCAGTTGATTTGCATATCAAGCCACCGGTGAGGTCATAAACAGGAGACACCATTTTAAACCACACTTTTCTCCTAATTTAGGCATTGGCGTGCCAATCTCCACACACAATGGATACATCAATTTTTATTATCTACATACACCGTAAAAGCAATGTTTTGGTGATAGTGGTTTAAAAGAACTGTTGTCAAAAATGAAGGAATGTTTAATCGAAAGATGGCATCAAGTGTAGGCATTTTAAATGGAAATGATTTAATGGAAGAATATAAATAAAGTACCTTATTCAGCCCTCTATAGCTCTGCCTGGAGGCAGACATGTTGTTTAGAATCTTGGGTCAGATGAAGGAAGATCTGACCCAACATGTCTGCCCCCCTGACAGAGCTCTATGGAGCAAAGAGGGCCCAAAAAGTTGCTTTATTTGTTAAATAAAAGCTTTCTATTTAAAATGACTAAACTTGATTCAATCCTTCTGCAGGTCGACAGTTGTCTGTTAAGGGTCTTTCCCATCAACTGTGTGACATGTTAAACATTCATCGGTGCATGTTCACATTTGACCGTTACACGCCTGGCTGTGATCCTGCACGGCGGTCACATATGCCATACCTTTCAGTGCGCAGATTGACTGCTTTAATGTGAAATTGGTCTGCATTAAGATGATCTTGCTGATGATCCTTCTCTGTGTTGTGTTCCAGGCATCCTCTCATTAAGAAGTTGGAGCAGTTGAAGGATTCAGATCAGGAACTGGCCAAGCTGCTCCTCGACCAGGTGAGTCAGGCTGGAAAAAAAGCTGACGCTAAACATCGGCTGGCTGCCAAGTGTCCGCTGATATAGGAGCTAGAAACAGCTTACATGTTGGAACAATAGTCAAACATGCCGTAAACACACAGGATTTAACATCATCAAATCAGGGTATAGGAAAAGACCTCCTTGATATTATGTCTTTAATAGGGGACAACTGTCTGCAAAATAAAGTTCTGTTTAATTGACATCAAGTGTAGATGTTTTAAATAGAAGGAATATAAATAAGTAGTTTGCTCTGTATAGCCCTATCAGGAGGCAGACATGTTTAGAATCTTGGGTCAGATGAAAGAAGATCTGATCCAAGATGTCCACTTCTATTTAAAATGTCTACACTTGATGGAATCTTTCAATTAAACAGAACTCACCTTTTTTGCCGGCCGTTGACATTTCAATTTACCAATACTCCCTGAATGAACGTCTGATTTGGCCACCGTGTTGTAAGAAAATAAAATAACCCCCCCCCCCCCCCGCTTCTCCTTGCAGATATATGAGAACGCAATGATTGCAGCCGGACTTAATGATGACCCCCGACCCATGATATCTCGTCTTAACGAATTGTTGACCAAAGCTCTGGAGAAGCATTGAGCCTTCCATAAATCTCCACCACAAACCAGCTCTTCTTCTTTAAGGGGTATCCCTAGATCCATAGCATCCAGTTCTGAGTGTTCCAGTTGTTGGGTATGGTGGTCTTCCAGCACCTGTTTTTATAGACCTGAAGTCTTTCCTATGGAAAAAGGACATCATTCAGTAGTGAACCTCCTAACCCCTTTTTTGCGATTGTAGGACCTTCTATGCCGTTCTAATTTACAGCGCCTTGGACGGCAAAGAATGTCCTGACTGCAACGGCTCATCACATCTGCCCGTGATGAGTCGTGCTGCAGACCCCATTACAGAAACTTGCAACGGGTCACAGTCTAACGAGTAAAATGTAGCTAGCGCTCAAAGTGAGCGGCGTCTACATTTGATTAAAAGGCGAACCCTGAAGTTGGGCCACGCCTCCGCGATGTCACATGATGTCGTCAAATCCTGCGCCATTTCAGCAGGTACCCACAAGCTCTGTAAAGACCCTTATCTCATCACTTTCTATATGCCACTGACTCCTGATCACTTTGTGGTTGAGGCACCATCCAGCGGGAATGGGTTAAGGGAGCAGCATACCAAAATAGCAAAACTGGCCAAAATGTTGTACTATCCTGACATACGCTTACATAAATGGTTATTATACAAGTTACAAATGTAAGATATTAAAAGCGATGTGTGACTTCCCTCGAATAGATTCAGTATGCTTTTTACCCCTAGTCATAATGTCACATCCATCTTGTGTTCAGTTTCAAATCAGTGATGTTTTTTACCTTGAATTTTTTGTTGTTTGTTTGTTGTTGTTTTTTTGCATTGTGTGCGTGTAAAAAAAACTCTCAGGCTAGGATATTTAGCAAAAAATTCTTATTTAAATAGTTTAAATTGATCATAAGACATTACAAAATAAACCCTACATTAAAGGCAATGGTTGCTGCATAGATTTATTCCAACATACATGTTTTTAAAATGACACATTTCCTAGATTTTGTAGATGTCCTCTATTCTAATTTCAGGGTGACCAAGCTGGAACATAAAAACTGAACCCCAGGACAAGGAATATCTACTATAAAAGTGATCCCACACTGAAGACTAGTTTGTTCTCGGTTTGTAATAGAGCAATGGATAAGTGACACACTATATAGAAAATTGTAATTATACAAAATAATATGATGTCAGGATAATATCCAATAATTGTGGTAGGAGGTGCACACTTATACAATAAAAAAAAAATGTTCGCTACAATAAAATAGTTGCAAAAATATGTGGTGATCACCCTTTATAAATCCATGATCTGTTTATGCCAATGAACCAAACGGCACTAAGTATGATATAATATACTTATGTTGCAACAGTTTTCGTGTGGCTAACATTATTATTGCTTACGAGTGCACTTCCGATCACGTATATTACAGTCAAAAGACTGCATTCTAACCCACTGTGTCTCCAAGTACAAAAACGTGTGCCCCCAAAGGTCCCCACCCTTACTATTTGTGGCTCAACGATGCACTAACTGGTGTCTGGATAATGGGGCACACACATACATTTGCATACTTCCCACCATTTGAAATGGCCTAAGAGGGACGTGTGTGTGTGTGTGTGTGCGCGCGCGCGTGTGACTATAGATGCCCCACCTATTGCTACAACATTTTCAGTGACTTTATATCCAATTAGGGTTGCCACCTGGCCGGTATTTTACCGGCAGGCCAGTAAAGAATTGGCTTGACCCCAATGTTGTCTATAGGGTTGCCACCTGGCCGGTGTTTTACCAGCAGGCCGGTAAAAAAAATTGGCATCAGGCCAATGTTAAGTCTATGGAGACAGAACCAAGGCCGGTATTTTTTTTTTGAAGAAAAGGTGGTAACCCTAGTTGTCTATGGAGGTATAGCATGGCTGTTTTTTTTTATTTTTTAAGAAAAGGTGGCCTCCCTATGGTCAACTGGTAACTATTTAAGTCATTAGAATAAGAAGAAAGTATTGGATTTCTGCAAATCAATATAAAACTACATTTGCTGCTGTTTAAACTGACTTTATTAGGAGTTGTATTGCTCTAGAGCTCTGTAATACAATTATAGAAACCCAAACAGGGGGGACTTGGCAGGTTTGAATTAGGGCGAGTGAGGGCATTACCCTTTAATCCAGGGATGCTTATAAAAACCTGTCCTGCCCCTTGTAAAGACGTCAGCCTTCCCAGCATGTTTATTCATTACAGTGTTTTTTGTATAAGACCCCCGGAATGAAAGGGAATGTCTTCACCCCTAAAATGAATTTATGTTTCTTCTTTATTACAATAAAATCGGTTTATTAAAGCAGCCGTTTTATTTTCACTCGCACTACATGTTTTATTTTTCCATTTACATCCCACTCTGCGTTTCCTATGTTCCGAGCCCCCCTTTTTGGTTTTTGCGTGAGCCGCCATCTTTACGAAACCAGGAATGGCGTAGCCGACGGCACGCGCGCAGCGTCGCTGCGTTTGGGGGAGGGAGGCCAGCGGCGCGTGATGTCATCCTTCCCCGCTCCCTCCCAGACGCGTTCGAAAGGCGTTGCCATGGAGACACGGCCCCCCCCCCCCTCCCCAGCTGATGGGGGAGGTGAGGTCTCGGCGTCGTGCGTAATGACGCAATGAGGCGCGCGTCCCGGAGCGTAACGTGCAGTGGTAGCCAGGTAAGAGGAAGTAGCGTGAGAAATGGGAGGATTCAGCGGAATTGGGGTATCCGCGGCCCCCAGAGCCTCGCCTGTGACCTGGGAGAATAGGTTTATTAGGTGATATGGCAGAGGCTGCTCAGTGTACAGGGAGGACAGCAATGAACCCCAGTGGGTCATGTTCACCGTGGGACTCATTGCTTCTCTCCCCTCTCTCAGCAGATAGAAAGTGTGGGGCATCCTTGGTACTGCAGCCCTGGTACATTGTGTGGCCTATGATGCTCAGCCAGCCGTCTGGTGTAAGAGAAACATGCCAAACAAATAAATGTGTACATAAACATTGTCTGACCAGTCTGTGTGTGTGTTGGTAGGTGAGAACCATTCGGCCCATCTTGTCTGGCCAGTTTCTGCCTAATTTAAGATACATCAAACATCTGAATACTATCATTAGTACCTGACCTTATCTTATATCTAGGATAGCCTTATACCTATCCCACGCGTGCTTAAACTCCTTCACTGTATTAACCTCTACCACTTCTACTGGAAGACTATTCCATGCATCCACTACCCTCTCAGTAATGTAATACTTACATTAGTCCCTGACCTTATCTTATATCTAGGATAGCCTTATACCTATCCCATGCATGCTTAAACTCCTTCATTGTATTAACCTCTACCACTTCTACTGGAAGACTATTCCATACATCTACTACCCTCTCAGTAAAGTAATACTTTCATTAGTCTCTGGCCTTATCTTATATCTAGGATAGCCTTATACCTATCCCATGCATGCTTAAACTCCTACACTGTATTAACCTCTACCACTTCTGCTGGAAGACTATTCCATGCATCCACTACCCTCTCAGTAAAGTAATACCTTCATTAGTCCCTGGCCTTATCTTATATCTAGGATAGCCTTATTCATATCCCACGAATGCTCAAACTCCTTCACTGTATTAATCTCTACCACTTCTACTGGAAGACTATTCCATGCATCCACTACCCTCTCAGTAAAGTAATACTTTCATTAGTCCCTGACCTTATCTTATATCTAGGATAGCCTTATACCTATCCCATGCATGCTTAAACTCCTTCACTGTATTAACCTCTACCACTTCTACTGGAAGACTATTCCATACATCCACTGCCCTCTCAGTAAAGTAATACTTTCATTAGTCCCTGGCCTTATCTTTTATCTAGGATAGCCTTATACCTATCCCATGCATGCTTAAACTCCTTCACTGTATTAACCTCTACCACTTCTACTGGAAGACTATTCCATATATCCACTACCCTCTCAGTAGTGTAATACTTTCATTAGTCCCTGGCCTTATCTTATATCTAGGATAGCCTTATACCTATCCCATGCATGCTTAAACTCCTTCACTGTATTAACCTCTACCACTTCTACTGGAAGACTATTCCATGCATCCACTACCCTCTCAGTAAAGTAATACTTTCATTAGTCCCTGGCTTTATCTTTTATCTAGGATAGCCTTATACCCAATCCCATGCATGCTTACACTCCTTCACTGTATTAACCTCTACCACTTCTACTGGAAGACTATTCCATACATCCACTGCCCTCTCAGTAATGTAATACTTTCATTAGTCCCTGGCCTTATCTTATATCTAGGATAGCCTTGTGCCTATCCCATGCATGCTTAAACTCCTTCACTGTATTAACCTCTACCACTTCTACTGGAAGACTATTCCATACATCCACTACCCTCTCAGTAAAGTAATACTTTCATTAGTCCCTGACCTTATCTTATATCTAGGATAGCCTTATACCCATCCCATGCATGCTTAAACTCCTTCACTGTATTAACCCTACCACTTCTACTGGAAGACTATTCCATACATCCACTACCCTCTCAGTAAAGTAATACTTTCATTAGTCCCTGACCTTATCTTATATCTAGGATAGCCTTGTGCCTATCCCATGCATGCTTAAACTCCTTCACTGTATTAACCTCTACCACTTCTACTGGAAGACTATTCCATGCATCCACTACCCTCTCAGTAAAGTAATACTTTCATTAGTCCCTGACCTTATCTTATATCTAGGATAGCCTTATACCTATCCCATGCATGCTTAAACTCCTTCACTGTATTAACCTCTACCACTTCTACTGGAAGACTATTCCATACATCCACTGCCCTCTCAGTAAAGTAATACTTTCATTAGTCCCTGGCCTTATCTTTTATCTAGGATAGCCTTATACCTATCCCATGCATGCTTAAACTCCTTCACTGTATTAACCTCTACCACTTCTACTGGAAGACTATTCCATATATCCACTACCCTCTCAGTAGTGTAATACTTTCATTAGTCCCTGGCCTTATCTTATATCTAGGATAGCCTTATACCTATCCCATGCATGCTTAAACTACTTCACTGTATTAACCTCTACCACTTCTACTGGAAGACTATTCCATGCATCCACTACCCTCTCAGTAAAGTAATACTTTCATTAGTCCCTGGCCTTATCTTTTATCTAGGATAGCCTTATACCTATCCCATGCATGCTTAAACTCCTTCACTGTATTAACCTCTACCACTTCTACTGGAAGACTATTCCATGCATCCACTACCCTCTCAGTAAAGTAATACTTTCATTAGTACCTGGCCTTATCTTATATCTAGGATAGCCTTATACCTATCCCATGCATGCTTAAACTCCTTCACTGTATTAACCTCTACCACTTCTACTGGAAGACTATTCCATGCATCCACTGCCCTCTCAGTAAAGTAATACTTTCATTAGTCCCTGGCCTTATCTTTTATCTAGGATAGCCTTATACCCATCCCATGCATGCTTAAACTCCTTACGTGGTGGTATTGGAGTGGGAGCCTATATATATATAAAGCAAGACTGGCAACAAGTTTGCGGGGTCTGCGCCTCCTCTGACAAAAAGGTACTTTCTGGGTTGTTCCGGTGCTCGATGTGCCAGCACAACCAATGTATGAAAAAAAATAAGTGTTTGGCGGAGGTTGTTCTCCCACACGGGAAAGTGTCGGGAGTTATAAAAAGGGCGAAGTCGCCGTTATACATGACGTGGTGGATGCTCCTTTTTATATATCTCCCTGCACTATGCATTGCAAGAGTTTTTACACAGAACACACACACACATATATATATATATATATATATAATCACTTGTTGAGAACTGTTGAGTTCTGCTGCCCAGCTATACATCTGGATGTTTGCTGGTAGTACGCCAGCCAGTACCCCCTCTTGAATTTGTGTGGCTGGGCATCATGAGAGAATATTGCAACCTATGTATAAAGGTGAGTTGTGGGAATGTACCTGCTGATTACACCACTTCATAGTACTTTGACCGGTTATTGAGGTGTACAAGTCAGAGCAAAACGAGTAACTCCAATGAAATGGCTGCTTGTACCATTATACATTCCTCACCTCGGTTAACCGTTGGCAACACAAACTGCAAATGAGGTGAAAGATGTAATAACATATATGGTTGTGCTCCTTAGATCAGGTTATGTACATTGGGAATTAAATACTAGAAATGCATTAATGAAAGAATACAAAGTACCTTACTGAGCCCTCTGTGTCTGTATTTGTTAAGAATCTTGGGACTGGTGGAGGTAGATCTGACCCAAGATGTCTGCTCCCAGAGTTATACAAGTAAAGAGGTCTCAGTAAAGTGCTTTTATTCGTTTATTAAAACTTTTCTATGTAAAATGCCTATACTTAGTGCATTTTTTCAGTTAAATATATTTAATTTTTTTCCAGCAGTTGTCCTGTAATTCCACCCTTTGAGAGGTTTAGGAGGTGCAGTGTTTTATGAGACGAACTGGAGTTTTGTAGCATGTAGACTGTCATGTTTGCATATGCTGCCATGATTTTCTTCCCTTCCACCTGGCACATTTTTGGAGACTTGAGGTGCCAAGCACATCATGTCCATTACCAGGCATGTTTTCTTCTTCTTCAAAGGACAACTAAGCAACATGTAATGCCTCTAGTAGAATGATAAAGTGGCTGGCACATTTAATAGTACATGCCAGTATATCCTCTGACCGGCAGCCCAGTCCTATTGGTGGCTGACTCTCTCTGCTAGTGCCTTATCTAGGTCCCCTCTGCTGATCCCATGTAATAATCAGGGTGACCCCGATCAGGGACGAGCCCCCACTCTGAATGACTCCCCGTGCACCAGCCTCGTGACTGGTTCAGCCTCACTATATTAACCCTTTCTTCCTCTAAGGACCAAAGCTACCAGTACTAGGCGATTTAGGAGCTCCCTAGCTCCCCAGGATTGTCGAGGCATGCCACTGACACAATAGTGTTGGTGTTTTTCTGACCCCATCTGCAGGTCGGGCCCTGACTATTTGCCCTCTTCGCGTTGCTTTGAAAACTCTCATATCAAAGTTCTCATTGGCATCCGATGGCTGACTCATACACTATATGGATAAAAGTAATGGAACACACCTCTTAACCCCTTCCCGACCGATGGTGCTTTGGTCCCGAAGCACCATCGCCGTCTTTTTGTTCCTGGGCGCCGGTCACTTTGTGATCGGCAGCCAGGAACATCCAGTCAGGGACCCGATCATGGTCTCCATAGACCCTGTCGGTGCCTGCCGACATCCCGCGAAACTTCGTGACGTCACACGTGACTTCACGGAGGCGTGTGCGAACCAGGAAGTTATGGCACGCCGGGATGTAAGTAATGTAGCGGACGCTCAGTTTCCTGAGTCAGACTGAGGCCACTCAAAGTGGCCTCATCTGACACTGGGGATCCTGCTGCAAGTCCCTGGACCATTTTTTTCCCCCCAAGCACAGTGGAAAGGGGCAAAGTGTGTGCCTGCTGCGCAAACTCCCAGCTCTGACCCCCTCCTCCCGCACCACACTTCCTTTTGAGAGCGCCGGTTGTCACATGACTTCCCAGTGCTCAGTAGGACAACATTATGCTCTGTGCCCAGCAGACCAGGGTGCAATAAAAGTGACCCCCTTCTTTCTTTAAAAATAAAATAAAAAGCTGGCTTAATGAAAGAATACATATAATGTACCTTATTGATCCCTTCTCTTCTTGTATAGCAGGGGGCAGACATCCTAAGTCAGATATTTCTTCTTAACCAAGATTCTAAACAATATGTCCGCCCTCATACTAACAAAGATGGCTTAGTAAGGTACTTTGTATTCTTTTATTAAGGCATGCCTATTGATAAATCCTACACTGGATGCAATATTTCATTTAAACATATTTTAATTTATTGAATTGGAGCTGGGACTATTCTAGAAATTGCCGTACATTATTCCTCCAAACAAAACACACACAAAAAGTTGCCTGCCGAAATTTTGGGGGGAGACTACGTATCCCAGGATGCCCAGTCTTGTACTTAATCATGTTCTGTTTGTTACAAAGATATATAGGGCTGGACGCTTTACAGCAGGGGTCCTCAAACTTTTTAAACAGGGGGCCAGTTCACTGTCCCTCAGACCGTTGGAGGGCCGGACTATAGTAAAAACAAAAACTATGAACAAATTCCTATGCACACTGCATATATCTTATTTTGAAGTGAAGAAACAAAACGGGAACAAATACAATATTTAAAATGAAGTAAAGTTAAATCAACAAACTTACCAGTATTTCAATGGGAATAGTGTGCCAGTCAGATGCCCAGGGATATTATGCCAGTCAGAGTCCAGTAATATTATGCCATTCAGATGCCCAGGAATATTATGCCATTCAGATGCCCAGGAATAGTGTGCCAGTCAGATGCCCAGGAATATTGTGCCAGTCAGATGCCCAGGAATAGTGTGCCTGTCAGATGCCCAGGAATATTATGCCATTCAGATGCCCAGGTATAGTGTGCCAGTCAGATGCCAAGGAATATTATGCCATTCAGATGCCCAGGAATAGAGTGCCAGTAAGAGCCCAGGAATATTATGCCAGTCAGATGCCCAGGAATAGTGTGCCTCTCAGATGCCCAGTAATAGTATGCCATTCAGATGCCCAGGAATAGTGTGCCAGTCAGATGCCCAGTAATAGTATGCCAGTCAGATGACCAGGAATATTATGCCAGTAAGAGCCCAGGAATATTATGCCATTCATATGTCCAGGAATATTATGCCATTCAGATGCCCAGGAATATTATGCCATTCATATGTCCAGGAATATTATGCCATTCAGATGCCCAGGAATATTATCCCAGTCATATGCCCAGGAATATTATCCCAGTCATATGCCCAGGAATATTATGCCATTCATATGTCCAGGAATATTATGCCATTCAGATGCCCAGGAATATTATGCCAGTCAGATGCCCAGGAATATTATGCCAGTCAGAGCCCAGGAATATTATCCCAGTCAGATGCCCAGGAATAGAGTGCCAGTAAGAGCCCAGTAATATTATGCCAGTCAGATGCCCAGGATTATTATGCCAGTCACAGCCCAAGAAAATTATGCCAGTCAGATGCCCAGGAATATTATGCCATTGAGATGCCCAGGAATAATATGCCATTCAGATGCCCAGGAATAGTACAGTGCTCGTTATACCTCCCTCCTCCCCCTCCTTCCCCATCACTTACCTCCAGCTGCTGTGTCCCCGGGCCGGACGTCTCGCGCAGTGTTCCCTCCTCCCTGCACGGAGGAGGGAAACAGTTACCGGGTCCGGATGTGACGAAACGTCACATCCGGTCGCGGTGATTTATTTTTTTTTTTTTTTTCGTTTTCCAGCAGCCGCATCTTCTGCGGCTGCAAGGAAAAAAAAAAAAAAAAAAGGTAATCAGCGGGGAGCGGGGGGTGCCGGCAGCACCCCCCGCGGGCCGGACAAATGTGCTCGGCGGGCCGCATGTGGCCCGCGGGCCGTAGTTTGAGGACCCCTGCTTTACAGGCTACATCCTACACTGAGCAGCCAATAGTCGCCACCTGGTGGCTGAATCTTTGAATAACACTTCTTTTATTTGGGCTTGTAATGCTTGTGACAGCCATTAAAGAATCAATTTGATGCAAGATTGACCCTTGTTTTGTTTAATCTAATGCTTGTTAGCTATTTCAAGATCACACATAGAATTTGTGCCTTAAGCCAGTCCTTGAGGCCTACACATTACTAGCAAGGCCTCCGATGGTGAATCCTATACGTAATATATAAATTGTCTTTTCTCCCCAGCTTCTGTCTTCCTGGAAATGGCTATTCATGATCAAGGGGTGAGATGAGTGCCTGTTCTGCCCTTCCTCTCTGCCCTGGAAACACATACTCTCTGGCCCGTCTCTGTCTTCCCAGGAAGATTCACCAATGGTCGACTCTGACGATGAGTTTACCGAACTCTGCTCAAAGCTCCTGAAACGAGTGAAGAAGATCAAGCCAAGTGGCGAGACGGATGTCCCCAAATCCAGCACCGCGGCCAGGAACAAGCTGAAAAAACCCAAACCCTCGGGCAATGGGGGCAGGAAGAGGGTAGACCCGGGGGTCTCATCAGGATGTGAGCGAGAGACTGCTGCCAAGCATTCGGAACCACCCGACAGAGATGGTACAGAGAGGAGAAATGAGGGTCTGCAAGCCAACGCAGACCACCTTACAAAGGAGCCAACACAGACCGGTATGTAGATTAATTCACTGATCTGCCACTGTACAGGCTGTGTCTCTTTAAACAGAGGTGGAAAATCAGGCTTATATTTTTAGCAGAAAAAAGCAATCTATGACAAACCAGTTGCTGAAACTCCCGTTACCCTCAGTGACGGTACAGCGTACCTTCCAAACGACTGTGCAATAGTGAATATATGTGTGTGTGTGTATATATGTATATATGTATATATATACAAAATCCAAAGATCAGCGCACTCACCTCAAAGCAGGTAGGAGAAAAACTCTTAAAGCTATGGTTTTAAATAAAGCTACTTAATATATATATTATTAATTTATATTACTTTTTTTTCCACTATTTCACAGTGGTTTGGAATGTACGCTTTTACAGATGAACCTTATTAAAGATTTTTCTACTTTTTCTAATGCAGTGGACGGAATACTTTTATTTATTGTGACGAGTTTTACTTCAAACAACAGAATGGAGGACAACTCTGATCACGGACAGCCAAAGCACCCTTTTTTCTTTGTCACTTGTTTTGTCCCTTGTTCATTGTTTCAAATGTGTCTCTCCGTAATATGAGAGTTCCAATACTTCCCTAATATAGAGGCCTGGTATGTTAAATCCCAGCACACACTTCAGACATGATCAGTTGGCCTTTGAATACTAAATGAACCAGTACAAATGACTTACATTTAGTTTTTGGGAAGTGTGAAATGTAAACAAGCACTTTATGTACTTGAAATATATATATGATCAGTTGGTAATTAAGACGTTATAATATAGAAACATAGAATGTGTCGGCAGATAAGAACCATTCAGTCCATCTAGTCTGCCCAATTTTTTTTGAGTACTTTTATTAGTCCCCCATTCCCGGTCTTATAGCTAGGATAGCCTTGTGTCTATCCCATGCATGCTTAAACTCCTTCACTGTATTAACCTCTACCACTTCTACTGGAAGACTATTCCATACATCCACTACCCTCTCAGTAAAGTAATACTTTCATTAGTCCCTGGCCTTATCTTATATCTAGGATAGCCTTATACCTATCCCATGCATGCTTAAACTCCTTCACTGTATTAACCTCTACCACTTCTACTGGAAGACTATTCCATACATCCACTACCCTCTCAGTAAAGTAATACTTTCATTAGTCCCTGGCCTTATCTTATATCTAGGATAGCCTTATACCTATCCCATGCATGCTTAAAATCCTTGACTGTGTTTACCTCTACCACTTCTGCTGGAAGGCTATTCCATACATTCACTACCCTCACAGTAAAGTAATACTTTCATTAGTCCCTGGCCTTATCTTATATCTAGGATAGCCTTATACCTATCCCATGCATGCTTAAACTCCTTCACTGTATTAACCTCTACCACTTCCACTGGAAGACTATTCCATGCATCCACTACCCTCTCAGTAAAGTAATACTTCCTGATATTACTTTTAAATCGTTGCCCCTCTAATTTAAGACTATGTCCTCTAGTTGTGGTAGTTTTTCTTCCATTAAATATACTCTCTTCCTTTACTGTGTTTATTCCCTTTATGTATTTAAATTTTTCTATCATATCCCCCCTGTTACGTCTTTCCTCCAAGCTATACATGTTAAGATGCTTTAACCTTTCTTGGTAAAATATGCTGCAGTATATGAAGTTGGTTTCAGTTTTAGATACACAGTTATTATAGATTTTTGCATCTTCTCTCATCAGGTACAGGTGAGGCAGACACAGCTGCATCCCTGGTCCAGCCAAGTGTCAAATCTCTGGTTCTGGAGCGAATGCAGCAGTTCAAGAGAGCCGTCCCATCCCGGATGAAGCTGAGCACTACAGACAACTGTGACACTGATCGTGAGTGAGCGATTATAAACTAGAACTACAGATAATGTACAATACAGCAACTACAATTCACTAATGTAGATTAGGACAGCCAAGTCAATGAAGTACAGCCAGAGGAGCAGTGATGACAAACGTTTCTGGACCACAGTGCCCAATCTTTTGACAAAATGCAAGTAATGCAATGCTATGTGCCAGTAATGCATGCACACGCACACATTTTTTTTATGCATGTGTTTGGGCGTGCATTGTCTTTCCAGAGCACTCCATGTTACACGCTCAGATCTTCCAACCCAGATTGCACCCACAGGTCTTTTCAGAGCTCCTAGGTGGCAGCCACAGGTCTTGTCAGAGCTCCTAGGTGGCAGCCACAGGTCTTGTCAGAGCTCCTAGGTGGCAGCCACAGGTCTTGTCAGAGCTCCTAGGTTGCACCCACAGGTTTTGTCAGAGCTCCTAGATTGCACCCATTGGACCTGCCCAGGCACCCGGGGTGGCAGGCACTGGACATCCTTTCAGGATGAACAGGGAGTGTGAGAGACAGCCTGAAAGGATAACTGTGCTCCCAGGGCAGCACACAGAAATGGCACATGCCACAGTGGAAGTCCCTGCATGCTTACTTACATGTCCTTCGTACCGGTCCCTTTTCAAAAATGTTGGTGGCGATAATGACACTTGGGCCGAGACATTATGCACAAAGAGGACATTTTATTGGTAGGGTTTGTCCAAAGTGACTCTAGTGCTGCAAAGTGAACTGTCAGTCCCTCCAGGTGGGAAAAAAGACACGTCAAGGTCACATAGCTTCTGGGGAGAGTGCAAAAGCACCACATTTATTACGAGTGGCGAGTAGGGCCACAAATGACTGGCTCACAAATTGGCAAAACCAGACCTGATTGAATATCCTTTGCCTGTTTCATGTCAGTGATATGTAGTATCTGCTTTACACAACCCAGGATACAGTGCCATTGGGAAAAACCAAACAAGGATCATCTCTGTTTAACAATTAAAGGCTGATAAAAGCCTTACGCATTTTGAGTATAACGTAGTCATAGTTACCAATGAGTAAGGCGTGCTCCCCCAACCCCACCCCCCGTGAGGCAAAATAGGTAACTATAAGGAAGAGTTATACTCGAAATGCACAAGGCTTTTATCAGCTTGGGACGAGGTCTCATGCGTGTTTTATCGGCATGGCATGAGGTCTCACGTGTGTTTTATCAGCATGGGACACAGCAGGCCGAATGGTTGGAGTAAACCCTGGAGTTTCCTAGTATTGACGGTGGCCTGTACTCATTACTTACTGCATTGAGCAGTATGGATTTGTAGCTGACAGTGGAGCTTAACTAGGGTAAAGCTAGTGAACAGTGGCCCTTGGGCCAAATGTGGCCCATTTGATGGCAAGATGTGGCTAGAAATGTGTCATTTTGTCTGAATAAAGTTGATTTAAAGTGTTTTTGGACAGCTTTGGAGAGTGACAGCGCTGTGAATCAGGCTCGACGGACAGATCAGAGTCTCCCGGAGCATAGCTCTCTGGAAGACGAGGGGCTATTTTTCTGCCAGCTCTGCCAGAAGGACCTGACAGCCATGAATAGTGCCCTGAGAGAGCAGCATGTCAATAGGTGAGCAGCACACACACAGCGGCCCATCCCAGTGTCCTCCTCCTGCAGCAAGATTAATCCCTTTTTTTTACTGGTACAGGTGCCTAGACCAGGATGAGAGTTTAAGCAGAGATCCCGAGCCCCCCTCCGTTCCCAGCTGCCCCCTCTGCGGCAAACCCTTCAGCACAGAGAAGAGTCGTGCCACTCACCTAAAACGCTGCGCCACCAAGCTGGAGGTGCCGGCACATACGCTGCTGCAGGCTGTCCAAAGGCAAGCTACTGGGCCGGGCACAGAGGTGGCTGCAGGGTAAGTACAGACGCACTGCTCATGTACAACCTGACTGCGGACCATCAGGCTTGGGTCTGGGGTTGGTTATCCACTGCGATATATGAGTTCTGAGTCCTGATTTCACTTGCATTATTTATCTTGTGAATGGAGAGAATAGACATGATCGATAGCACCAGCAGCATTGCCAGTAAATGCACAAATCAAGAGATGAATGTCGGTGGTGTCTCTTTTTTATGACATCACCTTGTGTCTTGGTATGCACATGACGCATTTCCCTGTCAAACGTAGTGCATTTTGCAAATGAAGCCGCAGGCGATGTCATAAGCAGGCGACTCCACAGACGCATTTATCTCTAATCTATGCATTTAATTCCAATCCTGTTGACACAATGTATAGATCATTTTTTTATTCTCTGTTTCATCGGATCCCGTGATATATTCTCTCTTTATTAAACCTATTTATTATTCCTTCAGAATCCATTCTCCGTAAATGATGTCGCCTTCCCTGTTTTTTATTTATATTACTTGCAGGGTGACCCGTGCCAAGCGGAAAGCAGGACCCAAGCAGAAGGGGCCTCCCAAAAAGAGGAAGGCAGATCAGTCGGGTTCGGAGGTGGAGGATATGCTTGTAGCTATGGCTCTTTCACGGTCCATGCAGGAGGACATGGCACCACCAAACAATACCGATGTCCCCATTGTCACGCTCGTCAGAGAGGTTAATGCACCAGGTACAGTGTTTACAAGGCCAGCAGATGCCATAAAGGCTACAAACCAGCCTCCTAATTTCAGAGCGGCAGATCTGTATTCCCCCAGCTTGTAGGAAATAAATTACTCAGCCAACGTCTGGCTTCGCAACATGGGAAATTTTGGTCAACAACAGTTAGGACTATAGAGCAGCTGCACCTGGATCCCAGTCCCAAGTGGTACTGGTTAGTTCAAAACTAGGCTTGGCCACTGCAGAGGTTAAATAAGATCCGTGGCTGCGTGGGGACAGACCTGGATAAAGACTGTGCAGGTGCCACTGATAGAAGAATGTGTCACGTAGTAGCCTTGCTGTTCAGTATGATACGTTGCCGTAGGTTGCTGGATGCATAGCTATTGTAGTTGGTTAACTAAGCTTTTACCTCCGTAGCATTGCTTTGTGACCGTCTATCTGTCTGTCTTTCTAGCGAAAAAAAGTCGTCGTCGGAAACAGAAGGACAGACCTGCTCCTCCCCTGCTCTCTGAGGATCCCGAGGCTCCGTTACAGAGGCTCCAGCACAGGATGTCTTTATTGCTGAGCGAGGAGAGAGGGTCCAGCACTGACGTCAAATTACCATCCAGCCGCTTCTGGGAAATGGAGGAGGATCAGAGCGCAGCCTGGAGCCGGCCGCAGAGGGGTGGAAAGAAATGCGTGCTGTGGGAGAGCAGCAACATGGTGGAGAACATCGACCCTCTCGACTACTACACAAAGGAGCTCAACCCCCCTATAACACCATGGAAACCCCTGCGGGTAGGTAGCTGTTTTATTTGGAGGTCCCTCTACAGAAAGAAACCGATAGGAAGAGTGTCATATACGTGTATATGCTAGAGGGATAGAGTAGAGACCTGATCTCAACAGTCTTCAGTTCTCCAACTACAAGCTGATCTCTCTATAATAGAACTCTCAGTGATCAGAGCTGTAGATTTAGAAATCAGAATTTGAGATGTAGAAGGTCTTAGAACTCTCGACAATCAGAGCTGTAGAGTGATCTAGAATGCTCAATGGTTGAACTGTAGAGTGACCTAGAACGCTCAGTAGTCTGAGCTGCAGGTGGATCTAGATCTCTCGGTGGTCCAAGAAAGCATTAGGGTTTCTGCTGACACCTTCAACACCAAAATCCTTACTCTTCCTGCAGAAGTTGCTGAACTCTCCACCACGGGCAACGACCCCCACCCTGCCTGAGGGAACACCTCGCACTATGTCAGGTGTCAAAGAACAGTCTGATAGCATCATCTGCAAAGAAGGTCACGATCTGTCCGGCAGCCAGAAGGACAGACAAGCCTTGCTGGACCTGGCAGAGTTGGCAGGGGAAGGGATGACCCTCACACAGTGGAATTTGGGACCCAGCCATGTCATGGATCGGGCAGGTAATCTCTCAGCCCCTCAGCTTGGTGTAATTTACCAGCCCCCCCCCCCCCCCATATTGATGACCTTTTCTTTCACAGGCAGAGAATCGGTGTGCAGCATTGCATCAAGTGGATTTGTCCCATCTCAGCAGGAAGAGGCCTGTAAACAAACCAGGCACCCACCTGCCCCGGTAAGTAACCCTCCTTTCATATTAAAAAAAACGTGACCTATTCAGCTCTGTCCTCCACTAGTATAACCTGTGGCATTACAGATCTGCGTTCAGTGCTCTTGTTAGGGGAGCCTGACTCCTAGGCCTGGGCCTGGTTCCTTTAGTTTGTAAATGATTGGCTGGATCTCACCCGGCGAAGATAAGGTTTATTTGATTGAATGATTGTATAAAGCGAAGGCATTTTATACAGAAATTCTTTAATGAAAGAATAAAGAGACTTATCAAGCTCTCTCTGCTCCACGGATCAGGGGGCGGACGTGTTATAATCTCTGGTGAGATGGGTTAGATGTTCCTCCATGTGAGCCAAGATGTCTGCCCCTGATAGAGCTATATAAGGTGAGCACAGCCATCCTCCCTGATCCTTGTGTCTGCTTTCAGGTCTCGCTGGTTACTTTAGCCGCGGATTTCAAGGAGATGGTGAATAACCCTCACCTGAGTGACGCTCAGCTGCAGACGGACTGTGGGGAGGTGCTGAGTGCGCACATGTTTGTGTTATATGCTCGCTGCCCCCTGCTTGTGGAAGCGGTGAGATACAGCCCACTGTATTATATCTATGATTTAAATATTTCTTGATAGCGCCCTCTGCTGGTCTCCTGATATTATAGCATACACCTCTGTTAATATAATCCCACACTGTGAATTACACACAGACCGTGGTTCTCTGCTAGTCCTTTATTAACAAAACACTTGCTTCTGCTAAAACAAATCTCCTGCTGCCAGATCGTTTGGGAACTGGCAGAGCATCATGGGTTTTGTAGTTCCCAAACCTTGCTAAGGTTAGTCACTGTACCATGCTGTTTTGTATAACGCACTGTACAACTCTCCCTGTCATTGCGATGGAAGATTTGCACACACCTTATTCACTCTGTTCTTCCACACAACGGTCTGCGGTGTTTGAATTCTCCCATGTAATACTGCCTTGCGTTCGTTCTGGCCCACAGGTGCACACTGAAGGGTTCTGGGTAGAGGAAGCCAGCACCAGCCGCGTACGGCGCCTTCTCCTGAATGATGTGTCTGTTGAAGCCGCCCTCTCTTTTCTCCACTTCCTGTATTCGGCCTGTACAGACATCCCCACCCAGTGTCTTCCACATGTATGTGAGCTGGCACGCAGGTACTATAAGCTCCCCAAACTTCCTCTGTGTCTGAGGTCCGTGGCCTGCATGGTTTTTTTGTTGTTGTATTATACTCTTTTGGTCCACAGTCAACGCACTTGGCACTACCGGGAACGACTAATCCTACACATGACTGAGAATGGTGGCATGTATAGTTTCCACATAATCGCAGTGCCAAGGTTAGCCATCGCTGCACTTCACAAACAGGAGAGTCTGTTTATTTCCTTCTATACAAAGCTTGCTAAATCTCTTCCAGCAAGTAATTTGACATGTTGGGGGTGATGTAATTATGGGGTAGAGTTCTAAAATATGCAATCCATGTATCTCCCTGCTAATTGTGCCACTTTGACCCAGTATTGATGTTTTAGAAATCTGACTGTTCCCTTCTCACGTCCCTTTCCAAATAGTATATTAAACCCCCTGTTTATACGCAGGGCTCTTGTTACAGCCATGTCGGTCCTTCTTTGACCGCGGTGTTCAATCTCTTTCTGCAGATTCGGGGTGAGCAGTCTTATAGAGATCTGTGAGCTTCTAGTGACTGATCCCCAGGGTATTACAGAAGAGGAAGAGGAGGATGATGATGGAGGCGGAAGAGCAGAAACCTTCCGGGAGCTCTTAAAGTCCATGTGGGTTAATGAGGGAGAGGCAGGATTAGATGATGTGGCGGAGCCAGAGGAGGAGAAAATGGATAGTGAAGACGTGGGAGAGGGGGAGCTGGACGAGATCTATGAATTTGCCGCCACTCAGCGCAGACTGACGGAGGAGCAGGACACGGAGGGGGGCAGCGGCAGCGAGCATGAACTCGGACAGCTGAATGCGGGGTCTGAAGACAGTCTTGTAGGGAAGGCAGGGCAAATTGATGGAGACATACAGACCTCTGTACCCATCGCTCCATGTCTAAAGTCTACTAACCAGGTGTTGGAGATGATTGTTCCTCTTCAGGACTCTCCTACCTGCCTTACCTCTGGAAACTTTAAATCATCCCCCGGTCCTGCCCTGTTGGCTTCCCCAATGCGGTCTCCTGTCCTCCGCATGTCACACCCTCTTAAATCTGCCACTTCGGTCTCCCGTCAACTCTTCGTCCAGTCTGTCCCAGTGGGACGTGTTACCCTCACTTCTCTGGAAGATCTCCCTGCCCCTCTCTTATCTGCCGCTTCCAGCTCCCCAATGTCGCAGAGAAAAACGGGAGCACCCGAGGAAGACCCGCATGCACAGCACAGCCCGCCACGTCTGGATGACAGTTACGATCGTATGTTTTCCGAGACCTGTGGGGAATATTTTGAACCTTCTGGGAACTATGCAACCGCCACCCCCACTAAAGAGCTGAACCATCCAGTAAAAGATTCTGCTTCTGCCGCTTTGTTTCACCCTCTCCCTGCGCTCGGATCTTCACCTAACACCCAGCCGATAAGTATCTCCTCTTTAGCATCTCCACCTAATTCCCAACCTCACAGTGTACCATCTGAGGATTCTCCAATTAGGGCCCAGCATTGCAGCCAACGCCTTCCAGGGTCTTCCCCTCTCTTTCAACCTCACAGTTTGTCCTCCATAGAATCTCCACCAGACTTCCATCCAGGCAGCCCTTCCTCCCCGGCATCTCTAACAAACTCCCAGCCTCGTAGTTTACCATCTCCAGCGAACTCACAGCATCGTAGTTTACCATTCCCAGCATCTCTAACGAGTTCCCTACATCGTAGTTTACCATCTCCATCTAATTTCCAGCCTCGTAGCTTACCACCCCCAAAATCTCCAGCGAGCTCCCAGCCTCGTAGTTTACCATCTCCATCGAACTCCCAGCCTCGTAGTTTACCATCTCCATCGAACTCCCAGTCTTTTAGCTTACATTCTCTGGCATCTCCAACTAACTCCCAGCCTCGTAGCTTACCATCTCCGACATCTCCATCTTGCTCCCAGCCTCGTAGCTTACCATCTCCGACATCTCCATCTTGCTCCCAGCCTCGTAGCTTACCATCTCCGACATCTCCATCTTGCTCCCAGCCTTGTAGCTTACCATCTCCGACATCTCCATCTTGCTCCCAGCCTCGTAGCTTACCATCTCCAAAATCTCCATCTTGCTCCCAGCCTCGTAGCTTACCATCTCCATCTTGCTCCCAGCCTCGTAGCTTACCATCGCCGACATCTCCAACCAAATCCCCACCCTGCAGCTTACACTCTCTAGAGTCTTCGCCCAATTTCCAACCTCAAGAACGACAACGTATAAAACCTCAGGCGGAATTTCAGCCGTACACCCGTACGTCTACAAACTGCTGTCCCTCGAAGCGCCAAAGCAGCTCTTCTTCATGTGCTACAGAAAAGCAACCCGAAGTTATCCTGATCCTGTCATCGGATGAAGAGCCAGAGCCCAGAATGGAAGCTAAAGAGCAAGGGTACAAGACTACTTTTTCTGTGGGCATAAAAGAGTCCCCCGCCAGCTTCAGCCTTAGGAAGAGCACTGAAGACTTAAGCCGCCTTGAAGTGAGCAGCAGTACAGACACGTCGTGGTTAATACCTGCCACGCCTTTACCAAATACAACAGCCTCGCATATATCCCAGCCACGGGCCTCGCATGTAATGAGCTCCGTCATCTCCCAGGCTGCTTCTCATGACTCATCCATGTCACCAACACAAGTATACTCTTATGTGCCATTTTCCAAGTCGACGCCAAAGTCCTCCAGTGATCTGGTGACGTCTAAGCTTTTCCCCTCCGTCCACATCACCCCAGAGCTCAGGAAACTCTCGGAGGTGCTCAGCAGTTTCGGCAGTAAGGGATCTCACGTCCCATCTTCTTTGCCGACCTCTCCTGCGAGCAGCAGCGTCTTTGAGGTTGGGGACGGCGACAATGAAGAGCCCCCCATGTCCAAGTCCCAGCCGGAAACCAGTCATCACAGCTTCTACATGGACTACGAGCCCCCCATCCACGTGGAGAATGAGGTGTGGTTTAATGGAGAGGAGACGCCCCCCAGGAGGCCAGTATCGTCTCCAGAGATGAAAACGCCTTCTCCAAGAAATGCTACACCTGCCAAGAGTGTGGGAACTCAAAACAGCAATGCTTTACTTGGAGAGAGACCCCCCAAACCTGCTGCCCCTGAAGCCCATCAAGACTCCGCAGCCCTGCACGTCAGCCGGCAGAGCTTCCTGAATTCCCAACTCTGGGATGAGTGGGAAGAAAGCGAGGGAGATGAGCTGCCTGCCATACTCCCTCTGTCGGATCGTCTCAAGAAGGTGCCAGACAACCAGAAGGATCTGAGGACTCCAGGTGAGATACGCAATGCCCATAAAGCATTAGGCATTGGCTAGAAAACATAGAATGTGTCACCGGCAGATAAGAACCGTTCGGCCCAGCCAGTCTGCCCAATGTTCTAAATACTTTCATTGGTCAGTGGCCTTACGGCTGTCCTGTGCTTTATTAAACTCCTTCACTGTATTAAAGTGACTGTATCACGTAAAAATTGTTTTTTACTGGGCATGTAGAGAATAAAAAAAGATTGCAAAAGATTAGAGTTGAGTGGACACCTGGATGTTCGGGTTTGGCAGGTTCGACCGAACTTCGGAAAGAAGTCCGGGTTCGGGCTCGAACTTGACCCCGAACCCGAACCCCATTGAAGTCAACGGGGACCCGAACTTCTGGGCACTAAAATGCCTCTAAAAAAGTCCTGGAAAGGGCTAGAGGGCTGCAAAATGAATTAAAATGTGGGTAAGAGTAGGACAAGTGCCCTGCAAACAAATATGGATATGCAAATAACTTCAAATAACATAAAATACATACAAATTAAAAATACTGTACTATTTAGCACCCAAATTTTTCAAAGTGCGCTGTAAGCACAGTATTTGACGGTTCTATTTGACTCTCAGATGTAATACATGTAATGCTATTGCTATTCTATAAACCGAAATAGAGTCCCCATTCATAAGAATAGGTCAATTGACTTATTCGTATGAATGGGGACTCTATTTCGGTTTATAGAATAGCAATAGCATTACATGTATTCTATAAACCGAAAGTCTATAAACCGAATGACTTTCAGTTTAAAGACTTTCGGTTTATAGCCGAACCTCGAACTCCAACACGGACATACGGTGAAATGTTCGGGTTCGTGGCACGGACACCGTAATGTCTGGTACGAACCCAAACAGTGCGGTTCGCGTTCGCTCAACACTACAAATGATCTATACATTGTGTTAACAAAACTGCAAGTAAATGGACTAAATTAGAAGAAAAATGTGTTTTAAATGTGTCTGTGGAGTCTCCCGCTTACACATTTCTGTTGAAAAGCAGTTCATTTGGATATCAAGCCACAAGGTGGTGTCATAACTGACTTCACATACATTTTTAAAACACACTGTTCTCCTAATTTAGACATTTGCTTTCAGTTTTTGCTAATACAATGTATCTTTTTGAGGATCTTTTTTTTTTAATTCTCCACATTTACTGTAAAAGCAATGTTTAGGTGATACAGTCCCTTTAACCTCTACCACTTCCCCTGGAAGACTATTCCATACATCCACTACCCTCTCAGTAAAGTAATACTTCCTGATATTACTTTTAAATCGTTGCCCCTCTAATTTAATACTATGTCCTCTAGTTGTGGTAGTTTTTCTTCTTTTAAATATACTTTCCTCCTTTACTGTGCTGATTCCCTTTATGTATTTAAATGTTTCTATCATATCCCCCTTGTTACGTCTTTCCTCCAAGCTACAATCACGATTATTGACTCTGATTCTTCTCTCTGATCAGTTAGCATGGTGCGCAGGAGAGAGCTCCCTCCAAAGGTCCCCATTACTCCATTACCTGATTATTCTGACATGGGTACTCCGGACCTGAAAAAAGAGCTGAACAGGTGAGTCCACAGTCGACTGTAGTGTGTACACCAAACAGCTGTACAATGAATTAAAGGGACACTACTGCCAATATCAGCGCTAATTAGATTTATAAAGTCAAAACATGTATAAAATAAATGCCATTATGTTTTTTGTGTTTGGCTATAATAATGAGAGAAAAAACCCCCCAGAAATCTGTATTTATTCTTTGCACCCATTTTATGGATTTTCCCCATAATGCTAAAACTTCAAAAGTCTTATGACGAAGATACATATGATGTCATAAGATACACGTGAATCTCCCTTACTGGGGCAGAGCTAGGTGCGGTTCACTTGTGGTCCTCTTTGATGGGCACGGATGACCTGTATGCTTTAACCTGCATGTTAATTAAACAAAGTATTAATACTGGAAAGTCTTCAGATTGTACTGCATTGTCCCGATTGTAGGCCGCTATTATTTTCTCCTAATTTAATTCCTTAAAGTAGATGTGCGGCCAATAATCAGGGGTTTAAGTCTTTAGGATAGGTGAGGGGGGAGAAAACATATTATCCGTGTGCTCAGCACTTTTGTTCCTGGGGGACCGCATTAGAAGATGGACCACGATACCGCTGGGACTCCTGAGTGTGCTCTGCCTCATCTGCTCAGTCAGTTTGCACACTTTTGTTCTCCGAAAGGAACATAATTGCTGCTCTTTCGCTCCTGAGGGACCACATTAGAAGATGCACTACCGCTGGAACTCCCCATCCAGCCATCCTGAATTGACCAGATTATAGGGCTTTCCCCTAATTTAAATTGATCATTTAGGAGTGCGGCTTATAATCAAGACAATACAGGAATTTGGTTCTTGTTTTTTTTCCAGCTGTAACTTTATTTAGATACCTACATAGAGCATGGCTCAACAAATTCTGGGCGCCAGGCCACTATCATGACCTGGCACCCAGGTACTGTAATCCCTGCATGGCACCCCTCACTGCTGGCATCAATTTTTTAGTTTTGTTTTTTCTTCAGCGGAGCATGAGGGAGCGGAGTGTATGCAGACTGCACAGACCTTCTGCTCCACTCCCTTGGGCACCGCGCTTTAGTGTCTGAGCGTCGGGTGTCATGTCACTCAGCAGGAACGTGAAGATGGTCTGTGCCTGTGTGAGAGGCACAGACCAGGCTGCAGCAGAGTCTCCCCCTCCCCTGCAATGAGGTAAAGCAGCAGGAAGGGGAGACATATTGACAGATGTATTTTTTTCTCTCTTGCTTGTCTGTCTGTCTGTCTGTGTGTTTATGTGCCGTTGTCTGGCACTCAAGCTAATACCACCACTGATTTTTGTCTATTTTGTTTTCCCCTGTTGCTCAGGTTCGGGGTACGGGCTCTCCCCAAGAAACAGATGGTGCTCAAACTGAAAGAGATCTTCAAATACACGCACCAGGTGATGAACTCCGACTCTGAGGATGAGGCCCCGGCTTCCCAGCTCCATCAGCCACACCACAGCAGCACATCACAGGGGCTGAGGCCTCCAGGTGGCAGCAAAGGTCATTCCATCACCCAGGCTAAGAGAGCAAAGAAGCCGACCTCCGTCTGTACTGCACAGGAAGCTGTTGCTATTAATGAACGACCACTAACTGCATCACAGGAATCCACTACTTCCTCCGCAGCTGCGAGCGACAGCTCCTCTTTATCCCAGAGGTAACACAGGACTTCGGAGCAGAAGAACACTGTTTAATTCACACACCATTATTGATAACACAGGGCTAAAATAAGCCTGGGTACTAAGGTTCTTAAAAATGCTAGTGCTGGTACTTAATATTAAATTGAATATTATAGAATATACCAATTCCACGAAAAAATAGATTGGCTCCTTCTTCTGTTAGCCTGGCTCCTAAACTCTATAATTGTTTATTCAACTCCTTTGTGTACCTAGCCCTATACATCACACTTTACACAATGTTATTGTTCCGAATGGAGAACTCCTTAAAAAGGGCTGATGAGTAAAATTTCGAACACTTTTCGATTTGCTTATTGATAAAACCTTTACTGCATAAACCGTACGAAAGATTAATTTAACAGAATCTCTGCTGCTAAGTTTGTCGATCGACAACGTTGCTCTCTCAGCAAGCTCTAAATGTATCAGAATTCATGTCTTTAGCCGGAGGTACATTATTATTTCACAAGATAATTTCCTTTTTTTTCCCCCACATGATACATTGTATAGGTATTTAATTGAAGTTGTAAACAGTGTAACTTAAGATCTCTTTGGGGCACAGATCAGGAAATACTCTAAGCAAGCAATACTTTTTGAAAATGGAAGCTCTTGTAGAAATAAGTGCTGAAATAAAAAGTTAAGCCAGACAATTAAAAAAAAAAGCTTTTTAATCCAGCTATTTATTTAGGAAAAATATTTGACTTTCCCCACACTTTAAATTCTGTAGAGTACAATCAAAACGAATTCTTAGCTAGGAGGTAGACATCTCTGCTAGAAGGATTTCTCCCAGCGTGATTCCTGAAGACTAGAAGGATCTCTGCAATTGTGTTTCCACAATAGGAGACTCAATGGGGTTTAGAGAATAAGAATATGTAGAACACCCGTTGTGGTTCTTTAAGCTTAGAGGACAACTGCAAGTTTTACATTGTGATGTCTATAGGCTGTATTCAATTGGTTGGACCAGTGATTAAAGGTCAGGTAGGTGTGAGACTTGCAGAATACACCATCCAAGAATTAAAAGCTCCAAAGATAATGCACAGTGACACCCCCAGTGACTTTCTAGCCCCTTGGAACACAGCTGACACTACAGGAGATGCCTGGCAGCTTATCATAACTGATATCTTGGATCTACTCTTAACTGTCGCTGTGCATCACATGTCACAGTACTGATTGGTGTTCGACATACGACTCACCAATCACACGACCAGCTGGGAGGAGTGTGCGGCATGATTGACACACCCACAAACCTATGACGGATTAGCCAGTTGGTTGATTGGCTCTCACTGTTGCCGTGACAGAGTGCGGTTCTGTCTTTAATTTAGCAAAGACTGATGGGCAAGATCTTTTTGAAAGGTTCACAATAGAAGCTCAGACCCGTCAATATTCAGAAAGGGGCAATGTGATTTTATCCCTGCCGCCCAAAATAATAATTTTAGCTCTTTACTGAATGTGGTTTTTAAAAGTGGTAGCAATAGAACAAATTATAAAAAAGGAAGTTGTGACGGGTCTTTCAAAGGGCGAAACAATATAAATAATTGGTTGGCAAGAACTTCCCTTTTAATTAAGAAAAAAAACAAGCCTCTAAATGAACACATTTCCTGACCCTCCGATACCCGACCAGGCTGGTTACAGAACCTCTAAACATTAAAAAATAACTTTGGTGGCTTTTAGAGAAGTTGAAACATGTTTGTGTCGTTGTGGCTTTAATTTCGGATAGGAGATCATGTTAATATCTCCTCTTATAGGTTGTGAGTAAAAACTAAATTACTCACTGCAAGAGCACCGAGATTCCATGATCGATCTCGGTTCAAAGCAGCCATAACTGAATGCAAACATGTCATTAATTAATTAGCCCTAACCCTTAAAATAATGCATTCTTTATCAGGGTAAGCGATCTATCTCTGAAGTCACGTTGGTTTAATACGTGATAAAAGATGCAGTTTTGTCTCCTCTTATGGGGTTACCTATACTTTGTCATTACTGAATAGACATGTGCAAAACTAAAATTTTCGTTTCGTTTTCGTTCATTCGTGCTATTGGCTTTCTATAAACCGAAATAGTCGGTTTATAGAATGCCAATAGCATTACATACATTCCATAAACCGAAAGTCGTTCATTATGTCGGTTTATGGAATGTATGTAATGCTATTGGTATTCTATAAACCGACTCTATATCGGTTTATAGAATGCCAATAGCACGAATGGACGAATGATTTTCGTTGATTAACCATTCGTTCATTCGGCTTTCGTTAGTTTAGCATTTTCGTTATTTGTTTTTCGGAGGAATGGACGAAAATGCATTCGTCCGAAAACGAATGCACATGTCTATTACTGAATTCAGTACTAAAGGATTAATTATTTTGTCTCCTTCTCCTGTATATACAACACTCTATGAAGCCTGGTCAGTTCTCTTTTGATACTACAGGAGGACACATTGGTGCTAAATTGACCTTGGTTTGACTAGTCAAGTAGACTTGTTTTAAAAATCCCCGCTATAATCCGCTTCTCACTGTTTTCCTCAGCTCCGCTGGTAACGAGTTTGAGACGGCATTTGCAGACGATGACGATGATGATGAGGAGCCTGTTGCTGCCTCCCAGCAGGCAAGCCGTGAAGCTGCCACGACGGAGACGGTGAGAAGGTTCATCGAGGATCGGCCCGAATTGCACAGGCGCATCCTGCTGTACCAGCCGCTAGACCTAGGAGCAGTGCAGGCCGAACTCAAACAAAATGGTATCAAGATGGCGGCTGGTAAGCTGCTGGATTTCCTGGACTCGCACTGCGTCACCTTTACCACAGCCACCACCCGCAAGGAAAAGAAGGTCAAGAAAATCCGCGGACGCAAAAAAGGGACGAAACGCTATTGAGAATAATTTTTTTTTGTGGCGGGGCTGTCAGGAAAAAAAGCGTTGAGCTAACAAGTGACTATATCATAATCATGTGTATAAAAAAGTATGGATTTGTAAATGATCGATTGTGCTATGCGTTGTGTATTTTATATGTAATAAACAGCTACATGTTAACGGATCACCTCAGACTTCTTGCTTTACGTAGCAGTCAGGGCAGTAAAGCTAGGTGGAAGCCGGCAGACATTGTATACTGTTAAGTTTCATACAAGGTTTGTTAGCTGGAATCTACAGACCAATCTCCGGGAGGCTTCTTATCCCACTAGGGATCTACTGAGAGTCACTGCCTGCCTATAAAAACCTGCAGGCTCCTGTGTCTGTGGTGTCGTCTCTTTATGACATCACCATGTGGCTACATTTGCAAATGACTCCTTATACATATAAAATGTATAATTTAGAGCAATAGAGGAGCCCCACGGGGGGGGGGGGGGGGGGGGGGGGGTTCAGGGCCAGTGGGGGGGGGGGGGGGGGGAGAGAACTGTTTTTGTCTTCATTTTTTCATTTGCTTTAAATTCTGCTAAAACAATGTATAGATCGTTATTATTCTCTGCATTCAGAGACGTGTCAGCTCCCCAAGGTAAGCTCGGCTCCCTTTATTCACAATGCTGCTAGAATATCTTATATATCGTTCACCTGACAAGGCTGTATGTGCTTTGGGGAGAAGCTCTGATTGATGTAAACCTGCGATGGTGACTCCCATTACCCTCAGTCTGGTTTGTACTAGGAAATCACACATGGGTGACCTCATTAGTTAATCAAAGCAGGTTCTTTATTTGGAGCCTGTATCCGTGATGTTATGACATCATCACTTTTGGTTCTGTATCTGGAGCCTGTATCTCTGATGTTATGACGTCATTACTTCTGTATCTGGAGCCTCTATCTGTGATGTTATGACATCATCACTTTTGGTTCTGTATCTGGAGCCTGTATCTCTGATGTTATGACGTCATTACTTCTGTATCTGGAGCCTGTATCTGTGATGTTATGACATCATCACTTCTGGTTCTGTGTCTGGAGCCTGTATCTCTGATGTTATGACGTCATTACTTCTGTATCTGGAGCCTGTATCTGTGATGTTATGACATCATCACTTCTGGTTCTGTGTCTGGAGCCTGTATCTCTGATGTTATGACATCATTACTTCTGTATCTGGAGCCTGTATCTGTGATGTTATGACATCATCACTTCTGGTTCTGTATCTGGAGCCTGTATCTGTGATGTTATGACATCATCACTTCTGGTTCTGTATCTGGAGCCTGTATCCGTGATGTTATGACATCATCACTTCTGGTTCTGTGTCTGGAGCCTGTATCTGTGATGTTATGACGTCATCACTTCTGTTACTGTGTCTGGAGCCTATATCCGTGATGTTATGACGTCATCACTTCTGGTTCTGTGTCTGGAGCCTGTATCCGTGATGTTGTGACATCATCACTTCTGGTTCTGTATCATCTGTGATTTTATAACTAAATAACCTCAGGTTCTGCTTTTTTAAGAATTTTTATCATGCGTGTGCTCAGGCTGACGTACCCCTGCACACAGGCTGATCTGTGCTCTACAATTTAGTACACGGCCTTGTGGTTTTCTACATCCTGAACGTGACCTTTGTCTGCCTCACACGGCATGTGCTGTCACAGCTCACGGATACCGTTTATATATTGATCTATATACGTGTGCGTGGCCAGAGCAGTGTATAGACTGTCACACGTCACTTACACCTGCGTGTTCTAGCTCCTTCCCACATCATGATATTTACAGTATTATTATAATTAAACTAATTGACAGCCATACTTTTTCTGTGACGTTTAAGATTAGACACTGGATCCCTAAATAAAATGGGGGAAAAGGATAAATAAAATCAGGTAACGCTGATCAATATATGTTTTTATTTATTCCAATTTTAGTTTTTTTTTTTGTTATGCTTTTACTGGATAGCACTTTGCAGCCTTTCTCCTGGGGATTCCCAGCACCTCTTGAGAGCCAATCAGAGATGCCCGGGTATGCCCACTGCTCAGGTACACGGTTAGTGATATCACACCACTGTCCCAACCCCCAATAACAAGGAGGCAGTTGCAGCTTTTAAATTGTTGCCCCTCTAATTTAAGACTCTGTCCAACACAGACAGACAATGTATTTACATTTCTCTGAGAAACCAGTCAACTAGTTATAATAAGAGATGTATCTGCAAATGTCAATAGTATACCCGGGGCCAGACTAATCATAATACAATGGTCTCTTTAACTAATATGTTTCCAATCAGGGGATTTTATAAACCAGACACAACCTCACAATGGTCCGATATTGTGGCCTTTCAGTAGCTCTCGTCGGTCGGGGGGGGGGGGGGGGGGGGATCTGTCTAAAGCAGGTGTCTCTAACCTTTTCCTTAAAGGGGCACTACACCTTGTGTTACACATGGGGCATATATCTTAAAAGCACAAGTTACCTGTTCAGTGGTCACAAGGGGAGGATGAACTGGAGTGTACTTTGTAAGATACTTGTCATCCTCTGAGCAGCAGTCTCCCATCTTCACTGTGAGCGGATCTGGTCAGTGGAGGAGAGAGATCCTAACGATGACTACTAGTGATGCTCTACTGAGCCGGTCTGCCACTCTGATAAGCGCCGGCTGAATGTAAACTTGCCTGTATCCGTAAAGATAAACATCGTTTTTATATCCGAGAAAAGGTAATGATTTTTTTAACATTCGTGTCCTTATAATAAGTGCTACTTATATTCTACAAATTAATGAGCGATTGTAAAATGTATTGGGGGGGGGGCAACATTACCTTTTAAAAAATGTAACTAAGCACACTTGCGACTTCATTGAATGGAGCCTTTTTTTCTCCTACAGTAGCCTTGTAGAAGGATGTATGGTTTTAAATAAATGTAATGGAAAATATATATATATTTTTAAATATATAAATGACCCTTATTGCTGGATATACACTGGCCTGCAAGCTGATGTAGGTGTTTCCTAAATGATCCTTTAGCTGTCTGCAAGAAAATACAGCAGCAGAGCGCTAATTTATTGTTCTTTTTTCTTATGAGATTAGACCAGCCAGTTATCTGCCCCATGCAACAATCCACAGAGCAAACCTGTATTGGTCAGCAGGGCAAGCCTATACTGGTCAGCAGGGCAAGCCTATACTGGTCAGCAGGGCAAACCTATACTGGTCAGCAGGGCAAGCCTATACTGGTCAGCAGGGCAAGCCTATACTGGTCAGCAGGGCAAACCTATACTGGTCAGCAGGGCAAGCCTATACTGGTTAGCAGGGCAAACCTATACTGGTCAGCAGGGCAAACCTATACTGGTCAGCAGGGCAAGCCTATACTGGTCAGCAGGGCAAGCCTATACTGGTCAGCAGGGCAAACCTATACTGGTCAGCAGGGAAACCTATACTGGTCAGCAGGGCAAACCTATACTGGTCAGCAGGGCAAGCCTATACTGGTCAGCAGGGCAACTTTTACTGGTCAGCAGGGCAAGCCTATACTGGTCAGCAGGGCAAACCTATACTGGTCAGCAGGGCAAACCTATACTGGTCAGCAGGGCAAGCCTATACTGGTCAGCAGGGCAAACCTATACTGGTCAGCAGGGCAAGCCTATACTGGTCAGCAGGGCAAGCCTATACTGGTCAGCAGGGAAAAGGTATTGATTTGCTCATTTGTGATCCAAAAAAGTGCGAGGCTGCAGCTCTACACCTCTGCACTACAACAATGGCACAATTCAACCCATCTGCATCGATGAATAATCCACAAGAGGTAAGTTGTTTTGAGCAGTTTTATGGCAGTTAAAACTTTTGTTTGACCTTTGTACTAAAACTGGGGAACCACCACACAATGCATCACGGGAGCTTTAGCAATAGAGGGTAGAAAGAGTCACTGGGACCTTGCTCAGTTACTGTGGTGCTAGACACCGGGCCAAAACCAGTGGATTTTTATTTTCAAGCAGGTAGGAGGTGAAAAACATCAAAATGCATTACATTGATAACACGTTCCTCTGCCGGTTTTTCTTTTCTGGATGTGATGGGCTAATATTTTGTGTAAGGGGAGTTAGTATGTGTGCGGAGAATCCGTACATCAATCTCACTGCAGTGACAAGTCTTAAACCTGCAGGGGACTTGACAGGAAGTCTTTGCGGGGTGAGAACCAAGAGCAGGAAGAGGTGAGATGCTCAGATCAGAGGGCCAGAAGGAGAGGAGGGGAGAGAAACAGAGCAAGAGGGTGATAAAGAAAGAAAGGCTGACGGAGGAGAGAAAGGAGTCCCTGGCAGGAGAGGCCGTAAGAACCCAGGTCAAGTGGGAGGATATGAATGAGTAAGAGTTGGAGAGAAAGGAGGGTAGAAGAGCAAGTCCTAGGAGTTTGCAAACAGAAGAAGAGCAAGTAAACATTGACAGAGGTGAGGAGCGAGAAGATCCATCAATGGTAAGGAAAGTGTGGGGTTTGTGATCAGTGGGAGCAGTGGCTCACCAACTATTGGACTACAACTGCCATAATCCTCAGCCGGTCCAAGATTTGCAACAGGCATCCTGTCACGATGCACCTGGGTTATTTTTTGGTGGTGGGCTGTGTAACGGAGAAGGTTATCCGGTGGAGACTTGAGGACTGGGGTGTTGTCTAGGAGCATTCTTGACCCTCAGCCAGCCATATTGCTGGGTTTGACTCATGGGCGCAAGTTGTGGTCTGAAGCTGTAAGCTAAAAGCAAAAGCTAAAAAGTGAGATGAACATCCCGTCTGACTTAACTATACCTTGCGCAGGGTCTAACCTGGTGAGATTCTCCTACTAGAAGAGCTCAGCTGGTCCTGGATAATGCAGAGTTATAGCTGTAATTTATCTCACTTTTGTAACATTTTCGCCCCTGCTTTCCTCCTGACTCTTCTTTTCTCATGTTCCCTCATATTCACTCCTCTTTTCTCTCCTGCCTTCCTTTCGTCTCCTACCCTCCTAAATCCTCTTTTCTCTCCTGCCCTCCTCACTCCTTTTCCCCCTCCTCCTCACTTCTCTTCTGCACTCCTCTTTTCTCTCCTGCCCTTCTTGTCACTCCCCTTTTTTGTCTCCTGCCCTCCTCATTCCTCTCCTGCCCTCCTCCTCCTCCTCCTTCATCTCCTGCCCTTCTCATCACTCCTCTTTCACCTCCTGCCCTCCTCCTCCTCCTTCATCTCCTGCCCTTCTCATCACTCCTCTTTCACCTCCTGCCCTCCTCCTCCTCCTTCATCTCCTGCCCTTCTCATCACTCCTCTTTCACCTCCTGCCCTCCTCCTAACTCCTCTTGTCTCTCCTGCCTTCCCCCTCACTCCTCTTTTCTCCCCTCTTTTGAACCTGTGTTCTCTCCTGCTTTCCTCCTCACTCCTCTTTTCTCCTTGCATTGCTAACCACTCTTTTCTCCCCTGCTTTCTTCATCTCTAATCTTTTATCTCCTGATTTCCTCCTCACTCCTCTTTCACCCTGCTTTTCCTCCTCACTCCTCTGATTTCCTTCTCACTCCTCTTTTCATCCCTGCTTTCCTCCTCACTCCTGCTTTCCTGGTAATTGCTCTGTCTACTATGTTTGTGTATTGACTGTGTTCCACTGACGTACATTCTCCTTCTATCTTGTTTATCATCCTCCTTTTTAAAAAAATAATTTAGTTGTCCACCTTGATGTCCCAGTTGAATTTGTCTCACTTCCCGCCGCCAGTCCCTCATTCCTCTTTATCATTAACCCTCCTGTGCCTGGCCTGGTGAATCCAAGAAGAGAACAGAGGTGCGTGGTCTTCACTTTCTGCTACAAAATAAATTCAGGTAATGACCATTCCCACTAACCGTAAACTGAAGGGTTCCCAAGTATTAGAAGCGGCAGGTCAGTGTGCGGGGCAGGTTACAGATACAGTTAAGAACAGACGTTAGATTAGCTGTCGTATGTTCTTATTGGCTGCACAGAGTTCCATTTTAGAATGTTGGAGTAAATAGACACATCAGTTATATTGTCTCGATTATGTATTCCAACACTTGGCAAGTTCAGGGAGCCAGGGCTCCCAAGTTTTTTCTTATTGTGTTACAGAGCCTATGGATGCCCCATTTCGCTGGCTCTTAACAAAACAAGGGTGCAAAAAAAGCACACAAAAAAAGGAATAGTGAAGTGAAACACTTAAAAATTAAACCGGTGTAATCATACGTGAAAACTAATATGCAAATTACACAGGAGATTTTCAATCATTTTTTTATTCTCTACATTCGCAGTAAAAAAAACAATGTTTAGATGATACAGCCCCCTTTAACTAAGGGGTGTCTTTTGATTCCGGAAAGTTATAATTATCAGGAGGGCCCGTATCAGAATTCTTGTGGTGGGCTAGCATAGGATTATTATAATTTGGGGGATTTTTCTTGCAGCTCTGGGGTTGCTGATTTAGAAAGTTCCTAGGTCTGGTTATAACGAACCTCCTTGGGCAGTACAACTTATAATAAGCACAGATTCCTTCTCCATTTAAACATTTTGCAGAAGGAAGCCCCAGCCGGTGGGAGTTAAGATGGTTTCAGAGATCTCCTCTGTTGGTGGCATGGTGAAACAAAACTCTCTCACTTGTACCTTAAAATGTACCATGCCAGTTAATCCTCGTACTAGGGGTACCTATTTTTCCCCCTCCTTTTACATCAGTGGGTCTGATGACCTCTTGCTCTCACTGATTATGTCTGTGTAGTGTACAGTGCAATGGAACTGCTGGGAACCCTTGGGTCTTGCCTAGAGATCCCGGGAGTTTATTTTTACCCTGTGGCCACACAATTAGAGCTCCTGGGTGTGTGACTGAGGTCATCAAGTCAGCTTTTTAAAAAATATATATATTATTTCTTTTTTGAGACCCACAAGTGACTTTTACACGGTCCCCTGTAGTATATTAAACTCCAAATCCAAGGCACAGAACTTATTACTAATTACATACCTTCCAACTGTCCCGATTTCCATTCTCCAGTATCTGGGACGCTTGGATCTATACAAATATGTTTCGCACAGGAAGTAAAGGTGGGTTCTGCATCCTGTGTCTAGACTGTGTTCGACACCACAGTGCAAATAGTCAGATATCATTGTCTGTACTGGGAATATAGAAAAATAAATGGTCCATACGTACATTAGCAGAATTGCAAACAAAGGCATAGATTAAGAGAAAAATGTGTGTTTTAAATGTACGTCTGGTGTCCCCTGTTTATGAGATCATCTTTCGGCTTTTATGTGCAAATGAGTGCAATGGACGACTTGCAGTATGTATACCATGCCACAGGTGATAAACAGGAAACACCACAGACACGGTTTTCAACACATTTTTCTCTTAATGTATACATTTTTAGTTTTGCTATTACAATTGTCTACAGTGATTTTTCTGCAGCCCTTTCAAATACTTTTTCCATGACCTGTATGCCTTGCAAGGGTGTCAAACTGCAACTGGCTTACAGGGCCGGTGAGATAGCTCAGAGGGCTCAAACTTGTCCTCAAGACCCCTATAACCATTAAGTAATCTTACCAGGTGTTATACATAACTGGGTAATCCCTAAATCCTGGACCATTGGGGGGATGGGAATGGGCTAATCGATCATCAATAGAATCAGACCAACCCTTAGGAGTTACAGGTTCAGTTCCCAGCAGGGTTGACTCAGCCCTTCATCAGGTCTATCCAATGAGTACCATTAAATTGGGTAACAGTAACAAACCCTGGATAGTTGGGAAAAAGTAACATCCCCAGGACGTATTGGAAAACCGTGTCCGTTCCGGGCAAACTACTTGTTTTATTATTGTCATTATTATACTTTGTTAGCTTAGAGGTTTGGGAGATGTAGTTCTCCATTTCTCCAGTCTACTGAGCTACAAATTGGCAAAGAAATTGAAAAGTTAAAAAATAATTGCAAAATTTGTAGTTTGATCCGAGAGGGACCGAGCCTGCTAGTGACTCCATTCCTTTGTTATATCTTATATTTTGTATACACATTTGGAAATTATTCTGTAAGTAGTATGTTTTGTAATTTGTTTTGGTTTAAATTGATGTTGCATATCGCTGCACTATTGAAGTATACTGATTTTTTTGTTTGTTTGTTTTTAGTCTTTATGGTAAACAAAGCCTATGAGAAACAATATATCTAATAAACCCAAAGATTGATAGGAAGCCTCAGTTGAGACGGTCTTGCACACTCCATAAGAGTGTGACGCATCTCCAGACGTGGAGGGCCTGGAGGGTTACCGGCTGTACCTCACTAGTGGGGCAATGAGAAGCCAAAACTTGTGTTTCTTGTGCAGACTGAGATTCACCTTCGATCTCAATGATGTTGTTTCTTTTTGCACAGCATGCAAGGCCTGATGCCTGACCCCAACCAAACCTAGCCAAGACAAGTACTCTGTTTAAATTGGGCCAACGGAACCTCAGGAAAGTCTGAAACAATGACATGGAAGGTATGTAAGCGACAGTGCTGGGATTATCCTGCAGGATTAAAAAGCTGATCCATATCTATCTCAATTCTCATTCGTAGGCCTATGGATCCTCCGGTACAGGAGGCAGCTGGCATCCTGCGCCTGTCCGGTATCCTTGCATGAGATTATTATTAAGCTTCAGGGAGTCCAGCTGCTGACAGAAGAGGAGACCCAGCGTCTGCAGGAATTTGCATCGCTTCCCATGCGGGCAGAGGTCCTCTTGGATATGGTGGCAGGGAAGGGTAAAAGCTCCCTGCAGGTTCTCCAGAACTGCATAGAGAGTAGCCACACCTATCTGTACCTCCGTATGCGTCACTACGGTGAGTGGGGGAGGGGTATGTATGCATTGTGGGGGTTTTTTTAGTTGGCGAGCAGTAAGACTGATGGGCACTGCATTACTCTCCACAGATCCGTTGGTTCTGAAGCATTTGGAGAAAGTGGACATCAAGGGCCAGCACCTGACGCAGTTGGACTCTTTGCTGATGGTGGAAGGTCTCACGGACGCCCAACTTCAAGAACATGATGTCGTGCAGCTGGAGTTAGGACAGGTCGGGAGAGGGACTCCCCGGCGACTGCCTCTGGAGAACCTTCTGATGCCCCTCTCGAGAGTCAGCTTGCCCCCTCGCATTACTCTTACTTTGGGGGTAGCGGGAGCTGGCAAAAGCACTCTTGTGAGACTGTTTGTGGAGAGATGGATACGGGGGGGAGTGTGCCCAAACATCAAATGTGTGATGGCTCTCCACCTTTGGGAGCTGAACGTCTATGATCGTCTTTCTGCAGAACGTCTGGTCCGCCTTGCCAGTCCTCGCCATTCGGTGCCGCCCCTGGGTTCTCTTCTCATTTTGGACGGCTTGGATGAGTTGCGAGCACCCCTGGACTTCTCAGAATCCATAGCTTGCACGGACCCCCAGAAAGAGCTCCCGCCGGAATGTCTGGTAACTAACATCTTACGCGGAAACCTACTGCCAGAAACCGCAGTATGGGTAACTTCGAGGCCCGGGGCAGCGGCCTTTATTCCAGGAGGGCTTGTGGACCGCATGACTGAGATCCCTGGGCTTGGGCCTGATGATATCCGAGTGTCTTTGGAACAGCTGCTACCGGATACCAAAGGCTTAGCCCAGCGTGTTTGTGATCACCTGCAGTCCCACCGCTCATTGCAAGCACTATGCCCAGTACCTGCCTTGTGCCGTATAATGGGGACCTCAATGGGATTTTTACTACGCACCCAAGAGACTCCGCATCTACCAAAGACATTGTCCTCCATTTTCTCCTGGTATCTCAAGGCTCAGATGAGTGACCGAGATAGCTCCGAGCAGCCTGTTAGTGACAGAAGGACTGTGGGCAACTTGGGAAGATTGGCGTTCAATGGCTTTATCAGAAAACGCACCGTTTTTTACGAGTCGGACTTGAGATCCTGTGGCATTGACAGCCCGCTGACTGTAGGCAGCCTCAGCGCTCGACTGCTGCTGCCCCACAACTCGCCATCTTGTATGTCCTTCTCCTTCTCCCACCTCTTGCTACAGGAGTTCCTGGCTGCCATCCATTACTATTCGTCGGCAAAACGAGCCATATTTGACCTTTTTGCCGATGGGTCAATGTCGTGGCCCAAGCTGGGCTTCCTGAATCATTATAAAAGTGCCGTGCAGCGCACTCTACAGGCCGACGAGATGCAGATTCCTATCTTCCTGCGTTTCCTCTCCGGACTCCTCTCTCCGCATGTCTTGCGGGTGTTGTCAGGGTGCCTGCCGGGAAAGGAGGAGCCTTGTGTGCACCGTGGTCCAGCAATTGACTATCTCCTGAGCTTGCTGTGCACGGGAAGGGCTGTTTCGTGTGGGGCGGTGAACTTGGTGTGCTGCCTACAGGAGCTGGGGCACAAAGAGCTGACGAGTGGGGTGGAGGAAGCGCTGAGAAATGGGACACTTGGGGGGAAGCTGAACATGTTGGGGTGCTGTGCTCTAGCTTACCTACTGCGGGCTTCAAACAGCTGTGCTCACGAAGCCAACCTTTCTCAGTGCCTATCCTACAACCTAGTGCAAAACCTCCTGCCCCAGCTGCAGTACTGTACCAATATCAGGTAAACTCTGCATAGCATGTACTCAGGGTCACCATGAGAGAGTGACAGGTGACACACCTGTCATGGGGCCCTATAAGGAAAAATAACCTTGCTGGAAAAGACGCTAACTGGGGAGATGAAAAGATCTCTTCTCTGCAGACGAGCAGGCAACTTGATGTCTGTGCGCTGCCTAGGAGCTCAGGCATCCTCCTATGCTGTCGCATGTTCTGTAGTCAGAGTGCCGGCACTCGTGAGGGGCAGCATGGTAGGATGTCTACCACTAGACAGGGAGCTGGAGAATAACTGTAGATGCTGGCTTGGGTAAATCCTGGGTGTGCAATGTGGGTGCTGGGGTAAGTCCTCTGTGTCCAATATGGGTGCTGGGGTAAGTCATGTGGGTGCTGGGGTAAGTCCTGGGTGTGCAATGTGGGTAATGGGGTATGTCCTGGGTATGCAAGGTGGTGCTATGGCAAAGGATGTGGGGGCAATAACGAAAGGAGTGCAGGAGAAATAGAGTGGGAATATGGGGGCTCAGAACATTTTTCTTCTGTAAGGGGACTCACAGTTTCTGATGGCTGTCCTGCATGTACCAGTACTGCACCAAAATCTGGTAAACTTGTACCATTATCATATATATATTTTTTTCCACTTGACAAATCCCTGGAGCCAGGGCTCCTGCAATCTTTACTTGTAATGTTTTTGATTGTTTTACATATACATGTATTTCCCTGGCTCCTAAATTTGCAGGCTTGGCTCCCAAAGTGGACTGTTCACTAAATTGAAATGTCTTACTAGCCGAGCTGGAGAGATTCTCCAGCGTACCTATCTGGCTGATTTTTTCACCATTTTCGTACGGTATTGAAATTTTCTTTCATTAACCATTTCCTCCCTGTCTGACCCAGAATGGAAAATAACAACTTCAAAGATGACGTGATGGAGCTTCTAGCCAGCATTCTGCACAACAAAGACTGCGCCATCCAGAGACTCAGGTGACTCCCACAGCCAATAGCGACGCGGCTGAACTGTTGCTTTTTTACAGCACGTTAACCGACGCATTTCAAAATGGTTCAATAGCGACATATATATGGCCAAGCTGCATGATCCTTGACTATGTCCACTTGGTTTAAAACGTCTTAATCTCAAGGCCAGCCCAGTAGGAAAACATATATCTTCCCCTTCCTTATCCTACAATTTCCTTTTTTTTAAATCCCCACATCACACTGTGTTTGTGTTTTAATATGTGATAAGGTAACTTCTTCATGAGCACTGTAGACTTCCCAGCGCATTTCACAAAGGCACCAGAGAGACCTATATTACCTATCGGAAAACCTATTGAGATACCACATAATCTTGCATGGTCTCTGTCTGTATCCACTGTATTTTAAAATCGCCTAATCTCATTGTGAAGCCCAGAGAGAAATTCTGGATCAGTTTTTTCCCTATTATACTGGCTCCCTTCCATGTGGACTCCTGACAAACCCTGCTGTAAATTCCAGTCGTTGCGCCTCTATGGTAAATTCCAGTCGTTGCGCCTCTATGGTAAATTCCAGTCGTTGCGCCTCTATGGTAAATTCCAGTCGTTGCGCCTCTATGGTAAATTCCAGTCGTTGCGCCTCTATGGTAAATTCCAGTCGTTGCGCCTCAGGCCGCTGTTATTTATATGGTGCTTCCTTCCCAGTTTATATTTAACATTAACCAATTCTGTCTTGCCAGCTTGGCCGAGAACCGCCTGACTAACCGCGGGGTGAAGGTGCTGGGCAGGGCCCTGATGGTGAATCGCACACTCGTCTCCCTGGAGTGAGTGATGTAAACCTTCTCGGGGGCTGTATGGTTTGGGTCTGGGTTCTGCTGTTTGCTTAGCTCTCTCGTGCCTCGTTGCAGCCTCCACGGGAATTCTATTGGTTCCAACGGTGTGAAGTCCCTGGCAGAAGCTTTGAGGAACAACCAGGTCTTGCACAGCCTAAAGTGAGCGCCTCCTCTCACATCCTGCCAGATCTTTACCCTCTCCTAGATCCCTCATGCAGATGTATTACATGCTCACCTGTCTTCCTGTGCGTTGCAGTCTGCAGAACAACCAGATTAAGTCGGAGGGCACCCAGTTTCTGGCTCAGGCTCTGCAGGTGAATCGGAAGCTGAAGGCCTTGAAGTGAGTATCTGTAGCTCAGTAAATACACACATAAGCTAGTGTTAATATGGCCCATTTATCATAGGTTAACTCATGTAGATGAGTCTGCCACAATGTGTAGCTTTGTTAAAATTTTACTGCATGGCTTGTCCACTTTGGTACTGTTTTTCTTTTTATTTGTTGTCCATGCAGTTGGTCTGGCTGATCACTGAGTGCATGCAGTTGGTCTAGCTGATGATTAGGTGCATGCAGTTGGTCTGGCTGATGATTAGGTGCATGCAGTTGGTCTGGCTGATCACTGAGTGCATGCAGTTGGTCTAGCTGATGATTAGGTGCATGCAGTTGGTCTGGCTGATGATTAGGTGCATGCAGTTGGTCTAGCTGATCACTGAGTGCATGCAGTTGGTATGGCTGATGATTAGGTGCATGCAGTTGGTCTGGCTGATGATTAGGTGCATGCAGTTGGTCTGGCTGATCACTGAGTGCATGCAGTTGGTCTGGCTGATGATTAGGTGCATGCAGTTGGTCTGGCTGATGATTAGGTGCATGCAGTTGGTCTGGCTGATCACTGAGTGCATGCAGTTGGTCTAGCTAATGATTAGGTGCATGCAGTTGGTCTGGCTGATGATTAGGTGCATGCAGTTGGTCTGGCTGATGATTAGGTGCATGCAGTTGGTCTGGCTGATCACTGAGTGTATGCAGTTGGTCTGGCTGATGATTAGGTGCATGCAGTTGGTCTGGCTGATGATTAGGTGCATGCAGTTGGTCTGGCTGATGATTAGGTGCATGCAGTTGGTCTGGCTGATGATTAGGCGCATGCAGTTGGTCTGGCTGATGATTAGGCGCATGCAGTTGGTCTGGCTGATGATTAGGCACATGCAGTTGGTCTGGCTGATGATTAGGTGCATGCAGTTGGTCTGGCTGATGATTAGGTGCATGCAGTTGGTCTGGCTGATCACTGAGTGCATGCAGTTGGTCTGGCTGATCACTGAGTGCATGCAGTTGGTCTAGCTGATGATTAGGTGCATGCAGTTGGTCTGGCTGATGATTAGGTGCATGCAGTTGGTCTGGCTGATGATTAGGTGCATGCAGTTGGTCTGGCTGATCACTGAGTGTATGCAGTTGGTCTGGCTGATGATTAGGTGCATGCAGTTGGTCTGGCTGATGATTAGGTGCATGCAGTTGGTCTGGCTGATGATTAGGTGCATGCAGTTGGTCTGGCTGATCACTGAGTGTATGCAGTTGGTCTGGCTGATGATTAGGTGCATGCAGTTGGTCTGGCTGATGATTAGGTGCATGCAGTTGGTCTGGCTGATGATTAGGTGCATGCAGTTGGTCTGGCTGATGATTAGGTGCATGCAGTTGGTCTGGCTGATGATTAGGTGCATGCAGTTGGTCTGGCTGATGATTAGGTGCATGCAGTTGGTCTGGCTGATGATTAGGTGCATGCAGTTGGTCTAGCTGATGATTAGGTGCATGCAGTTGGTCTGGCTGATGATTAGGTGCATGCAGTTGGTCTAGCTGATGATTAGGTGCATGCAGTTGGTCTGGCTGATGATTAGGTGCATGCAGTTGGTCTGGCTGATCACTGAGTGCATGCAGTTGGTCTGGCTGATGATTAGGTGTATGCAGTTGGTCTGGCTGATCACTGAGTGTATGCAGTTGGTCTAGCTGATGATTAGGCGCATGCAGTTGGTCTGGCTGATGATTAGGTGCATGCAGTTGGTCTGGTTGATGATTAGGTGCATGCAGTTGGTCTGGCTGAAGATTAGGTGCATGCAGTTGGTCTAGCTGATGATTAGGTGCATGCAGTTGGTCTGGCTAATCACTGAGTGCATGCAGTTGGTCTGGCTGATGATTAGGTGTATGCAGTTGGTCTGGCTGATCACTGAGTGTATGCAGTTGGTCTAGCTGATGATTAGGCGCATGCAGTTGGTCTGGCTGATGATTAGGTGCATGCAGTTGGTCTGGTTGATTAGGTGCATGCAGTTGGTCTGGCTGATGATTAGGCGCATGCAGTTGGTCTAGCTGATGATTAGGTGCATGCAGTTGGTCTGGCTGATGATTAGGTGCATGCAGTTGGTCTGGCTGATGATTAGGTGCATGCAGTTGGTCTGGCTGATCACTGAGTGTATGCAGTTGGTCTGGCTGATGATTAGGTACATGCAGTTGGTCTGGCTGATGATTAGGTGCATGCAGTTGGTCTGGCTGATGATTAGGTGCATGCAGTTGGTCTGGCTGATGATTAGGTGCATGCAGTTGGTCTGGCTGATGATTAGGTGCATGCAGTTGGTCTGGCTGATGATTAGGTGCATGCAGTTGGTCTGGCTGATGATTAGGTGCATGCAGTTGGTCTGGCTGATGATTAGGTGCATGCAGTTGGTCTGGCTGATGATTAGGTGCATGCAGTTGGTCTAGCTGATGATTAGGTGCATGCAGTTGGTCTGGCTGATGATTAGGTGCATGCAGTTGGTCTAGCTGATGATTAGGTGCATGCAGTTGGTCTGGCTGATGATTAGGTGCATGCAGTTGGTCTGGCTGATCACTGAGTGCATGCAGTTGGTCTGGCTGATGATTAGGTGTATGCAGTTGGTCTGGCTGATGATTAGGCGCATGCAGTTGGTCTGGCTGATGATTAGGTGCATGCAGTTGGTCTGGTTGATGATTAGGTGCATGCAGTTGGTCTGGCTGAAGATTAGGTGCATGCAGTTGGTCTAGCTGATGATTAGGTGCATGCAGTTGGTCTGGCTAATCACTGAGTGCATGCAGTTGGTCTGGCTGATGATTAGGTGTATGCAGTTGGTCTGGCTGATCACTGAGTGTATGCAGTTGGTCTAGCTGATGATTAGGCGCATGCAGTTGGTCTGGCTGATGATTAGGTGCATGCAGTTGGTCTGGTTGATTAGGTGCATGCAGTTGGTCTGGCTGATGATTAGGAGCATGCAGTTGGTCTAGCTGATGATTAGGTGCATGCAGTTGGTCTGGCTGATCACTGAGTGCATGCAGTTGGTCTGGCTGATGATTAGGTGTATGCAGTTGGTCTGGCTGATCACTGAGTGTATGCAGTTGGTCTGGCTGATGATTAGGCGCATGCAGTTGGTCTGGCTGATGATTAGGTGTATGCAGTTGGTCTGGTTGATTAGGTGCATGCAGTTGGTCTGGCTGATTATTAGGCGCATGCAGTTGGTCTGGCTGATGATTAGGTGCATGCAGTTGGTCTGGTTGATTAGGTGCATGCAGTTGGTCTGGCTGATGATTAGGTGCATGCAGTTGGTCTGGCTGATGATTAGGTGCATGCAGTTGGTCTGGCTGATGATTAGGTGCATGCAGTTGGTCTGGCTGATGATTAGGTGCATGCAGTTGGTCTGGCTGATGATTAGGTGCATGCAGTTGGTCTGGCTGATGATTAGGTGCATGTAGTTGGTCTAGCTGATGATTAGGTGCATGCAGTTGGTCTGGCTGATCACTGAGTGCATGCAGTTGGTCTGGCTGATGATTAGGTGTATGCAGTTGGTCTGGCTGATCACTGAGTGTATGCAGTTGGTCTGGCTGATGATTAGGCGCATGCAGTTGGTCTGGATGATGATTAGGTGCATGCAGTTGGTCTGGTTGATTAGGTGCATGCAGTTGGTCTGGCTGATGATTAGGCGCATGCAGTTGGTCTGGCTGATGATTAGGTGCATGCAGTTGGTCTGGTTGATTAGGTGCATGCAGTTGGTCTGGCTGATGATTAGGTGCATGCAGTTGGTCTGGCTGATGATTAGGTGCATGCAGTTGGTCTGGCTGATGATTAGGTGCATGCAGTTGGTCTGGCTGATGATTAGGTGCATGCAGTTGGTCTGGCTGATGATTAGGTGCATGCAGTTGGTCTGGCTGATGATTAGGTGCATGCAGTTGGTCTGGCTGATGATTAGGTGCATGCAGTTGGTCTGGCTGATGATTAGGTGCATGCAGTTGGTCTGGCTGATGATTAGGTGCATGCAGTTGGTCTGGCTGATGATTAGGTGCATGCAGTTGGTCTGGCTGATGATTAGGTGCATGCAGTTGGTCTGGCTGATGATTAGGTGCATGCAGTTGGTCTGGCTGATGATTAGGTGCATGCAGTTGGTCTGGCTGATGATTAGGTGCATGCAGTTGGTCTAGCTGATGATTAGGTGCATGCAGTTGGTCTGGTTGATTAGGTGCATGCAGTTGGTCTGGCTGATGATTAGGTGCATGCAGTTGGTCTGGCTGATGATTAGGTGTATGCAGTTGGTCTGGCTGATGATTAGGTGTATGCAGTTGGTCTGGCTGATCACTGAGTGTATGCAGTTGGTCTGGCTGATGATTAGGTGCATGCAGTTGGTCTGGTTGATGATTAGGTGCATGCAGTTGGTCTGGCTGATGATTAGGTGCATGCAGTTGGTCTGGCTGATGATTAGGTGCATGCAGTTGGTCTGGCTGATGATTAGGTGCATGCAGTTGGTCTGGCTGATGATTAGGTGCATGCAGTTGGTCTGGCTGATCACTGAGTGCATGCAGTTGGTCTGGCTGATGATTAGGTGCATGCAGTTGGTCTGGCTGATGATTAGGTGCATGCAGTTGGTCTGGCTGATGATTAGGTGCATGCAGTTGGTCTGGCTGATCACTGAGTGCATGCAGTTGGTCTGGCTGATGATTAGGTGCATGCAGTTGGTCTGGCTGATCACTGAGTGCATGCAGTTGGTCTGGCTGATGATTAGGTGCATGCAGTTGGTCTGGCTGATGATTAGGTGCATGCAGTTGGTCTGGCTGATCACTGAGTGCATGCAGTTGGTCTGATTAGGTGCATGCAGTTGGTCTGGCTGATGATTAGGTGCATGCAGTTGGTCTGGCTGATGATTAGGTGCATGCAGTTGGTCTGGCTGATGATTAGGTGCATGCAGTTGGTCTGGCTGATGATTAGGTGCATGCAGTTGGTCTGGCTGATGATTAGGTGCATGCAGTTGGTCTAGCTGATGATTAGGTGCATGCAGTTGATCTGGTTGATTAGGTGCATGCAGTTGGTCTGGCTGATGATTAGGTGCATGCAGTTGATCTGGTTGATTAGGTGCATGCAGTTGGTCTGGCTGATGATTAGGTGCATGCAGTTGGTCTGGCTGATGATTAGGTGCATGCAGTTGGTCTGGCTGATCACTGAGTGCATGCAGTTGGTCTGGCTGATCACTGAGTGCATGCAGTTGGTCTGGCTGATCACTGAGTGCATGCAGTTGGTCTGGCTGATCACTGAGTGCATGCAGTTGGTCTGGCTGATCACTGAGTGTATGCAGTTGGTCTGGCTGATGATTAGGCGCATGCAGTTGGTCTGGCTGATGATTAGGTGCATGCAGTTGGTCTGGCTGATGATTAGGTGCATGCAGTTGGTCTGGCTGATGATTAGGTGCATGCAGTTGGTCTGGCTGATGATTAGGTGCATGCAGTTGGTCTGGCTGATGATTAGGTGCATGCAGTTGGTCTGGCTGATGATTAGGTGCATGCAGTTGGTCTGGCTGATGATTAGGTGCATGCAGTTGGTCTAGCTGATGATTAGGTGCATGCAGTTGGTCTGGTTGATTAGGTGCATGCAGTTGGTCTGGCTGATGATTAGGTGCATGCAGTTGGTCTGGCTGATGATTAGGTGTATGCAGTTGGTCTGGCTGATGATTAGGTGTATGCAGTTGGTCTGGCTGATCACTGAGTGTATGCAGTTGGTCTGGCTGATGATTAGGTGCATGCAGTTGGTCTGGTTGATGATTAGGTGCATGCAGTTGGTCTGGCTGATGATTAGGTGCATGCAGTTGGTCTGGCTGATGATTAGGTGCATGCAGTTGGTCTGGCTGATGATTAGGTGCATGCAGTTGGTCTGGCTGATGATTAGGTGCATGCAGTTGGTCTGGCTGATGATTAGGTGCATGCAGTTGGTCTGGCTGATGATTAGGTGCATGCAGTTGGTCTAGCTGATGATTAGGTGCATGCAGTTGATCTGGTTGATTAGGTGCATGCAGTTGGTCTGGCTGATGATTAGGTGCATGCAGTTGATCTGGTTGATTAGGTGCATGCAGTTGGTCTGGCTGATGATTAGGTGCATGCAGTTGGTCTGGCTGATGATTAGGTGCATGCAGTTGGTCTGGCTGATCACTGAGTGCATGCAGTTGGTCTGGCTGATCACTGAGTGCATGCAGTTGGTCTGGCTGATCACTGAGTGCATGCAGTTGGTCTGGCTGATCACTGAGTGCATGCAGTTGGTCTGGCTGATCACTGAGTGTATGCAGTTGGTCTGGCTGATGATTAGGCGCATGCAGTTGGTCTGGCTGATGATTAGGTGCATGCAGTTGGTCTGGCTGATGATTAGGTGCATGCAGTTGGTCTGGCTGATGATTAGGTGCATGCAGTTGGTCTGGCTGATGATTAGGTGCATGCAGTTGGTCTGGCTGATGATTAGGTGCATGCAGTTGGTCTGGCTGATGATTAGGTGCATGCAGTTGGTCTGGCTGATGATTAGGTGCATGCAGTTGGTCTAGCTGATGATTAGGTGCATGCAGTTGGTCTGGTTGATTAGGTGCATGCAGTTGGTCTGGCTGATGATTAGGTGCATGCAGTTGGTCTGGCTGATGATTAGGTGTATGCAGTTGGTCTGGCTGATGATTAGGTGTATGCAGTTGGTCTGGCTGATCACTGAGTGTATGCAGTTGGTCTGGCTGATGATTAGGTGCATGCAGTTGGTCTGGTTGATGATTAGGTGCATGCAGTTGGTCTGGCTGATGATTAGGTGCATGCAGTTGGTCTGGCTGATGATTAGGTGCATGCAGTTGGTCTGGCTGATGATTAGGTGCATGCAGTTGGTCTGGCTGATGATTAGGTGCATGCAGTTGGTCTGGCTGATCACTGAGTGCATGCAGTTGGTCTGGCTGATGATTAGGTGCATGCAGTTGGTCTGGCTGATGATTAGGTGCATGCAGTTGGTCTGGCTGATGATTAGGTGCATGCAGTTGGTCTGGCTGATCACTGAGTGCATGCAGTTGGTCTGGCTGATGATTAGGTGCATGCAGTTGGTCTGGCTGATCACTGAGTGCATGCAGTTGGTCTGGCTGATGATTAGGTGCATGCAGTTGGTCTGGCTGATGATTAGGTGCATGCAGTTGGTCTGGCTGATCACTGAGTGCATGCAGTTGGTCTGATTAGGTGCATGCAGTTGGTCTGGCTGATGATTAGGTGCATGCAGTTGGTCTGGCTGATGATTAGGTGCATGCAGTTGGTCTGGCTGATGATTAGGTGCATGCAGTTGGTCTGGCTGATGATTAGGTGCATGCAGTTGGTCTGGCTGATGATTAGGTGCATGCAGTTGGTCTAGCTGATGATTAGGTGCATGCAGTTGATCTGGTTGATTAGGTGCATGCAGTTGGTCTGGCTGATGATTAGGTGCATGCAGTTGGTCTGGCTGATGATTAGGTGTATGCAGTTGGTCTGGCTGATCACTGAGTGTATGCAGTTGGTCTGGCTGATGATTAGGTGCATGCAGTTGGTCTGGTTGATGATTAGGTGCATGCAGTTGGTCTGGCTGATGATTAGGTGCATGCAGTTGGTCTGGCTGATGATTAGGTGCATGCAGTTGGTCTGGCTGATGATTAGGTGCATGCAGTTGGTCTGGCTGATGATTAGGTGCATGCAGTTGGTCTGGCTGATCACTGAGTGCATGCAGTTGGTCTGGCTGATGATTAGGTTCATGCAGTTGGTCTGGCTGATGATTAGGTGCATGCAGTTGGTCTGGCTGATGATTAGGTGCATGCAGTTGGTCTGGCTGATCACTGAGTGCATGCAGTTGGTCTGGCTGATGATTAGGTGCATGCAGTTGGTCTGGCTGATCACTGAGTGCATGCAGTTGGTCTGGCTGATGATTAGGTGCATGCAGTTGGTCTGGCTGATGATTAGGTGCATGCAGTTGGTCTGGCTGATCACTGAGTGCATGCAGTTGGTCTGGCTGATCACTGAGTGCATGCAGTTGGTCTGATTAGGTGCATGCAGTTGGTCTGGCTGATGATTAGGTGCATGCAGTTGGTCTGGCTGATGATTAGGTGCATGCAGTTGGTCTGGCTGATGATTAGGTGCATGCAGTTGGTCTGGTTGGTCATTGAGTGAAACTGGCATGTATATACAGACATTGGTATGATTGGTAGGATATTCCTCTCATTCCAGCATACAGAAGAACCATATTGAGGCAAGAGGGGCAGAGAGCCTGGCACTATGTCTAAAACAGAACCAGGTGCTGCAGGATCTGTGGTGAGTGTTATAAAGCAGGAGAGGACGTTGTGAAAGTTTGTCTACAAATGATTGGATCGAAATCTGCAATGATCTTAATGTCTGTAAAGCCGAGGGTTAATCTAACTACGCTTGCAATCTGTGCAAGACCAAAAAGGTCATTGGGTGCTGTGATTGGTCTACAGCCCCTCTCTTCCATGCATGTCTTGCCTGTATGCCCCCTCTTTGGATTTCTCATAATGTCCATTGTCTTTCCCCAGGTTGTCCAGTAACTCTCTGGGGGACAGGGGGGCTGCCGCCCTGGCTGAAGCTCTCATTGGAAACTCAAGTTTGAGAACCCTGGAGTAAGTCAGAGCCTTGGAGGTGATGCTGCTGGTGTGGGGACAAGGTGCAGATACTGGTTAGCGCTCAGGTCGTTTAATCATGGTTTCATGGCTGCTTCTTATAGCTGGTGCTGATTTACCGTGATAATGATTCTTCTCATGGGTGGTAACTGCGGCCTTCATCCCAGAGAGCAGGCTATGAAGCCAGTGCTCAGTTGAGTTTGTCCACTGTTTGCAGTATGTAATAACCAGTCATATTTGCTCTGGTAACACAGACGACTGTAGCCTACTTATTCTTGCTGTGCTGGGTAAGGAGACTGGGTATTTCTGGGGTGGTACGCTAGATGGCTTTCTGTGGTGCCTGGTGGAACTATTTATTGGCAGTATGTCTTGCTGGAGTGGATAGAAATTTCTTGGCTGGTATTTTACACAGCTTTCTGTGGTGCGTGGTGGCACTATTCGTGTCTTGTGATGGCAAGTTACATTGTACAAATCATGTTGTGGGTGGTGGCACTATTAATGTCTTGTGGTGGCAGGTAACATTGCACAGGTCTTGCTGTGGTGGGTGGTGGCAGGTGACATTTTTACAGGTCTTGCTGTGGTGGGAGGTGACATTGTACAGGTATTTCTGTGGTGGCAGGTGATATTGTACAGGTCTTGCTGTGGTGGGTGGTGGCAGGTTACGTTGTACAGGTCTTGCTGTGGTGGGTGGTGGCAGGCGACATTGTACAAGTCTTGCTGTGGTGGGTGGTGGCAGGTGACATTGTACAGGTCTTGCAGTGGTGGCAGGTGATATTGTACAGGTCTTGCTGTGGTGGCAGGTGGCATTATACAGGTCTTACTGTGGTGGCAGGTGACATTATACAGGTCTTGCTGTGGTGGCAGGTGGCATTATACAGGTCTTACTGTGGTGGCAGGTGACATTATACAGGTCTTACTGTGGTGGGTGGTGACATTATACAGGTCTTGCTGTGGTGGCAGGTGACATTATACAGGTCTTGCTGTGGTGGCAGGTGACATTGTACAGGTCTTGCTGTGGTGGGTGGTGGCAGGTGACATTATACAGGTCTTGCTGTGGTGGCAGGTGGCAGGTGACATTGTACAGGTCTTGCTGTGGTGGCAGGTGACATTATACAGGTCTTGCTGTGGTGGCAGGTGACATTGTACAGGTCTTGCTGTGGTGGCAGGTGGCATTATACAGGTCTTGCTGTGGTGGCAGGTGACATTATACAGGTCTTGCTGTGGTGGCAGGTGACATTATACAGGTCTTGCTGTGGTGGCAGGTGACATTATACAGGTCTTGCTGTGGTGGCAGGTGACATTGTACAGGTCTTGCTGTGGTGGCAGGTGACATTATACAGGTCTTGCTGTGGTGGCAGGTGACATTATACAGGTCTTGCTGTGGTGGCAGGTGACATTATACAGGTCTTACTGTGGTGGGTGGTGGCAGGTGACATTGTACAGGTCTTGCTGTGGTGGCAGGTGACATTGTACAGGTCTTGCTGTGGTGGCAGGTGACATTATACAGATCTTACTGTGGTGGGTGGTGGCAGGTGACATTGTACAGGTCTTGCTGTGGTGGCAGGTGACATTATACAGGTCTTACTGTGGTGGGTGGTGGCAGGTGACATTGTACAGGTCTTGCTGTGGTGGCAGGTGACATTATACAGATCTTGCTGTGGTGGCAGGTGACATTATACAGGTCTTGCTGTGGTGGCAGGTGACATTATACAGGTCTTGCTGTGGTGGCAGGTGACATTATACAGGTCTTGCTGTGGTGGCAGGTGACATTATACAGGTCTTGCTGTGGTGGCAGGTGACATTGTACAGGTCTTGGTGTGGTGGCAGGTGACATTATACAGGTCTTGGTGTGGTGGCAGGTGACATTATACAGGTCTTGCTGTGGTGGCAGGTGACATTGTACAGGTCTTGCTGTGGTGGGTGGTGGCAGGTGACATTATACAGGTCTTTCTGTGGTGGCAGGTGACATTATACAGGTGTTGCTGTGGTGGCAGGTGACATTGTACAGGTCTTGCTGTGGTGGCAGGTGACATTATACAGGTCTTGCTGTGGTGGCAGGTGACATTGTACAGGTCTTGGTGTGGTGGCAGGTGACATTATACAGGTCTTGGTGTGGTGGCAGGTGACATTATACAGGTCTTGCTGTGGTGGCAGGTGACATTGTACAGGTCTTGCTGTGGTGGGTGGTGGCAGGTGACATTATACAGGTCTTTCTGTGGTGGCAGGTGACATTGTACAGGTCTTGCTGTGGTGGCAGGTGACATTGTACAGGTCTTGCTGTGGTGGCAGGTGACATTATACAGGTCTTGCTGTGGTGGCAGGTGGCATTATACAGGTCTTGCTGTGGTGGCAGGTGACATTATACAGGTCTTGCTGTGGTGGCAGGTGACATTATACAGGTCTTGCTGTGGTGGCAGGTGACATTATACAGGTCTTGCTGTGGTGGCAGGTGACATTATACAGGTCTTGCTGTGGTGGGTGGTGACATTATACAGGTCTTGCTGTGGTGGCAGGTGACATTATACAGGTCTTGCTGTGGTGGCAGGTGACATTATACAGGTCTTGCTGTGGTGGCAGGTGGCAGGTGACATTGTACAGGTCTTGCTGTGGTGGCAGGTGACATTATACAGGTCTTGCTGTGGTGGCAGGTGACATTATACAGGTCTTGCTGTGGTGGGTGGTGACATTATACAGGTCTTGCTGTGGTGGCAGGTGACATTATACAGGTCTTGCTGTGGTGGCAGGTGACATTATACAGGTCTTGCTGTGGTGGCAGGTGACATTATACAGGTCTTGCTGTGGTGGCAGGTGACATTATACAGGTCTTGCTGTGGTGGCAGGTGGCATTGTACAGGTCTTGCTGTTGTGGCAGGTGGCATTGTACAGGTCTTGCTGTGGTGGCAGGTGGCATTGTACAGGTCTTGCTGTGGTGGCAGGTGGCATTGTACAGGTCTTTCATGGATACTCACACATCCCTTTGTGCTCAGTACTTTATTGTTTCGCTCATGGCTGTTGTGGTGGCAGTACCAGTCAGACATCCTTTAATAATCATTGACTCCCTACAGCACTTGTTTGGCTGCTATCTTGCAAGCAAACCGCCATAGTAGATCTGACTGAGATCCTGTGTGTTCAGTTTACAGAGTAATTCGATCAGCAACCGTGGCCTGAGTTCGCTGACCAGTGGCCTGAGCCAGAACCACAGCCTGAAGCACCTCAAGTAAGTGAATAGCACAGAAAGAGGCAGATACATTGTAGCCGTGTTACACTTGCATCTGGCCATCTTAAAGAGGGAATAATGGCAACATTTAAACACTATTAAGACATTGAACCGGCCTTGCTGACGTTTTAACATGTCTTTCTAGCATGGATTGTTTAGAATAGATCACTGATATAGTAGGTTAGAAACTAAGCACTAGGGCACTTACTCTCCTCCTGTATCTGCTCGTGGGAGTTGACTGACACACTGACAGATAAATGAAGGCATTAGGAAAGACTTGTTTGTCAATGACGGGCCAGGCCCCTTTTGAAGAATCCAAGAAGTAAATCTCCTAGTGCTCGTTTTTACGCTGCATATCTAGCCGTGAGTAATAATTGCTAAGCAAAATTTGCTCAAAAGGGAATTTAGAAAGAGACTAAATCAGCAGAACATGGCAATTTTCTTAAACATTTTAACAATTTGGCAATACGCCCTCTTTATTTCTGTATCATCACGTGCCATACTCTTGCCAACTCCTGTTTCCCCTTCTCCTGCAGCCTGAGGGAAAACTCCATCAGCATTGAGGGATCCCGGGATCTGGCCGAATCTCTCAAAAAGAACTGTACCTTGGTGCACTTGGAGTGAGTCAGGGAATCTGCCAAGTGCTTGGGGTAGACAATGTTCACGTTTGTATGTCGTTGGAAGTTGAGACGTAAATAAGGTTTTATGGCACGTGGCACCCAGAGCCGGACTGGCCTACCGGAATACCAGGAAAATTCCCTGTAGGCCATCTACCCTGGGGCTGCGGCAGCTTTAAGGATGGCTCTCTTGCGGGCCACAGATCTGATGTTGCTTTGTCAGATATGACCGAAAGTCATAGGCAGCATCTTTCCATTCTGCACACACCAGTGACTGTTAGAAGTCCTAGTTAGGTGCTAGTGAGTCCAATCAAACAGCTGTCCTGTGTGTATAAGTGCTAGGGCAAGTCCTGGGAGTGTAATCTAAGTACTGGGACAATTCCTGGGTGTGGGGCCAGGCCCTGGGAGGGCAGTCTGGGAGCGGGGTCTGGCCCTGGGAGGGCAAGTGAGGGAGTGATTTGTAGGTGCTGGGGAAACTTATGTGAGTGCAATCTGTAGGCGCTGGGGAAAGTCATGTTAGTCCAATCTAAGTCCTAGGAGTGCCATGTAGGTGCTGGGGCAAGTCATGTGAGTGCAATCTAAGTCCTGGGAGTGCCATGTAGGTGCTGGGGCAAGTCCTGGACGCCGGGCCAGGGCCTGGGAGGGCAGTCCTGTGAGTGCCATGTAGGTTCTGGGGCAATCTGTAGGCACTGTGGCAAGTCATGTGAGTGCAATCTAAGTCCTGGATGCAGGGCCAGGTCTTGGGAGGGCAGTCTGGGTGCGGGCCCAGACCTGGGAATGATTTGTAGGCGCAGGGGAAACTCATGTAAGTGCTGTGTAGGTGTTGTGGCATGTCCTGGGAATTGCAATGTAAGTGCTGGGGCATGTCCTGGGAATTGCAATGTAGGTGCTGGGGCATGTCCTGGGAATTGCAATGTAAGTGCTGGGGCATGTCCTGGGAATTGCAATGTAGGTGCTGGGGCATGTCCTGGGAAGTGCAATGTAGGTGCTGGGGCATGTCCTGGGAAGTGCAATGTAGGTGCTACGGCAAGTCCTGGGAGTTGCTATGTAGGTGCTGGGGCAAGTCCTGGGAGTTGCTATGTAGGTGCTGGGGCAAGTCCTGGGAATTGCTTTGTAGGTGCTGGGGCAAGTCCTGGGAGTTGCAATGTAGGTCCTGGGGCAAGTCTTGGGAATTGCTATGTAGGTGCTGGGGAAAGTGCAGTGACTGCAATGTAGGTGCTGGGGAAAGTGCTGCGGTAAGTATTGGTTGCCAGGGCAAGTCATGTGCGTGCAATATGGATGCTGGGGGTAAGTCAATGTATCCACCCAGTATGTATACAAGGTTATATCTCACACACTGCCCTGATATATACCCAATACACAGGGAAATTCATATAACCCTGGGTACATGCTGGGGCCTATGTATTGCCTTGTGCATGGTTTTATATCAGGTCAGGGTGTGAGATAGTTTGCTGTTGGTTCACGGCTATAGTAATGCTTGCTTGTGGTCCCCTTGCCCCGTTAATGTGCCAACTGCGACGCCCCATACTGGTACACGCGGGCACTATTCCGCATGCAAGGGGGACCCACAAAAGAGCGTTACCATGGAGACTACTGTGGTTTTCGAGAGCAAGGATATGATTATTTCCCACATGCCGCCTCCTTACATGTGTGAGTCATGTGTAACCGCACATCTTGCAGTGACAGAATATAGGAGAGAGGGCCAGGAGATAAGGAAAAGTCTGTAGCACTGTCCCCACCGCCTGCTTACTACCTTGGTAGTAAGACATTGGGTCCTCTTCACAGCATTGTGCGCCGTGCAGTTCAATACCGCACTCATTTGCTTTTAAAGTGCCATGGCCTCCAGTCTAAACAATTTCCTGCCTTATTGCCAAGGCCCGGCTGACACTGTGCGCTCGCTGTTTATCTATTGTATAGTGCATCCTTAAGTGGCTGCCTTTGTAGCGTGTACCCAGCTATGTTGATTGTTGACCTCCCCTTACAGTCTGACTGCAAATCTCTTGCATGATGAAGGGGTGGAGGCACTCGCTGGCGCATTACAAGAGAATCGAAGCCTGGAATCCTTGCAGTAAGTGCCCACATTAACATGTCTTAACTTCCAACATGATCGGTGAGGTGAGGTTTATCACCCTTCTTGGCGCCAGGGTTTCTGATGTTACGACAGCCAAAATATTGGTTTAAAATGAAATTGGTTACCCAAACATGACTGGGTCCTTACACCACGTCTACAATCTGCTAGAAACATTGCCAGCAAATATACAGCTTCAAGCTTACTAAGTATATTCATTATTTTTTGTTTATGTTTAAATAGCCACCCACAGTGCAGGACCGTATATTGTTTTTTACGTGTTGATTTTTTTGTGTGCTTCTAAAGAGGCATCCTCGCTGTTTATTATTTTACTAATTGTTGTTAGGTTATTTGTTTCCAGAGAGACATGTTTTCGGCTCCTAGGCAATATACGTTGCTTGTGATATAATGTGTGTCTAATGCTGTGGCCCTCTCTCAGTCTCCAGTGGAATTTCCTGAGAGTGGGATCTGCTCGATTTCTGGCCAATGCCCTGCTCACTAACCAGTCCTTGACATGTTTAGAGTAAGTATGTGTATGCTCATTAGAAATGTATTATGTGTCAGCAGATAAGAACCATTCAGCCCATTTAGACTGCCCCAAAACAAACATTGGAATCATTCCATTAGTCCCTGGCTTTATCTTATATCTAGGATAGCCTTATACCTATCCCATGCATGCTTAAACTCCTTCACTGTATTAACCTCTACCACTTCTACTGGAAGACTATTCCATACATCCACTACCCTCTCAGTAATGTAATACTTTCATTAGTCCCTGACCTTATCTTATATCTAGGATAGCCTTGTGTCTATCCCATGCATGCTTAAACTCCTTCACTGTATTAACCTCTACCACTTCTACTGGAAGACTATTCCATACATCCACTACCCTCTCAGTAAAGTAATACTTTCATTAGTCCCTGGTCTTATCTTATATCTAGGATAGCCTTATACCTATCCCATGCATGCTTAAACTCCTTCACTGTATTAACCTCTACTACTTCTACTGGAAGAGTATTCCATACATCCACTACCCTCTCAGTAAAGTATTACTTTCATTAGTCCCTGACCTTATCTTATATCTAGGATAGCCTTATACCTATCCCATGCATGCTTAAACCCCTTCACTGTATTAACCTCTACCACTTCTACTGGAAGACTATTCCATGCATCCACTACCCTCTCAGTAAAGTAATACTTTCATTAGTCCCTGACCTTATCTTATATCTAGGATAGCCTTATACCTATCCCATGCATGCTTAAACTCCTTCACTGTATTAACCTCTACCACTTCTACTGGAAGACTATTCCATACATCCACTACCCTCTCAGTAATGTAATCCTTTCATTAGCCCCTGGCCTTATCTTATATCTAGGATAGCCTTATACCTATCCCATGCATGCTTAAACTCCTTCACTGTATTAACCTCTACCACTTCTGCTGGAAGACTATTCCATACATCCACTAACCTCTCAGTAAAGTATTACTTTCATTAGTCCCTGGCCTTATCTTATATATAGGATAGCCTTATACCTATCCCATGCATGCTTAAACTCCTTCACTGTATTAACCTCTACCACTTCTACTGGAAGACTATTCCATACATCCACTACCCTCTCAGTAAAGTAATACTTTCATTAGTCCCTGACCTTATCTTATATCTAGGATAGCCTTATACCTATCCCATGCATGCTTAAACTCCTTCAATGTATTAACCTCTACCACTTCTGCTGGAAGACTATTCCATACATCCACTAACCTCTCAGTAAAGTATTACTTTCATTAGTCCCTGGCCTTATCTTATATATAGGATAGCCTTATACCTATCCCATGCATGCTTAAACTCCTTCACTGTATTAACCTCTACCACTTCTACTGGAAGACTATTCCATACATCCACTACCCTCTCAGTAAAGTAATACTTTCATTAGTCCCTGACCTTATCTTATATCTAGGATAGCCTTATACCTATCCCATGCATGCTTAAACTCCTTCACTGTATTAACCTCTACCACTTCTACTGGAAGACTATTCCATGCATCCACTACCCTCTCAGTAATATAATCCTTTCATTAGCCCCTGGCCTTATCTTATATCTAGGATAGCCTTATACCTATCCCATGCACGCTTAAACTCCTTCACTGTATTAACCTCTACCACTTCTACTGAAAGACTATCCCATGCATCCACTACCCTCTCAGTAACGTAATACTTCCTGATATTACTTTTACACCTTTGCCCCTCTCTGTTTAAGGCTATGACCTTTTTTTTTTTTTTTTAAGATGAATCAGCACAAGTATAATACACTTTCAAGTTTCCAAATAAAGAGCGTTACTTGCCTGTGACTGTTTTTTTAGCTTGCAGGAGAACGCGCTCGGAGATGAAGGCCTGGCTGTGCTTTCCAAGGCTCTGCAAGTGAACTCCACTCTCTCTGCTCTCTAGTGAGTATGGTGATTAATAAAGGAAATATCTTGGTTAAATATATGAACAAGTAACGAGTGTTAGTGATTATAGATGAAGAATAAGCGTCGCACACTCTGTATACTGGCAGCGTAAAGATAACGGACTCTTACTACGGACCTCTGTTCCAAAAAGCCCCAAAAAAACCTGACGCGTTTTGGGCCACTGTCCTTGACCCCTGTACGACGCATTGTACCTGGCTCCGGTCTCAAGTTGATTGAAACCTCGCAATACCTGCATGTAACCGGCGCTGGCTTTGGTCGTCGGCCACTCAAAGTGTTGCCGGTGTGTGCATTGGTAGGCCCCCTGCTACGTTCCAGATGTACATGTATACATGACGTTAGGAAAAGTCTAAGAAGGTTGGTGGCAAAGTCAGTTCTGGCACAAGATACACAAAAACAGGTCCGTGAAGCGGCTCCGTGAACAAACCTTGGCAAACAGTCATACAATATGTAGAACTTTATTGAAATGATACATACAACAGTGAACAGAGTGGGCTCAGGGTGAACTGGAGTGCCTAACACACCTTAGACAGTTCTAGCCTCAATGGCTCTTAACCAGGACAAGTAGCCGTTTTTATTATACTGGGGTGGGGGGGGGGGGGGGGAGGGGGGGGGAGAATGTGTGCGTTTGCCCCACTCCCAGCCCCATGTAATATGTGGGGGAGGGAATCAGGCCATTTCAGGCAAATCTTTTCTATCAGCCCACAAACCATCAATTGAATTACACTCGTCTTTGTGTTTCAAACAAAAGACCCTCTGACGGCAAAGCTTGACATCACCTTCTTATATTGATCTCCAAATGTCTGATAATTACCCTTAGACTTAACGGGGGTAGAACCATCCGTGTGCGGCAGCTAAGTGCACTACTTTCATGAACTTAGATCCAGAGAGATGAATCCAAAACTAGCCTTGTCTATGATCACTAATACGTTTAATAAGAATAAACCTACCACTTAAACGCTCACTGAACTGTACAGCACTGCAACATACAGAACAAAACAAACCTCTCCCGCTCCATTAACAATGCTACATGACTGTACTCAGGACTAAGCATCCTTGTTTAACCCTTACAGAGACAATACGGTGACCCCCGCCTTGTTAAGGTTTAAGTAAGCTATGAACAGACAGGATGCAGAGAGAACTGCCACAAATTTAGTTACTCGCTAACCGTGCTATTATTCTCTTTGTATCTTGCGGATATAAAAAAAAAAAAAAAAACCACAACCAGCACCTCACCAGTAACTTTAAAAGGACAACTGTCAGCAAAAAAAAAAGCTTGATTGAAAGATTGCATCAATAGAAATGCATTAATAACATAATACAAATAAAGTACCTTATTTAGACCTCTCTACTTTTACAGGGGGCGGCCATGTTTGGAATCTTGAGTCAGATTAAGGACAATCTGATCGAATGACACAAGTTTTCCCCCTTCCTTACTTTATTTGTATTATTTCATTAAATCATTTCTCTCTAAAATACCTATATTTCATGTAATCTTTCAATTAAACAGAAATTTATTTTCTCCTGTCCTTTAACATGACAGAGTTTACTTCCACAACATATGGGATAGTGCGCTTTCATTTGATAATTATACAGCCTTATTCCAATAATTATAAGCTTTGGAATGACCCGTTTGTTCTGTCGTAGTAATGGGAGCTAAGTTGTGTTGCAAATCTACACGTGAGTTTATATTGGATGCTGACACTGTATGGAAATTCAGTTTGCAGGGGACGGCTATCGGGCCAACGGGGGCCCAATCTCTTGCCGATGCCCTTGCTGTGAACAAGGGGCTGAAGATACTGGAGTAAGTATGAATGGTTAAAGGGGCTCTATAAAACATGTATTTAATTATACTGAAACATTCTATCAATGTAAAGAAAATCCTGAAAATTATCTATACATTGGGGGTTTTGGATTAAACATCCCGCACTGTAAAGTGTTGAGAAGTTAAAAAAGCGCATTCGCGGTTAATTATTGATAACGCTAATTGCCACTTTTTTTAATTTAAGCGATACTTTCCTCTGCCAATTCTCCGATACTGATCAGGCACTTTTTATGGGAGACGTACAATGTGTCGGTAAATTGGGGAGATGAAATATATATATATAATTACGGAAAAACCAGAGGGGAGACAAGTCTCCAAATATTGGCCCTGCTCTTAACCAAGGCTTTAATTTCCCTACAGCCTACGAGGGAACAACATCGGCCTTCGGGGAGCCAAAGCTTTAGCAGCTGCTTTAAGGGTTAACACGAGCCTGCAAACTCTAAAGTAAGTAGCTCTTGTTGGGGTCGGACAGAGTATGGGTAAAGTGATCTCACCATGAACTGGGTGTCCATCTCGGGGCGACAACTGCCTGGCACCTGAGATACATGTAGGCATGGGCAGCCACCACTGGAAAATGGGGGAGGTCCTCTCCAGGTAGGGGTTACTCTAATGCAGTGGGCGCCATCTTGTGATGTGGGGGATATCGGGTGCCGTGAGCTGGTGCAGGGGGTAGTGTGTGCAATCTGGTGTGATGGGAGGTATATTGCAGTGGGTGGCACTGTGGGAAGGGGAGGAAAGGATCCAGAGGACATGATGTGAAGGGGCAGAGGAGGGGAAGTAAGGTGAAGCACATGAATGTATGGTACAATATCACTGTGGGCAGGGTGAGCAAGGGGCATCAAATATTTGTTTTTGAGTGTTGTTTAAAATGGAGCAATCTAGCACTTGAAGATGGCAATCCTAATTTTAGGCTATGTTGGCTATATTTAAAGAGAGTGCACAGGGAGCCAGCATAGTCTGTGCAGACAATCTGTACCCAATCCTGGCTGTCACAGATACATGTCTTGCAAGTTGTCTGGATGTATAATACACCTCCTATGGCATTATTCAGGAAACTGCAGGGTATTTCAAACTTATGGCCAAAGTAGCAAATTCAGCGGAGATGGAGTCATTTCCCAACTCGGCTATATTGGCCTCACGTTTGAAATTCCCCTGGCATTTCCCCCTTTCATGGCCAATAAGCTAACAGTATGGCGATGCTCTCTCCGTTACTCTTCTTTCAGTCTGCAGGAAAACGCCATCGTTCTGGATGGCGCAATCTGTCTCGCTAACGCCGTGTCCAGCAACTGTTCTCTGACTTTAATCAGGTGAGAAACTACATGTTATTGTAAATCTCCGACTATGTGAACAATGCACGAGACACCCAGCTGAGTACAGGGGGGGAAAAGGCCCAGTTTGTCTTAAAGGTTGATGTCAGCTTGGGAACAACTCAAATTAATAGACTTCTATCTAAAGCAATCACAAAGGTTAGAAGTCATGGAGCCTGGCCCCTGAACACACGGCATGCTGTGCAGCTTCTCTCATTGGTGAGAGGAGATTCATTCAATGCGTGGATTTTTTTAACATTCCCAAATGGATACCATTATCTTATAGGTCATGTGCTCCATGTCAGGCCGATAAAACCTGTAACATTAGTTTGTTTCCAGTTTCTAAGCATTTTAAAACGTACAACATTTCTTGCTCGTTTCTTTCAGCCTCCAAGGGAACTATATTGGACAGTCCGGGGCCAAAGTAATCTCCGACACCATCAAAAGCAATGCCCCGAACTGCAAGGTTGAGATATGAAAGACAGTCCTGAAACCTCTGCCAATCACGGTCCATGCTGAAAGGATGTGTCAGACAGAACATCACCGAATGCAGTCCTTGAAAATGCTATAATGATCAATACAGAGGGGGTGACCTCAACATCTCCAAGCCTTTTATTCCAAACCATTTGTAATCAGGGCCCTTCTCAATCTGCCACGGGAAAAGAAATAAAACAAACAGTCTATTCTCAACTAGGAAAGCGTTAGAGAAATGGAAGACTGTTTTACAGATTCAGTTGCACTGTTATTAAAACCATAATCACTGGTAAGAAGAATCAAAGACGCAATACATCAGTTTCAGTAGACGTTTCACTATGTGTAATGTATGCGACAGATAATGCAAATACAAAATTCGGGTACCGATATACCCATCACCTACTCCTCCTCTGCCAAAAGCATTGATCTTTCCTGAGACAGTGATAAACAGGAGGCCAGACAGTTCTGTACAGAGCAGCAAAGACTTCTAAGATCTGGTTGTAATTATGTATACCGTTTTATTCTAGTGCACACATCAGATAGAGGCAGTGTGTACCTTCATATTGACATGATAATTTACAAATAAAAGAGCCCACGAAAAGTAGAAGTTAAAATGGGCGTTTGTACAGTTTTTAAATCTGTTTATTGCAATAAAATTTCAGAATTTTTGCTGGCATGAGTATTAAATTACAATATGTGATTGACAATCAGTGATTGAAAGGCTAGTAAAAAAAAAAAATACTATGTAATCATAGAGTGGAAGAGTTATTGAAATGAAGAGAAAGATTCCCATCAAAAAAAAAGTATGATGGGAGGTTTTCAGAAACACACTTTTTTGGGACCAATGGACAAAAATATATTGAGACAAGACAACAAAGCTTTCCATGTAAAAAAAAAAAAAAAAAAACTACAAAAAGTCGTTGAAAAGATTATCAAGCAATGGCAAACTGGTCACCAATGACCAAGAGGATAGAACGTGAAGAACCAAGAGAGGGTGAAGTGCTTGTGATGCCCCCCGTTACCCTGGGAGTGAAGCTTCTCTAGAAGTCATTGTCACTCTCCACCAGCGACTCTGCTTTCCTTGACCGTCTGTTAGATCTGCCGAGAGACATCTCTGTGCTGTGATCCTTTACCCTCAAGATGTCTTCTTCATAATCATCCTCGTCGTCATCATCATCTTCATCGTCCACATCCATCTCGCTGTCATCAGACTCATCCTACAGAAAGAAGGGTAAAACAAATGTTTTGTGGGGTTTTTTTCCCCTTGTAACCCGGATCTCTAGAAATGACCAGAAACAAAACCAAAGAACCAAGGTCACATGGCTAAAGCAGCTAGAAGCTCCTTCCCAACAGGTCTTCAGTGGAAAACCACTTTTTAAGCGTGCTGTTGTAACCATGACCGCCCCTCTTGGATTAGGGACTTCCAGGCATCTGAACAGACTTGGGGGGGGAAAAAGCACTGTGGGATTCTGGGAAACATACGATCAGTTCCTTTTTATCCAACAATAGCTAGTGAGGCATTGGTCAACAGACAACACGGGAGGAGATGTAGCACCAGGCAAGGTAGGATTTTTTTTTGTGGATATGTACCAACCTGATTCCGGCTGCTGAGAGCCTCAGGGTTTTGTGTCATGGCAGGACTGGCCCCCGCCTCCACATGATGAGTGCAGAGGAATAAAAACAAGACATGGGATGTGTACAAAAAAAAAAAATGAGAGGCGCCTCACATGGTCAGAGAAGAGAGCAATAACAAAAAGGTACGATGGATAAAGGAAAGGGAAAAAAAAAGGCATGAGAAAGGAGTGAGGATTGAGAGGACCGCTATACAGTATTGTGCAGGCCACTGATAAAAGAACACTAGAAAGGGGCCTAAAGAATACTTTACACTGATTCTAAACAGTGTGAAGCACGTCTATAGTTTCGGATACTTTTTATCCACCAGGATTCAAAATCTTAACCTTAATGGATGACTAACCAGGTCATAACAATCTGGTTTTATAAGAAATATTATCCATCCCATTTTCAGTTGGCAGGATTCTACAGATAACTATCAGGACATTGTACGTTGGCGCAGGCTGAGATCAGAGTAGGACACTGGAACTGAATTCTATTAGTCGACAAGGGATTTATGATTCGTTGAATTCAAGAATAAAAAGCCAAAAATGAACCAATTTTATGATGTATGACTAAGTGCCCTTGAGGCGCGAAACGCGTTTATTTCATAATACCCGCTCGCACGGCGGATCCAGCACTAGCACCCAGCCTGGACACTTACCTCATCCTCACTCTCGCCTCCTTGCATGGTGCCCACAATAAGCCCGCCTCTGCCTGCAAAAAACACCAAAAATGCCGTTACTGAATACTGCACTGATATCCACCCACGCAATGCATACAGGAATATGTTCAGTGATACAGGAAATTATGTCACCATAGGACCAGCCCCGCCCCTATTCCCTGCCGTTACCTTTAATGGGGACATTGCGGCCAATCCGAGGTTTCATTGGCAGCTTGTCGTCATCGTCGTCCAATTCTTCAGATCCATCGTCCTCCAGGATTTCACTGTCTGTGTCCTCGTTACTGTCTGAATGGTAGAAATAAGACGTTAGAGATGCTGTGTGTTTGGGGGGGAGAGACAGGGCAGCATGTGACCCCACACACTGCACACAATCATTATCTGTATAAACCCACATGATTCATCAATAGCTTTGAATCTGGTATTACTACACTAGAAGAACGCCCAGGGATGTGCTTGTCTTTTAAAGTCAACTATCTGAAAATTATGGGATTTATCCACGAAAGAGGGAATTTCCATTCAGCCATATTGGAGAATGTTCCCCACAAGATAGAGCAGGGCACAGGCCCATCATTCCACAGCCTCCAAGACTCTATGATACTTACTTCCTGTTTTCTGCAGCCTGTTCTCCTCTTCCCTCAGCTTGCTCTGCATCAGACGCAGCGTATTCTCTGATTCCTGCGGGATATTGTTATATGATCAGTACTTTGAAGCCACGACAGCAACACTTAGTAAAAGGTGTGAACTAGTGATACCCAATATCCTGTGCCACAGACTGGTAACCATGAAGCAGGATGAGTCACGCAAGGAGAAGGGGGTAGGATAGGGGAACACAATTCGTCTGAAATGTAAACATGCAATTATCTAACAAATATAAATAGAGCAGATAGCAATAGGGGTTTAACACCATCTGTGCTCCGTATTAAAGAGGAAAAGCCCCCATCTCTCTCCATGAACCAATTTTAGCTTCAGCACAAATACATTTGGATTTTAAGGAAGAAAATCAATATATCTGAACATCAAATCCCATCACCAATGACCTTCAGACACAGTGGACAGTGCACAAAGTATGGGTTTCTACAGAGACTCAGAATGTGTCCATAACTGGACTGCACTTCATGAACTTGCTAGTGTAGACCAGCGCTCCGCTGGATATTGGGAGGTGTGCTGCATCAAACGGATGATGGCCGCCGGGCCCCGAGAGGAGAGCCCGATGTTGAGTTTATGGATTATGCTGGTCTCCATACTCCCCCTCAAGGGTTAATAGACCCAAATCTGGACTCCCCTGCATAAAGTGCATTTATGTATAGAATAATTAATGTACTCCCAATGCCAGTCAAGCAGTGATGGGGAAGATATGCATTTTGATCAAGAATGGCCGCATAAATCAGCATATCCGAGTGACAGCCTCACACTGAGAGACTCTAATGGACTTGTATCATAGTGACAAGGGGAATTGGGTATTAAATATTATATTCTCTGATTGACTAACGGAGCAGAACTTGCGATGGCAGAGGAGACGATTGGCTCCTCTAGTCTGTCAGTGAACTAACACAGAGAAATCAAAGACTAGGCTATCACTCATTGATGTATCCACAGAAAGAAGTACCCAGTATACAAACACATCACTGTAAGTCAGCTATAGCTTAGTGAGAGGCAGGATGGTCCCACCAGCAGGTAGAGTTAGCAAGCAAGCGGGTGTAAGATCATAATAAGCAGTCTCAGATTTCGGTTCCACCTCACCTCAAACCGTTCCTGCTCCATACGGTGATGATCTTCTAACTGATGCTCCAGGTGACACAGATTACGATACTTCTCTACGTAAATCTCATACTGCCTCTGGAGTTCCTCTTCGATTTTTTCATATTCGTCCATGAAGGCTGGCCTGTGAACATATACACGTAACACATAGCTGATGAATTAGAAGTCCGTCTTGGCCTGTAACTCGGTGGACAGGGAGGAGGTCTCTGCGATGCACTAACCCGGGTATGATACAGCTTTGATCATTTGGCCTCCCATTACATATGTAACCCCTATGTATTACATACTGGTACTATGCAGCCAATAGAAAATAAGTAGTATCAATCTGGAGTCTCCCACTTGCTGTATACAAGCAGCTCTTGTAAGCTTTATTCCCAGCCTGTGACATGTATACATTACACATCATGCATTATGTAGTACAGGGGTATGCATGACATTTTTTATTTTTTTTTAGTAATGGTAAAAATTAGTTTACAAACCAAGACAAAATAAACTTCCCATTTATAGGGCTTATGACAATATGGGCGGTAAAGACATTGTATCTCTATAGGATGCCCAAACGAACAATCAATGAGGTATAACAGTTCAAGAATGCTTCCAGGGACTGCATCACCTAAACATGGTTTTTACTGTAAATACAGAGAATAACAAATGATGGTAAATGATCTAGACATTGTGTTCGCAAAACTGCAAGCAAATTAGTAGAAAAATGTGTTTTAAATGTGTCTGTGGAGTCTCGTGTTTATGACATCACCTGTGGCTTGATATGCAAATGAACTGGTTTTCAATGGGGAATGTGTAATTTGCATATCAAGCCACAGATGATGTCATAAGCAGGAGACTCCACAGACACATTTTTCTTCTAGTTTTGCTTGCCGTTGTGCTAACTCAGTGTATTCAGTCATTTTTAGTTCTATACATTTATAGTAAACACTATGGTTTAGGCCTTTCCTAGGGGTTCTGATCTGTACAGACAAGTAGCGTGCAGGTGTTGGAATTTTTAAAAATGGCCGCCGATTATCATGTGAAGATTAACTTTCACGGTAACATTTGTTAAAGCAGCAGTGACTTAACGTTACAGCCGAAAGTCAAAACGACTTAAAATGAAGATAATGAGTATCCATATAATGCCTCTGATTGTGGAGTCTCGTGTCCATATCATTGGATCCCTGGGGCGCTCGCTCACCGGACGCTCTGCAGAGTTTGCAGCCGTTTCCGATTCCGCTCCAGCTCTTGTTTACGTTTCTCAATCTTGGACTCCAGGGTCACCTCGTCAGATGAACCGTTAGCCAGATAATCCCTCATCTTCTGGACTTGCTCCTGGTTGGGAAGATATGGGACAGGGCGTTGCAGAACATATGAATAGGATCAGTGATCCACGCCTCCATCCAACTACTCGGAGGAATGACCTCTTCTAAAATGGACCATGCAATAGAGCAGCAGGAAATGCTAGCAGAATGCTTGGTTGCATAGGGAGAGGTATTAGCAGTAGGAAGAGGGAAGTGCTCATGCCATTGTACAGAGCACTGGTGAGACCTCACTTGGAGTATTGTACGCAGTACTGGAGACCGTATCTCCAGAAGGATATTGATACCTTGGAGAGAGTTCAGAGAAGGGCTACTAAACTGGTTCATGGGTTGAAGGATAAAACTTACCAGGAAAGGTTAAAGCATCTTAACATGTATAGCTTGGAGGAAAGACGTAACAGGGGGGATATGATAGAAACATTTAAATACATAAAGGGAATCAACACGGTAAAGGAAGAGAGTATATTTAAAAGAAGAAAAACTACCACAACTAGAGGACATAGTCTTAAATTAGAAAGGGAACGATTTAAAAGTAATATCAGGAAGTATTACTTTACTGAGAGGGTAGTGGATGTATGGAATAACCTTCCAGTAGAAGTGATAGAGGTAAACACAGTCAAGGATTTTAAGCATGCGTGGGATAGGTATAAGGCTATCCTAGGTATAAGATAGGGAACGGGGGACTAATAAAAGTATTTAGAACATTGGGCAGACTAGATGGACCGAATGGTTCTTATCTGCCGACACATTCTATGTTTCTATGCTGTGCTGGCATGTCCATGTCCAAAAGGATATACGGTAGATTACACAATACTGCGGCTGCCTCCAGAAGAAATCTTCTGGCTTCTTTAACCTTTTATTTAAATCCTTCGTGTAAATGTATATATTATGTCTGCAATACAATGGTCCTGTGGAAACATATATACACGATCTTGCATTCCGAGCAGCGGGTGTACTAACGGAAGAAGACTGAGCCTCGAAATACGAGACATGCTTCTGGCGGGCCTGCTTGGAGAACTTCCTGGGCATACGACCACTGTGATAACCAATCGCAGCGATCGTCTGCTGCCATGTTTCAGCCCATTGGCTTGGACAGAGGTGTTTTATATTATTTGTCCTTTAACCCCTTGGTGTCAAAGTTTCATTTCCCTTTAATAAATAAGCCGTCAAAGTGATACATTTGGTGAAAAAAGTTCTACAATGTAGTAGAAAAAACAAAATACAAACTCAGTGTGACATTCTGCACCATGTTTTAATATAATAATAATAATGCAGAAAAAAACAACCGAACTGTACGGCTGGTATTCTAAAGTTACTTTGGTGCCTGGAGTGCCCCTTCCTCTACCTGTCCTACGACTGATGTATTATGTACACAGTTATTTACTAAATATTATTCACTACTGTGGATACTAATATCGACTAATTTCTGGTAATCTGTACCTGTCCTTGGGATAGAAGCATGAACTGCCATTTTCACGTAATCTGTGAAGGTCAGCCAAGTGCTCATTTTGAGCTGATTATGGATGTGGTAACCCCCCCACCCCCCGTAAGTGGTTCCTCTTGTACTTACCAGGACTTCTTTAATGGATACCCTCAGGACCTTTTCAGTCTCGTTTATTTCTAGCGGACGGGCGATGGCTGCTGCTCTCACCTCCTAAAAGGACAAGTACAAAAAAAAAACCAAAAAACGTATCAAATAAATCCAAATTGGCATTCAAGATTATTATTAATACCACTTTATAAACATGAGCTTTAGTTTACTTTCCACAAACTAGTTTATTGCCATTCGGTATTTGCGATTGGATGCCAGACAGAGGTTATAACGAGGGCAGAGCATATAATGGGCAGCGTCATATTACATCACACTGTGTTGAGTGACCTCACGAGATGAAGTTGCCGCCTGGCCGGTACAGATACCAGGTGTCTGGATCCCATTTGTTGGCTTTCAGACTGTGCATGTCTCTGCACAGCATTATGCATAGGCCGTTGTAATGACTGCTGCCATTTGAATTTTTAAGCACTTGGGACACTTTATTACTTTGTCTCCTGAGGAAGCTGGATACCACCAGCGAAACGCGTTGAGTGTCCACACATCACCTACTACAGAATCCGCCTCGGAGCTGTGAGAGTGAGATTCCCTTCACTGACTCACCCACATCGTTTCCTGCTTCTTTGCACATTTTTATAGGCCTGTAGGTTTGTAAGTGTTTCCAGTTACTGCTGTTTGCACTTTATACATTGTTTGTTTGTTTTTTTTACTTGTTTCTACAGATGTATTAAAGAAGATGTGAGTGTATCATACTCCTCTAATATCTCCCTATATACCATACTGTATTGCGCTATGATATATTGTTTTTTCTCTTCCAAGTGATTTGCGCTCCTTTGTTTTCTGTCTTTTCTGTTGGAGAGTACTAGAGGAGTACTTTGTGGGCAGCTGCATCATTACTGGGGAGTATTATTTGTCCTTTTGTATATTGATTCTACAAGTTGTGTTGTGTTGTCAGTTGTAATACTGGGACAGATCCGAAATTTGATGAAAACACGACCTCAAAAAAATCTGGGACTGTCCAAGCAAATCACCACCACACGAAGCTGGCAGAAACCACGCCCCTATTCATACCCAGCACTTGAAACCGCTGAGTTCAGGGAGAAGAGGAAGATTCCACAGCAATAACAACTGCCAGCTCTTTCTCAGAGGGGAGCTTGAAAACTGCTGCAGAGAGAGAGAGACAGGCCGCCTCCCCTTCCCGGGAAATTAGAAGTCTAATGTAATTTCCAATGTACAAATAAGTAAATTTCACAAATATTAAAACCAAGTACAACAGACAGAAAATAAGGTGGCTAGAACTGCCCCGCGACTGAAAAAACACTAAAAATAAATAATAATAAAAGTGAAGGCGGAAATGTCACAAATCAAACATAAACATGTATTATAAAACAATGTTTAAATTATCTGTCTGCCCTTGAATTTAAAAAGAGTCTCTCTACATGCACACAGTAAGCAAGGTTCGCTCACGCTGACAATCGAGCAGATGGTGACAGGAACACAGGAGCTGTCACCATAGAAGAAAGCAGATATACCCGGGCCTTACTCATACAAGAGATGACACCGAGTCAGTCTTCTCCAGCATCATTACAACTCGCAGAGAAAGAGAGAACCAGAACACTTAACCCTTCAACAACCAATATGCAAAACAAACTTGAAGCACCAATTGAAAGGGGAATTTCAGACTTAAGGCCAAAGTAGCAGAGCTGGGGGGGAAACAAATATCTGCCATTCAGTTGAATGATAGTTTGTACCTAAAGGGCAAAATAAAGTACCTTATTCAGTCCACATTTCTCTGTCAGGGGGCAGACATGTTTTTTAGAATGTTGGGTCAGATTAAGGAAAATCTGATCCAAGATTCTAAACATGTCCACCCCCTGTTAGAGCTCTTTGGAGCAAGAGGTCCTCAATTAGTTACATTATTTGTATTATTACCTTAAATCATTTCTACATAAACCATCTCCACTTGATGCCATCTTTGCATTAAACATAAGCACATTATTTGCTACACTTGTCCTTAAAGACTGAAATTCCCTTCTTAATCCCCATCAGTTCTATCTTTCATGAATACATCCCCTAGTGGACTGGTCTGTGCTTGTTATACAAAAGTAGTACATGGTTTTACAAAAGGTTTGGAAACATTTATATAGATTTTCCCATCCAGCTAGGGTTTGTTCGGTGCCAGGTAAAGATTCATCCAGAGCTCTAACTCCAGGCAAGCGGAAGCTTTAAAAAGGAGCTATGCAGCCAGCTGTGCACCATGCAAGAGACTGATTAGATAGCCATGTATCCAGGATGGTTGTACATGCACAGAATTGTGGCACAAGTTCCCATTATCGGATATATCCGAGCTATGCAGCTAGCTGTGCACCATGCAAGAGACTGATTAGATAGCCATGTATCCAGGATGGTTGTACATGCACAGAATTGTGGCACAAGTTCCCATTACCGGATATATCAGAGCTATGCAGCCAGCTGTGAACCGTGCAAGAGACTGATTAGAAAGCCATGTATCCAGGATGGTTGTACATGCACAGAATTGTGGCACAAGTTCCCATTATCAGATATATCCGAGCTATGCAGCTAGCTGTGCACCATGCAAGAGACTGATTAGATAGCCATGTATCCAGGATGGTTGTACATGAACAGAATTGTGGCACAAGTTCCCATTACCGGATATATCAGAGCTATGCAGACAGTGCACCGTGCAAGAGACTGATTAGATAGCCATGTATCCAGGATGGTTGTACATGCACAGAATTGTGGCACAAGTTCCCATTACCGGATATATCAGAGCTATGCTATAGAAATGAATATATAGTAAAATAAAACTACAAAATAAAGACATCTGTAGTAAAATTCAAGGAAGGAGCCAGGACTATATCACATTGGTTAGTCCTGGTCTAAAAACAGAACATGACATTTATTACCATAGGGCCAACACTTAGTGCTTGGTGTGTGTGTATATATATATATATATATATATATATATATATATATATATATATATGCATGGCAAGTATTTTAATTTTTTTTTTTACTAAAATGTGTTTATTTTTGTTTTAATAGGGGCAGACAAAGGGGAATATTTTCAATGGCTTTTAGATTTCAGAAACCTATTAGAAAACATTTTGATGGCTTTCTACAAAAATACTATACAATTTGAAAATGACAAAAGCCGAAGCTTACTTAATGCTTTCAGTGAAGACTTTAGATTTTTATTTCATTCTATTAAAATACCTTTTTATAGATATAGCTCTTTCCTCGATACTTATCTATTCGAACATTTTCTAACTGCTATTTTAGCTCCTCTGGGTAAGTAAATACATTTTGTTTTTTTTATATAAATGATCTAAAGCGGCACAAATAATCTCAGACAAATGTATATATTTATTTTTTTTGCGTAAGGCTTGGTAGATACCTGAAAAAAGCTTTCCAGTGGATGTGAGAAGGGTAACTGCACGAATTACAAGGACTAGTACCTTTTAAAAAAAGATGACGGAATAGGAGATCTGACATGTATGAAAATGTGTAAGAAGATTAAAGGGACTCAGCACTGTTTATATTCAGGGCTGGTACAAGACTTTTTGGCCGCCCTTGCGGCCAACGAATGCATACAGTCACACATTCCGTGTCACACACACAGTCACACATTCCGTGTCACACACACACAGTCACACATGCACATGCAGCCACACATACACACACACACACACAAGGGGTTATGTATAAAAAAATCCTGCACTGAAGTAATGATACAAAATTTTTTTTAAAAAGCAGCGCAATAATCATTTGTTATGTATAATGGCGATCATGCTCTTTTTTTTTTATAACTCCCGATACTTTGCAGTGATATTTTTTTGTTTATATACAGGCTGCACTGTCGCAATGGGCGTTGGATCAACCTAAATTTACGTGTTTGGCGTAGCTAACACAGACCCCTGTGATTCTGTTTTATACACTGGCGCAGTCTGCTTGTGTACCGTGTTTATACATGCCCCCATAGTGTGTCACACGCACAGTCACACATAAATACACATAGACACAGTTGTAGTAACAGAGCTACAATATCAATAGAGCTGTCAATATGATCAACCCCCTGCTCTTTTTATAGATCCATTTTTTTTACACTCAATTTATATAAAATATACCAGCACCCATATTGTTCATATAGTACTTGCCACCCCAGAAAGATTGCATCAGCAGTCCAGAACACAGGTTGAAGAGTCCAGCTCATGATCGCTGTGATCCCTGACTGTCACTGGTGTGAGCGCCAGAAGTCACGTGATCCCAGACCCTCTGACAAGCTAAGGAAGTGCGAGAGGCTTCCTGCCCGTCAGTGCACACAGGCGGTTGGCGAGGGTTTCACCACCCCGGCCAGCTCCTGTGATCAAGGAGGCGCCATCGAAAAGCGGGATATAAGTAGAGCTCGGCGGGTGAGCCCCAAAAATCAGGACTCTTGGGCAAGTAAGCTTAGGTGACAAGTAAGCAAAAAGCCACCAATCAAACTCACAAAAAATTGAAAACTCTGCTTGGAGAGGACCTTTAACATCATCACGGACGTACAAACAGAGCTTCCCTGTCTGAAGTGTGGAGATCAGTCCTGTAATGTGAAAGGCATACTTTATATAGAGATAGCAGGGCACACGGCTGGTAAATGGGAATCCCTTCGTTTAGAATTTGCCTCATTATATTCGGAGGAGCTGTACATCCAGTATAATTATAGGCAGTGCGCAGAAGACCATTCCCTACTCATGTTCGGAGATGAAAAAACACTTAATGTCAATTTAAGAGTATAGTCACGAGTCAGCTGCTGATTGACCTCCCTGTACACAACCAGTCAATAAATCTGAAATGGTGGATATATGGAACATCCTCCCAGCAGAAATGGCAGACATTAATAAATCAGTGAAAGGGGCAGAAATGCAGAAAGCTCCTCGTTCTGTCAATATACATTGCATTTTGGAAAACATATTTAAACCCATTACACCTAAATAGTTACAAGGGGGACACACATGTTCCATGCCCCCCTTAAGTGTCATAGCGGGTACTTTTCACCCAGTGGCATAATGTCCACTAACCAACCACATGCTGACAAGTTCTCATCAAGGACTAAACTGCCGTCTATCAGTGGTTAACTGGCTCTGCACCTCTGTCCCGGGCTAGGTTTCTTAGTGACATGACCTTTTGACCTTGACTTTCCCTTGGTGACAAGGGCTCTTTTTACATTTCTGGGGTGTTTATGTTTAGCTGTAATTTTCTTCTTTCTCACATACTGTACCCAAATTATATGTTTTTTTTTTTACTTTTTTTTATCGCCATAAGTAGAGCTTTTGTTAGATACCATTATGTTCATCATGGCTTATAATTTACTACAAAAAAAAATCATAAAATATGATGAAAAAAAAACACTTTTTCTAACTTTGACCTAAATTTTTGTACAAAAATACAATCATTAAAAAAGACCCTGTCTAAATAGTTTCTGAATGTTGTCCTGAGTTCAGAAATATGCTTGTTTCCATGTTTTTCCTGCAGTTTTTTGCGGGTTATAAGGCAAAACACAAAAATAGTGTTTTTTGCCTACATTGACCTTCTGACCCGAACCCTGAATTTAACCCCAACTCTAACCCTTATGATAACCCTTAATATATTTTAATTTAATTGTAACCCTAACAACTATTCTAAACCTAATCCTAGATTGCAGCTAATTAAGTCTTCCTTTTTTTTTTTTATTGCAATGTTGCTGACTGCCTCTAGGGGCAGTCAAGCAACAGATTCAGACCGTTGGAAGTGAATTTTTTTTTCAATTCCGAAGCTCTAACCCCAAGAGGGGGCACAACCATATGGCAGGAGCATGCTGCTCGTGGGTGCCCCAGAGACGGAATTTCATGTCGAGGCAATAGAGCAGTACCGTCAGAGCGGTTTCGTTCCACCCCAGGACGTGTCAGGCCTGTCCATTGTAGGCAACAGAGTTGCCGGCTGGACGTGCCTGACACGTCCTTTGTCGCGAGGGGGTTAAAGGCGGCCTTGTACAGCGGGTATTTGGTTCAAGAGGAGCATATATAAAGTGGATATTGAGGCCAAAAGGTAATCATTGTTAACCTTATTTGCATATGCCTACCTAGAATCCCTTGCAGTGGTGGTAACATTGCAAGTTTAGGATTTATCTGGAAAATCTCCGTCTTGTTGGAATAGTGGGCCATGCATGGAAGAATTATGAGAAATTTGTCTGAGGAGCCCATGGGATGGTGAACCTTCTGTTGAATGAGGGTCAGAGATATCCTGGTTCACTTTTAAGAAGAAGTACTGAAGAATCAATGCTAATCTACTAAAGGGAAGAACAAAGCACTGAATGAGTCTAGAGAGGTTTCTAGTTAAGATTAAACGCTGTGATCAGGTAGAGGTATAATTATGGGGGGGGGGGGGGGGGGCAACCCTTAGATCTCTACCTGGATTAGGAATACAGGGAATTAAATCAGTTTCTCCACTAAGAGTATAAATCTGAAACCAATGTAGAGTGAATAACGGCAGGTTCACACAATGCTGTATCCAGTGCACATTAATCAAGATTCCAGATTCAAAACAGCTCCCAAACCTCTAGTGTATAAGGGACTTTGAGAAATAGTAAGGGAAAGAGAAGAATGCACTCCCCAACGCACTCCACTGCACAATAATAAACCTTGATATCTGAGCATTCTACAGTCTCAGCACTCAGGAGACTGCTTTCTCTGACGTTCCCAAGGCCTCATTATCTCAACCAGCAAGTTATTTAAAAACTCTTCTTGGTGGGGGAAAAGGATTTGGGGATGTACAGCGCTTGTAGGTGTAACAATCCATCACACGGTAGCTGAGCTCATTAGGAGGTGTGAGTAATGCTGCTTGGTTGGGCCTTTGCTGTGAAGCAGAAGCTCAGTTGTCTAATTAGCTACGTTCTGGTAGTAGCTTGCCTCGCACCTTAGTAAATACTTATACTGGTAATGCAAAGGGAAAAAAAGGATCTATAGCATGCGAGGGTAGATTAGAAATGAACAGAGAAAAATAAAACAAAATTTTGGTCATTTACTTCCTATTATGCAAAGTCAGGGATTGACAAATCCCATCAGTCAGGAAGTTCCATTTCCTGGCTCCTAAAAATAACCAGGCTGGCTCCTGAATTGGTCTGTCTGACACCTAAAGACTACAGAAACGTGTCAAGCACTGGTATAGGTGGCAGGCTGCCTTTAAATTCTTTTGTGCTTGCCACCAACTATAAAGGATATAAATGTATATGCTAAACACTAAACTGACCTTCCCACAAATGCAACCAAAGCCTTGTGCAAGAGCAAACACAATAATACATCCATGCAGCAAACTCCCAGAAGGCCTTTGTGAAAAGCTGGTCAGCTGACAGGGCACACAGAATCTAGGTCAATATAACTGAAATCAACTTAAAATAAACGAAAAAAACACTGACTATTATTATTATTACTACAAAGGGTTAGGATTTACTTAGCGAGTATGACCTATGGCATGATGGGGTTAGAGGTGTGATACACACAGACATGACCTTATAATCCGATTACAACGGGCAGACATTTAATAAAAACATTCAAATCCACTGGCGCCTGATAGATATTACAAACTGAAGGGTTTTTGATTTCTCGTACTTACTCTCAAGTCAGCCTCCTTGCCTAGAAGATCATACAGCGAAGCTCCTTTGGAGGTTATTTCAGATGCCAGCTGTCTGGCCATCTTCAGATCAGCAATCTGTGAAGGAAAGAGACAGGGTCAGAGATAGAAAGATGGCTGCCTCAATGATAAGCCCTCCCTGATTTTTTTTTTTATTAATCAACGGCTTACACATGGGTTTCTGTTAATCATTGGATTACCCTCTGCAGCAGATCCAGCCAATATCTTATAAACTCTCATCTTTTGTATAATTCTTTTTAATGTGTCTAAGACAGTGCTACTCAATCATTTTACCCTGGCAGAACCCTTGAAATAATATCCATATCTCATAAAAAAAATATTATATATCATTGTTAATATCTTGCTTTCTCTTTTGTAAACTTAAAAGTTCATAAAGGAAAACATAATACTTTTTCTGATGGCAGAAACTGTTTTTTTTTTTGTTCATAAAAAAAAATCATAATCCAAATTATGATTGAAAAAAATGCATTTCTTGTTTTAATTTCATTTTATGTGCCATTTGGCCCCTCAGACTTGCCAATGCATCCCAGGTATGCCAAGGAACCCACAGACTTCCCTGGTGTCAAGCGGGGGCAGCCGGAGGATTTCTGTGCTCTACATCCTCCGATGCCTGACACTTCGGAGATGCAGCGCTGGAAGGTCACTGAAGCGTTGATGGGGTGTTAAAGGGAATCAGTACATGTATTTAATATTTATGTATAAATTCTATCGTATGTGGATCTTACTTTAAGCAAGTTTGGCCAGTGGATCTGAATTCCTCCACCAGGAGCTATGGATAGTGGCCACAGAACCAGAACTTACTTTAGATCCCAAGTCAAACTTAAAGCTATTTGTTTCTTCTTCCCCCAGATGGGTGTTCTCCAAGGCTTTGGTCTTCATAGCACTATAGAGCACAGAGGTGATTTTCAGCAGTTCTTTCACAGCGTATCCATCCGCCTGATACAGTTTTTTGGTGTTTAACTTGATATGAGCTTTGGTGGCCTGAAAAGGAATGAAGGTTTAATGCAGTAACTCGGTTGGGCCGCTGTCAAAGGATCGTTCCGCAAGGTAGATTAACAATGGTTAATAAAAATGATTAAATACCTAAAAAAGGTATCATTCATACAAACAAAAAGTGTCATAGTAAAATGTTTACACTATGAAGGTGTAAACAAAAACAACTACATTTGTCCTTCGCACTGAGAACATTTTATCTCTTGGTAATTGCACAGGCAGGTACCACGTCACAGACTTAATGAAAAAAAAAAACTCAGTCTTGTTCAGTCTCCACATCTACGGGGATAACTGATCAGAGGCGTCCAGGTTTTTTCTGAAGTGGGCCACGTGTGTATGTGTATTGGGCCCGATTAAGATTTTTTTAAATTTTTTTTATTTACATTAATAGTGAATAAGTACTTGTTTATTTAGCAGGTACATAAAAGCAGCACAAAAAAAAAAAAAAATAAAAAAAAAAAAATTTAAAAATCAACGGTTTTGATCCCCTCTGCTGTTTCCATGCATGACGAGCAGGGCAGGCCAAATTCTGATTGGCTGTGCATACGCTGACACAGCCAGCACGCACCAGCCTCCACTGTGAGACAGAGCAGAGCATAAAACCTTATGTACTAAGATACACATCGGGTGTATTCAAGACAAGCAAGGGTTAAAAAAAAAAAAAAAAAGTTTAACTGACCTTTAACTTAGATTGGATGCACCTGCCTTGCATAAAGCACTATTTAGAGCAACTTTTAAATCATAAGTTGTATTCTGTCTGATTTAAATGGCTTTCGAACAATGCTCCTAATCAGCTGCCACTGTTCAGAGGGGATGTCTATTTCTCTTGCAAGTTTCTTTGAGACTTCCAGCACTGATTAGTGTGCAGAGGCAAACATGTCACCAAGCATGATTACAAGCTGGGGAAGAAATACTTGACCCATCGTCTCCCTACCGTCACCGAAGACCACTTAGATTGCAGCCCACTAGTCTTTGCATTTGTAGGCTGAAAAGACTAGGGCTGAATAACTTTTGAATGGTGCACCGTCAGTGGTAAGTGGTTTTTTTTGGGTTAGCCCAGGGGCCCATGGGACATTTTAATAGGTAAATGTATTTATTTTTTTGCAGGCCAAGGTGGGTTTCTAACAGGTGACTCATCCCACCCCCCCTACCTGGGCAAAGTAGAGGACAGTAGGTAGCATTTCATTTATTAATTGTATTGGGGTCTGGGGGGCTTTGGCAAGCCACCAGACCCAGAGGGGCTATGGATTTATGGGGGGGGGGGTCAATTATTTTTTAGTGTTTTTCATTTCAATTCTCCATTTAAAAACCTGAGACATTAAACTGACTTTTTTTCCCCCAACAGATTATGGTCAATACTGAGTAGGGTGAATCCACAGGATTTGTAACTTTTCAGAAAGTGGAAAAAAAAAAAATCAGGCTGGAATCGGCTATATTGGAGTAGCCAAATTTCGGGCCAGATTGGTCTATATTGAGTCCTCTGGAAAGACATATTCAAAATGTGCTAGAATGGTCTTACAGAGCACGCCAAATTTGGCTACACAACCGCTCTTCTATGTTACGCTTACCATAAACTGCGCTACAGCTTTAATGAAGAAAACTCTGTCTTGTTCTGTTTCCACATCTACAGGGATATCGGTCTGAGGCTCGTACCTGTTACACAGACAAACGCAAAGGGTCCAGTTTACTATATTATCAATAAAAAAAGAAATATACAAAACTGTTTAGAACAGCTCCTCGGTAAACTCATTAATTCACGCTGTATTAAATCCAATATGCTCATGAATGTACAAAGCATGAACAACACTATTTTTCTGTTGCAATATTAGAATGGTAGTGATGGATAATAAACAAATAGAAATACCTAACAATTGGATACCAGAAGTCACAAAATCCCATTAAAGTAAAAATAAAAAAAAATTAAATAGGTTTATAAACAAACATTCAACTAAGAATCCACCACAATAGAGGTGCTGCTATATCTTCATAGGTTATTTATAAATAATGGTGCAGTTCTTAATTGGAAACTGGATTCTTTCTGGGTCTATGTTTGTATGGTATGTTTAAAAAAAAAAAAATACTCAAAGGATATGTAGTTCCCAAACATCAGCAGTGGCAAGGTTACCATGGAAACAGCCCCCACTGAGGAATTTCATGGCTAATAAGGAAGTCATCCTACCGTTTCACCAGCCAGATGAGGACTTCGGAGACCAGGGGGAAGTTTGGACTTCGGAAGTTCTCCATAGAGATGAGCCGGGGGTAACCAAGAGCCCGCATCATTTCTGTGAAATCTGAGTGATAGGAAACACATGTATTAACATAAACAGGAGAACGTGAAATAACACAGACAAAGGAAACATAAAAGATGCAGTATAATTGGGATGACAGGTGGTATATCCCGTCGACATGATGTAATGCCAGGTCTATATCAGAATAATATGATTTAGTGCTGGGATGATGATGGGGAAGATGGGCAAGCACTGGACTAGAATGCTGAGGAAGCGAGGGGTTCTATTTGGAGGACTTTAAAGTAATTATATTAGGATAAAAAGAGAAAGGATGACATGAGGCTCTGTCGGGATGGCACGGGGGGAGAGAAGGCTCTGTTGGGATGGCAAGGGGAGCTTGGGGGCTCTGTCAGGATGGCAAAGGGAGAGGGGGGGCTCTGTCAGGATGGCACGGGAAGAGAGAAGGCTCTGTCGGGATGGCACGGGAAGAGAGAAGGCTCTGTCGGGATGGCACGGGAAGAGAGAAGGCTCTGTCGGGATGGCACGGGGAGAGAGAAGGCTCTGTCGGGATGGCACGGGGAGAGAGAAAGCGGGACTCTGTCATTATGACATGAGGAAAGCGGGACTGTCATTAGGCTTTATGGGGATGACATGAGGAAAGGAGGGGCTTTATGGGGATGACATGAGGAAAGGGCGGAGTTTTATGGGGATGACATGAGGAAAGGGGGGGCTTTATGGGGATCACATGAGGAAAGGGGGTTCCTTTTTAGGGCCTATACATATCTAGGGGGCTGGCCTGTCGGGATAATGTGGATTACTCAGGCCGGCAGGTGATACAGGACACAGCACTTACTCCTCAGGTCGCGGTAGGACATGGTGCTGGCTCCCGGTTCATGCAGTCAGTGTGAAGAAGTCTCGTCCTAGCTAGCTGTCATTATGACACGAGGAAAGTGGGGTTCTGTCATTATGACACGAGGAAAGTGGGGTTCTGTCATTATGACACGAGGAAAGTGGGGTTCTGTCATTATGACACGAGGAAAGGGAGGCTCTGTCATTATGACACGAGGACAGCAGGGCTCTGTCAGGATGACACGAGGAAAGGGGGGCTTTTTTTTTTTAGGAAGACACAAGGGGTGCCTTTTTTTTAGGATGACACAAGGGGTGACTTTTTTTTAGGATGACATGACACAAGGAAAGGGGAGGTTTTGTTTTTTTAAAGAAGACACGAGGAAAGGAGGACTTTTTATTAAAAAGACAAGAGGAAAGGAGGGCTTTGTTTAGGAAGACACGAGGAAATGGGGCCTTTTTTAGGATGATACGAGGAAAGGGGGGCTTTATGGGGATGACGTGAGGAAAGGGGGGCTTTATCGGGATGACATGAGGAAAGGAGGGGCTTTATGGGGATGACATGAGGAAAGGGGGCTTTATTGGGATGAAATGAGGAAAGGGGGGGCTTTATGGGGATCACATGAGGAAAGGGGGTTCCTTTTTAGGGCCTATACATATCTAGGGGGCTGGCCTGTCGGGATAATGTGGATAACTCGGGCCGACAGGTGATACAGGACACAGCACTTACTCCTCAGGTCGCGGTAGGACATGGTGCTGGCTCCCGGTTCATGCAGTCAGTGTGAAGACGTCTCGTCCTAGCTAGCTGTCATTATGACACGAGGAAAGCGGGGTTCTGTCATTATGACACGAGGAAAGCGGAGTTCTGTCATTATGACACAAGGAAAGCGGGGTTCTGTCATTATGACACAAGGAAAGCGGGGTTCTGTCATTATGACACAAGGAAAGCGGGGTTCTGTCATTATGACACAAGGAAAGTGGGGTTCTGTCATTATGACACGAGGAAAGGGAGGCTCTGTCATTATGACACGACGAAAGGGAGGCTCTGTCATTATGACACGAGGACAGCAGGGCTCTGTCAGGATGACACGAGGAAAGGGGGGCTTTTTTTTAGGAAGACACAAGGGGTGCCTTTTTTTTAATATGACACAAGGGGTGCCTTTTTTTTAGGATGACATGACACAAGGAAAGGGGAGGTTTTTTTTTTTTTTAAAGAAGACACGAGGAAAGGAGGACTTTTTATTAAAAAGACAAGAGGAAAGGAGGGCTTTTTATTAAAAAGACAAGAGGAAAGGAGGGCTTTTTATTAAAAAGACAAGAGGAAAGGAGGGCTTTTTATTAAAAAGACAAGAGGAAAGGAGGGCTTTGTTTAGGAAGACACGAGGAAATGGGGCCTTTTTTAGGATGATACGAGGAAAGGGGGGCTTTATGGGGATGACATGAGGAAAGGAGGGGCTTTATGGGGATCACATGAGGAAAGGGGGGCTTTATGGGGATGACATGAGGAAAGGGGGGCTTTATGGGGATGACATGAGGAAAGGGGGGGCTTTATGGGGATGACATGAGGAAAGGGGGGGCTTTATGGGGATGACATGAGGAAAGGGGGGGCTTTATGGGGATGACATGAGGAAAGGGGGGGCTTTATGGGGATGACATGAGGAAAGGGGGGGCTTTATGGGGATGACATGAGGAAAGGGGGGGCTTTATGGGGATGACATGAGGAAAGGGGGGGCTTTATGGGGATCACATGAGGAAAGGGGGTTCCTTTTAGGGCCTATACATATCTAGGGGGCTGGCCTGTCGGGATAATGTGGATAACTCGGGCCGACAGGTGATACAGGACACAGCACTTACTCCTCAGGTCGCGGTAGGACATGATGCTGGCTCCCGGTTCATGCAGTCAGTGTGAAGAAGTCTCGTCCAGGTAGGCCACGATCAGGCCGCGGCGTTTGGTGCCATGGTAACAGCTGCTGCTACGGAGGCCCTGGCCGCCCAAGAAGGGAGGAGCGCGAAGCTGTGACTGGGCGTGGCTGGTCTCTCCAGCTAGTCTCAACTACAACTCCCATCAGTCCTCAGTCACTGGAGTGCTGCTGGGTAACTCGAGTCAGAGGGCAATGTACATAGAATATAATGCCCCATATCGTGCATACAACGTGGCATTACTCGTTATTCTGTAATAATCCTGACAGGACATCACTGACCTCTCTGCCAAGAAACAAGGCCAGTGATGGCGACTCTATGGCACAGGTGGCACTAAGAGTCCTATCAGGTGGCACTCAGTGTCCTCTCAGGTGGCACTCAGAGTCCTATCAGGCGGCCCTCAGTGTCCTATCAGGTGGCACTCAGAGTCCTATCAGGTGGCACTCAGAGTCCTATCAGGTGGCACTCAGAGTCCTATCAGGTGGCACTCAGAGTCCTATCAGGTGGCACTCAGTGTCCTCTCAGGCGGCACTCAGAGTCCTATCAGGTGGCACTCAGAGTCCTATCAGGCGGCCCTCAGTGTCCTATCAGGTGGCACTCAGAGTCCTATCAGGCGGCACTCAGAGTCCTATCAGGCGGCCCTCAGTGTCCTATCAGGCGGCACTCAGAGTCCTATCAGGTGGCACTCAGTGTCCTCTCAGGTGGCACTCAGAGTCCTATCAGGTGGCACTCAGTGTCCTATCAGGTGGCACTCAGAGTCCTATCAGGTGGCACTCAGAGTCCTATCAGGTGGCACTCAGTGTCCTATCAGGTGGCACTCAGAGTCCTATCAGGTGGCACTCAGAGTCCTATCAGGCGGCACTCAGTGTCCTATCAGGTGGCACTCAGTGTCCTATCAGGTGGCACTCAGAGTCCTATCAGGCGGCACTCAGTGTCCTATCAGGTGGCACTCAGAGTCCTATCAGGCGGCACTCAGAGTCCTATCAGGTGGCACTCAGTGTCCTATCAGGTGGCACTCAGAGTCCTCTCAGGCGGCACTCAGTGTCCTCTCAGGCGGCACTCAGAGTCCTCTCAGGTGGCACTCAGAGTCCTATCAGGTGGCACTCAGTGTCCTCTCAGGTGGCACTCAGAGTCCTATCAGGTGGCACTCAGTGTCCTCTCAGGTGGCACTCAGTCCTATCAGGTGGCACTCAGTGTCCTATCAGGCGGCACTCAGAGTCCTATCAGGTGGCACTCAGAGTCCTCTCAGGCGGCACTCAGAGTCCTATCAGGTGGCACTCAGAGTCCTCTCAGGCGGCACTCAGAGTCCTATCAGGTGGCACTCAGTGTCCTCTCAGGTGGCACTCAGAGTCCTCTCAGGCGGCACTCAGAGTCCTATCAGGTGGCACTCAGTGTCCTCTCAGGTGGCACTCAGTGTCCTATCAGGTGGCACTCAGTGTCCTCTCAGGTGGCACTAAGAGTCCTATCAGGCGGCACTCAGTGTCCTCTCAGGCGGCACTCAGAGTCCTATCAGGTGGCACTCAGAGTCCTATCAGGTGGCACTCAGAGTCCTCTCAGGTGGCACTCAGTGTCCTATCAGGTGGCACTCAGAGTCCTATCAGGTGGCACTCAGTGTCCTCTCAGGTGGCACTCAGTGTCCTATCAGGTGGCACTCAGTCCTCTCAGGTGGCACTCAGTCCTCTCAGGTGGCACTCAGTGTCCTATCAGGTGGCACTCAGTCCTCTCAGGTGGCACTCAGAGTCCTCTCAGGCGGCACTCAGTGTCCTATCAGGTGGCACTCAGTGTCCTATCAGGTGGCACTCAGTCCTCTCAGGTGGCACTCAGAGGCCTATCAGGTGGCACTCAGAGTCCTATCAGGCGGCACTCAGAGTCCTATCAGGTGGCACTCAGTGTCCTCTCAGGCGGCACTCAGAGTCCTATCAGGTGGCACTCAGTGTCCTCTCAGGCGGCACTCAGAGTCCTATCAGGTGGCACTCAGTGTCCTCTCAGGTGGCACTCAGAGTCCTATCAGGTGGCACTAAGAGTCCTCTCAGGCGGCACTCAGTGTCCTCTCAGGTGGCACTCAGAGTCCTATCAGGTGGCACTAAGAGTCCTATCAGGTGGCACTCAGAGTCCTATCAGGTGGCACTAAGAGTCCTCTCAGGTGGCACTCAGAGTCCTATCAGGTGGCACTCAGTGTCCTCTCAGGCGGCACTCAGTGTCCTCTCAGGTGGCACTCAGTGTCCTCTCAGGTGGCACTCAGAGTCCTATCAGGTGGCACTCAAAGTCCTCTCAGGCGGCACTCAGTGTCCTCTCAGGCGGCACTCAGAGTCCTATCAGGTGGCACTCAGAGTCCTATCAGGTGGCACTCAGAGTCCTATCAGGTGGCACTCAGAGTCCTCTCAGGTGGCACTCAGAGTCCTATCAGGTGGCACTCAGTCCTCTCAGGTGGCACTCAGAGTCCTATCAGGCGGCACTCAGAGTCCTATCAGGCGGCACTCAGTGTCCTCTCAGGTGGCACTCAGTGTCCTCTCAGGCGGCACTCAGTGTCCTATCAGGTGGCACTCAGAGTCCTCTCAGGTGGCACTCAGTGTCCTCTCAGGTGGCACTCAGAGTCCTCTCAGGTGGCACTCAGAGTCCTATCAGGTGGCACTCAGTGTCCTATCAGGTGGCACTCAGTCCTCTCAGGTGGCACTCAGAGTCCTATCAGGTGGCACTCAGTGTCCTATCAGGTGGCACTCAGAGTCCTCTCAGGTGGCACTCAGTGTCCTATCAGGCGGCACTCAGTGTCCTCTCAGGTGGCACTCAGAGTCCTATCAGGCGGCACTCAGTGTCCTATCAGGTGGCACTCAGTGTCCTCTCAGGCGGCACTCAGTCCTCTCAGGTGGCACTCAGAGTCCTATCAGGTGGCACTCAGTGTCCTATCAGGTGGCACTCAGAGTCCTCTCAGGTGGCACTCAGTGTCCTATCAGGCGGCACTCAGTGTCCTCTCAGGCGGCACTCAGAGTCCTATCAGGTGGCACTCAGTGTCCTATCAGGTGGCACTCAGAGTCCTATCAGGCGGCACTCAGTGTCCTATCAGGTGGCACTCAGAGTCCTATCAGGTGGCACTCAGTGTCCTATCAGGTGGCACTCAGAGTCCTATCAGGCGGCACTCAGAGTCCTATCAGGCGGCACTCAGAGTCCTATCAGGCGGCACTCAGAGTCCTATCAGGCGGCACTCAGAGTCCTCTCAGGCGGCACTCAGAGTCCTATCAGGTGGCACTCAGTGTCCTATCAGGTGGCACTCAGTGTCCTCTCAGGTGGCACTAAGAGTCCTATCAGGCGGCACTCAGAGTCCTATCAGGCGGCACTCAGAGTCCTCTCAGGTGGCACTCAGTCCTATCAGGCGGCACTCAGAGTCCTCTCAGGTGGCACTCAGTGTCCTATCAGGTGGCACTCAGTCCTATCAGGTGGCACTCAGAGTCCTATCAGGTGGCACTCAGAGTCCTATCAGGCGGCACTCAGAGTCCTCTCAGGTGGCACTCAGAGTCCTCTCAGGTGGCACTCAGAGTCCTATCAGGTGGCACTCAGTGTCCTCTCAGGCGGCACTCAGTGTCCTCTCAGGCGACAGTCAGAGTCCTCTCAGGTGGCACTCAGAGTCCTATCAGGCGGCACTCAGAGTCCTATCAGGCGGCACTCAGTGTCCTATCAGGTGGCACTCAGTCCTCTCAGGCGGCACTCAGAGTCCTATCAGGTGGCACTCAGAGTCCTATCAGGTGGCACTCAGTCCTATCAGGTGGCACTCAGAGTCCTATCAGGCGGCACTCAGAGTCCTATCAGGCGGCACTCAGTGTCCTATCAGGTGGCACTCAGAGTCCTCTCAGGCGGCACTCAGAGTCCTATCAGGTGGCACTCAGAGTCCTCTCAGGTGGCACTCAGTGTCCTCTCAGGTGGCACTCAGTGTCCTCTCAGGTGGCACTCAGAGTCCTCTCAGGTGGCACTCAGAGTCCTCTCAGGTGGCACTCAGAGTCCTCTCAGGTGGCACTCAGAGTCCTCTCAGGTGGCACTCAGAGTCCTATCAGGTGGCACTCAGAGTCCTCTCAGGTGGCACTCAGAGTCCTCTCAGGCGGCACTCAGTGTCCTCTCAGGTGGCACTCAGTGTCCTCTCAGGTGGCACTCAGAGTCCTATCAGGTGGCACTCAGAGTCCTCTCAGGTGGCACTCAGAGTCCTATCAGGTGGCACTCAGAGTCCTCTCAGGTGGCACTCAGAGTCCTCTCAGGTGGCACTCAGTGTCCTCTCAGGTGGCACTCAGAGTCCTATCAGGTGGCACTCAGAGTCCTCTCAGGTGGCACTCAGTGTCCTATCAGGCGGCACTCAGAGTCCTATCAGGTGGCACTCAGAGTCCTATCAGGTGGCACTCAGTGTCCTATCAGGTGGCACTCAGAGTCCTATCAGGTGGCACTCAGAGTCCTATCAGGTGGCACTCAGAGTCCTATCAGGTGGCACTCAGTGTCCTCTCAGGTGGCACTCAGAGTCCTATCAGGTGGCACTCAGAGTCCTCTCAGGTGGCACTCAGTGTCCTCTCAGGTGGCACTCAGAGTCCTATCAGGTGGCACTCAGTGTCCTCTCAGGCGGCACTCAGTGTCCTCTCAGGTGGCACTCAGAGTCCTATCAGGTGGCACTAAGAGTCCTATCAGGTGGCACTCAGTGTCCTCTCAGGTGGCACTCAGAGTCCTATCAGGTGGCACTCAGTGTCCTCTCAGGTGGCACTCAGAGTCCTATCAGGTGGCACTCAGTGTCCTCTCAGGTGGCACTCAGAGTCCTATCAGGTGGCACTCAGAGTCCTCTCAGGTGGCACTCAGAGTCCTATCAGGTGGCACTAAGAGTCCTATCAGGTGGCACTCAGTGTCCTCTCAGGCGGCACTCAGTGTCCTCTCAGGCGGCACTCAGAGTCCTCTCAGGTGGCACTCAGAGTCCTATCAGGTGGCACTCAGTGTCCTCTCAGGTGGCACTCAGAGTCCTATCAGGTGGCACTCAGAGTCCTATCAGGTGGTACTCAGAGTCCTATCAGGTGGCACTCAGAGTCCTATCAGGCGGCACTCAGTGTCCTCTCAGGTGGCACTCAGAGTCCTATCAGGTGGCACTCAGAGTCCTATCAGGTGGTACTCAGAGTCCTATCAGGTGGCACTCAGAGTCCTATCAGGTGGTACTCAGAGTCCTATCAGGTGGCACTCAGAGTCCTATCAGGTGGCACTCAGTGTCCTCTCAGGTGGCACTCAGAGTCCTATCAGGTGGTACTCAGAGTCCTCTCAGGCGGCACTCAGAGTCCTATCAGGTGGCACTCAGTGTCCTCTCAGGTGGCACTCAGAGTCCTATCAGGTGGCACTCAGAGTCCTATCAGGTGGCACTCAGTGTCCTCTCAGGTGGCACTCAGAGTCCTATCAGGTGGCACTCAGTGTCCTCTCAGGTGGCACTCAGAGTCCTATCAGGCGGCACTCAGAGTCCTATCAGGTGGCACTCAGTGTCCTCTCAGGTGGCACTCAGAGTCCTATCAGGTGGCACTCAGTGTCCTCTCAGGTGGCACTCAGAGTCCTATCAGGCGGCACTCAGTCCTATCAGGTGGCACTCAGTGTCCTCTCAGGTGGCACTCAGTGTCCTATCAGGTGGCACTCAGAGTCCTCTCAGGCGGCACTCAGAGTCCTATCAGGTGGCACTCAGTGTCCTCTCAGGCGGCACTCAGAGTCCTATCAGGTGGCACTCAGTGTCCTCTCAGGTGGCACTCAGAGTCCTATCAGGTGGCACTCAGAGTCCTATCAGGTGGTACTCAGAGTCCTATCAGGTGGCACTCAGAGTCCTATCAGGTGGCACTCAGTGTCCTCTCAGGTGGCACTCGTGGCACTCAGAGTCCTATCAGGTGGCACTCAGTCCTATCAGGTGGCACTCAGTCCTCTCAGGTGGCACTCAGAGTCCTATCAGGTGGCACTCAGTCCTCTCAGGTGGCACTCAGAGTCCTATCAGGTGGCACTCACTCTGCCATAGCTGCCAACATCAGCCATGTTTCTTCCACATGTAGGGTGGACACCTTTTCCTCAAAATACTGGCCATGTGTGGGCGGAGCTACAAGAGGGAGGGGCCATGAGGGTGGGGCCACAAAGGGGGCGGATTATCACTGAAATGATATATATTATTTGTATATCATGGCCAGTGAGAAGTGTGTGTATATATATATATAACATATATATATTTGTATTTTGAGTGGCAAAATATTACTGGCATATTGACCAACTGCTCCCAACCACCCTCCATATTACATTAGACTGTCTAATGTTATATGGAGGGTGGTTGGGAGCAGTTGGTCAATATGCCAGTAATATTTTGCCACTCAATAAGCCAGTATTTTGCCCACAATATGCCATTCTTTTGCCACTTAATATGCCAGGATATTGCTATTTAATATGCCAGGATATTGCCAATTTAATATGCCAGGATATTGCTATTTAATATGCCAGGATATTGCCAATTTAATATGCCAGGATATTGCTATTTAATATGCCAGGATATTGCCATTTAATATGCCAGGATAATGCTATTTAATATGCCAGGATATTGCCATTTAATATGCCAGGATAATGCCACTTAATATGCCTGTATATAGCCAGTTAATATGCCAGGTTATTGCCACATATTGCCACTTAATATGCCAGGATATTGCTATTTAATATGCCAGGATATGGCCAATTAATATGCCAAGATATTGACAATTAATATGCCAGGATAATGCCACTTAATATGCCAGGATAAGGCCACTTGCACCGGGAGACAGCAGCAAGGGGGTAAGTACTGGCTGTGGAAGGGGGGAAGAAAAAGTGTATGCAAAGTGCAGCCCGGCAGTATGTCGGATGGACATACGCACAGACAGAATACAATTAATGAATCATTGTAGGTCCTATGAGATCTCCACCCTGATAAATTAATTGGATTGTGTCTGTGCATATATCCATCCTACATATTGCCTGGCTGCACTTTGCATGCTCTTTCTGCAGCAGGTGGAACAAATATGTGTCCCTGGAAGCTAGGGTTGCCACCTTTTCATCAGAAAAATTCCGGCCATGCTACTGTCTCCATACGGTCGGGTGGCAACCCTACTGGAAACATGGCCGATGTTGGCAACTATGCTCTGCATGTGCCTACAGTATCACCATAAGTTATGGAGAATGCAGTAAATGTTATGCTCTGAATGACATCTGAGGATATTAGGCTCAGTTTTTATTTAAACTCACTGATGCCAGGATATTGCCATTTAATATGCCAAGATATTGCCACATATTGCCAATTAATATGCCAAGATATTGCCACATATTGCCAATTAATATGCCAGGATATTGCTATTTAATATGCCAGGATATTGCCAATTAATATGCCAGGATATTGCTATTTAATATGCCAGGATATTGCTATTTAATATGCCAGGATATTGCTATTTAATATGCCAGGAAATTGCTATTTAATATGCCAGGATAATGCCACTTAATATGCCTGGATATAGCCAATTAATATGCCAGGATATTGCCACATATTGCCAATTAATATGCCAGGATATTGCCAATTAATATGCCTGGATATTGCCAATTAATATGCCAGGATATTGCCAATTAATATGCCTGGATATAGCCAATTAATATGCCAGGATATTGCTATTTAATATGCCAGTATATTGCCAATTAATATGCCTGGATATAGCCAATTAATATGCCAGGATATTGCTATTTAATATGCCAGGATATTGCCAATTAATATGCCTGGATATAGCCAATTAATATGCCAGGATATTGCCATTTAATATGCCAGGATATTGCTATTTAATATGCCAGGATATTGCTATTTAATATGCCAGGATATTGCCAATTAATATGCCAGGATATAGCCATTTAATATGCCAGGATATAGCCATTTAATATGCCAGGATATTGCTATTTAATATGCCAGGATATAGCCAATTAATATGCCAGGATATTGCTATTTAATATGCCAGGATATTGCCAATTAATATGCCAGGATATAGCCATTTAATATGCCAGGATATAGCCATTTAATATGCCAGGATATAGCCATTTAATATGCCAGGATATAGCCATTTAATATGCCAGGATATTGCTATTTAATATGCCAGGATATAGCCACTTAATATGCCTGGATATTGCTATTTAATATGCCAGGATATTGCCAATTAATATGCCAGGATATAGCCATTTAATATGCCAGGATATAGCCATTTAATATGCCAGGATATAGCCATTTAATATGCCAGGATATTGCTATTTAATATGCCAGGATATAGCCAATTAATATGCCTGGATATTGCTATTTAATATGCCAGGATATTGCTATTTAATATGCCAGGATATAGCCATTTAATATTCCAGGATATAGCCATTTAATATGCCAGGATATAGCCAATTAATATGCCAGGATATTGCTATTTAATATGCCAGGATATAGCCATTTAATATGCCAGGATATAGCCATTTAATATGCCAGGATATAGCCATTTAATATGCCTGGATATTGCTATTTAATATGCCAGGATATAGCCATTTAATATGCCAGGATATAGCCAATTAATATGCCAGGATATTGCTATTTAATATGCCAGGATATAGCCATTTAATATGCCAGGATATAGCCATTTAATATGCCAGGATATAGCCATTTAATATGCCTGGATATTGCTATTTAATATGCCAGGATATTTCTATTTAATATGCCAGGATATTGCCATTTAATATGCCAGGATATTGCTATTTAATATGCCAGGATATTGCTATTTAATATGCCAGGATATTGCCAATTAATATGCCAGGATATTGCCAATTAATATGCCAGGATATTGCTATTTAATATGCCAGGATATTGCCAATTAATATGCCAGGATATTGCTATTTAATATGCCAGGATATTGCCATTTAATATGCCAGGATATAGCCATTTAATATGCCAGGATATTGCTATTTAATATGCCAGGATATTGCCAATTAATATGCCAGGATATTGCCAATTAATATGCCAGGATATTGCCAATTAATATGCCAAGATATTGCTATTTAATATGCCAGGATATTGCCAATTAATATGCCAGGATATTGCTATTTAATATGCCAGGATATAGCCAATTAATATGCCAGGATATTGCTATTTAATATGCCAGGATATTGCCAATTAATATGCCAGGATATTGCCAATTAATATGCCAGGATATTGCTATTTAATATGCCAGGATATTGCCAATTAATATGCCAGGATATTGCTATTTAATATGCCAGGATATTGCCAATTAATATGCCAGGATATAGCCATTTAATATGCCAGGATATTGCTATTTAATATGCCAGGATATTGCCAATTAATATGCCAGGATATTGCTATTTAATATGCCAGGATATTGCCAATTAATATGCCAGGATATTGCTATTTAATATGCCAGGATATTGCCATTTAATATGCCAGGATATAGCCATTTAATATGCCAGGATATTGCTATTTAATATGCCAGGATATTGCCAATTAATATGCCAGGATATTGCTATTTAATATGCCAGGATATTGCCATTTAATATGCCAGGATATAGCCATTTAATATGCCAGGATATTGCTATTTAATATGCCAGGATATTGCCAATTAATATGCCAGGATATTGCCAATTAATATGCCAGGATATTGCCAATTAATATGCCAAGATATTGCTATTTAATATGCCAGGATATTGCCAATTAATATGCCAGGATATTGCTATTTAATATGCCAGGATATAGCCAATTAATATGCCAGGATATTGCTATTTAATATGCCAGGATATTGCCAATTAATATGCCAGGATATTGCCAATTAATATGCCAGGATATTGCTATTTAATATGCAAGGATATTGCCAATTAATATGCCAGGATATTGCCATTTAATATGCCAAGATATTGCCACATATTGCCAATTAATATGCCAAGATATTGCTATTTAATATGCCAGGATATTGCCAATTAATATGCCAGGATATTGCCAATTAATATGCCAGGATATTGCTATTTAATATGCCAGGATATTGCCAATTAATATGCCAGGATATTGCTATTTAATATGCCAGGATATTGCCATTTAATATGCCAGGATATAGCCATTTAATATGCCAGGATATTGCTATTTAATATGCCAGGATATTGCTATTTAATATGCCAGGATATTGCCAATTAATATGACTGGATATTGCTATTTAATATGCCAGGATATTGCCATTTAATATGCCAGGATATTGCTATTTAATATGCCAGGATATTGCCAATTAATATGCCTGGATATTGCTATTTAATATGCCAGGATATAGCCATTTAATATGCCAGGATATTGCTATTTAATATGCCAGGATATTGCCAATTAATATGCCTGGATATTGCTATTTAATATGCCAGGATATAGCCATTTAATATGCCAGGATATTGCTATTTAATATGCCAGGATATTGCTATTTAATATGCCAGGATATTGCCAATTAATATGCCTGGATATTGCTATTTAATATGCCAGGATATTGCCATTTAATATGCCAGGATATTGCTATTTAATATGCCAGGATATTGCCAATTAATATGCCTGGATATTGCTATTTAATATGCCAGGATATAGCCATTTAATATGCCAGGATATTGCTATTTAATATGCCAGGATATTGCCAATTAATATGCCAGGATATTGCTATTTAATATGCCAGGATATTGCCATTTAATATGCCAGGATAATGCCACTTAATATGCCTGTATATAGCCAGTTAATATGCCAGGTTATTGCCACATATTGCCACTTAATATGCCAGGATATTGCTATTTAATATGCCAGGATATGGCCAATTAATATTTCAAGGTATTGCCATTTAATATGCCAGGATAATGCCAATTAATATGCCTGTATATAGCCAATTAATATGCCAGGATATTGCCAATTAATATGCCAGGATAATGCCACTTAATATGCCAGGATAAGGCCACTTGCACCGGGAGACAGCAGCAAGGGGGTAAGTACTGGCTGTGGAAGGGGGGAAGAAAAAGTGTATGCAAAGTGCAGCCCGGCAGTATGTCGGATTTACATACGCACAGACAGAATACAATTAATGAATCATTGTAGGTCCTATGAGATCTCCACCCTGATAAATTAATTGGATTGTGTCTGTGCATATATCCATCCTACATATTGCCTGGCTGCACTTTGCATGCTCTTTCTGCAGCAGGTGGAACAAATATGTGTCCCTGGAAGCTAGGGTTGCCACCTTTTCATCAGAAAAATTCCGGCCATGCTACTGTCTCCATACGGTCGGGTGGCAACCCTACTGGAAACATGGCCGATGTTGGCAACTATGCTCTGCATGTGCCTACAGTATCACCATAAGTTATGGAGAATGCAGTAAATGTTATGCTCTGAATGACATCTGAGGATATTAGGCTCAGTTTTTATTTAAACTCACTGATGCAAGAGAAATTATAGGAAGGGAAGCATGGGGGGGGGGGGGGGGACACTTTTGAGAGTTTCATTTTGGCTTCTTGCAGAACACTGGGCATAGATGATCCCCATCGCTTCACTAGGTTATATAACTAATGTCTGCACTATACTGAGAATATATAAAAAATGGTAAAATATAGAGATGATGAAAAATAGATACAGGCTGGGAAAAAAAATCAGAGATTACTGCCTATCTATTAGGACAGGAATTTGGCAAACTATGGCCCAGCAGCCAATGTTACCCGACACACAGTCACCTAAGCCAAATATGTCATCTACCCGGCCTGAGGTCTAGAATAAACTCGACCTGCCAAGCTAGCTATCATTATGACACGAGGAAAGCGGGGATCTGTCATTATGACACGAGGAAAGCGTGGTTCTGTCATTATGACACGAGGAAAGCGGGGTTCTGTCATTATGACACGAGGAAAGCGGGGTTCTGTCATTATGACACGAGGAAAGCGGGGATCTGTCATTATGACATGAGGAAAGCGGGGTTCTGTCATTATGACATGAGGAAAGCGGGGTTCTGTCATTATGACACGAGGAAAGCGGGGATCTGTCATTATGACACGAGGAAAGCGGGGTTCTGTCATTATGACACGAGGAAAGCGGGGATCTGTCATTATGACACCGGGAAAGGGGGGCTCTGTCATTATGACACGAGGAAAGCGGGGTTCTGTCATTATGACACAAGGAAAGCGGGGATCTGTCATTATGACACAAGGAAAGCGGGGATCTGTCATTATGAAACGAGGAAAGGGGGGCTCTGTCATTATGACACGAGGAAAGGGGGGCTCTATCAGGATGACACGAGGAAAGGGGGGCTTTTTTTTTAGGAAGACACAAGGGGTGCCTTTTTTTTAGGATGACACAAGGGGTGCCTTTTTTTCAGGATGACATGACACAAGGAAAAGGGGAGGGCGTAAGTGGCCTGCCACCAAATTAAAGACCAGAGAAAGTTGCTGACCCCTGTACTAAGCAATAATACAAAAGCGAGACCAAAATTCTGATGTCATAACCAGGAGATACCACAGACACAGTAATAATCCATTATAGGCCCAACCACTGCTCTATCTGTCTATCTATCTTTCTTTGTCTGTCCATCAATCTCCTTACCTTATCTGTAAGGATATATTTCCTCCTCTCTCTCCCCTTCCTCGTTATTTGTATCTCTGATGATAACAGGTGGGCTGATGAAATTGGATGGTGGAGCAATAAATAGTTTTTGCCCTCCTCCCTCGGACCAAGAGTTTTCTCTGCAGGGATGCCCATGTCCTAGTGGAAGGCAATTAGATATGATTAGCTGTACCAGTGAGTGTTATACAGCCAGTACCCTAGTCCTTTTGGTTAAGTATAAATGACACGCATGGATACTGCCTTTGATCTCCGTACTAAATTAAAACCAGCTCTTTATTCCTTCCTGTATACAAGACTCCACAATCAATTAAAAAAGTGGAAATATAAGGATTCCGATGTACAGGATTTGTACAGTAGATCATTATTTCTTCAGTAGACAATGATTAATCCTGGTTCTATACCTGAGAATATAGGATGTCACACGAATGCACGTTAAGATATCTGACATCCTGAGCCTGATGGTTCCCAGCTATTGTGTGGGTGTTAATATCAGAAAGGAAAATGACATTAGGAAACCTGTCAATTTGCGGCAAACCACCACTAGATGGGTCAAAGATTACGACCTGTGACATTACGAAGAGAGGAGGCCTTTCTTCTTACATTGCTGGTTTCTTCAATTAGCCTGGCTATTGGAACTATTTTATTTAGACTTCAGTACAGACCACTGCACAATGTGTGATAATGAGCCATTGGTGCAGGCAGCAGGCGGTGACCCCTCATGGTATACATTGATTAATCCCTACAATAAATTAATTGAGGGCAAACAGTGTTTGTAAAACAAAACTGTCAACAGAAATCCATTACGTGAATCAAAGAGAATAAAAACGACTAGAGCATTATGGGAGATGTAGTCCACAACATCTGGAATGCCAATGGTTGCCTACCACAGATCTAGCCAAAGGGAGCGGGGAGATCTGTATCACTACTGGTATATCGTAGGCTTGTTACAATCGTTATTGGGTCGAAACTGTATATCTGTCACTTGTGTAATACTTGTTTAACATGTTCAAATATTCGAATGGACTGGGTGCTTGCATATCATATATCTGTTACTTGTAATACTTGTTGTATTTCATTTACATTTGAAAATTGAAAAAAAAATCTTATTATTAAAAAGAAAATAAAAAAATGTAAGACCAGAGGATCCAAGCTTATAGCATAGCTTGCTTAGATAATTCTTCCAGCTTGTCTATTTTGGCCTCTAATTTGAAATTCACTTTAAATAACAAATATGTAGTGTTGAGCGAACCCGAACCGCACTGTTCGGGTTCATACCGAACTTTACGGTTTTTGGACCCCGGACCCGAACACGGACATTTCACTGTATGTCCGTGTTGGAGTTCGGGGTTCGGCGATTACATTGTATGTAATGCTATTGGCTTTCTATAAACCGAAATAGAGTCCCCATTCATAAGAAATTCTTATGAATGGGGACTCTATTTCGGTTTATAGAAAGCCAACAGTATTACATGTATTCCATAAGCCGAAAGTCTATAAACTGAACGATGTTCGGTTTATAGACTTTCGGTTTATAGAATAGCAATAGCATTACATGTATTCCATAAACCGAAAGTCTATAAACCGAATGTCGTTCGGTTTATAGACTTTCGGCTTATGGAATACATGTAATGCTATTGCTATTCTATAAACCGAAATAGAGTCCCTATTCATACGAATAGGTCAATTGACCTATTCGTATGAATGGGGACACTCACCCACATTTTAATTCCTTTTGCAGCCCTCTAGCCCTTTCCAGGACTTTTTTAGAGGCATTTTAGAGGCCAAAAGTTCGGGTCCCCATTGACTTCAATGGGGTTCGGGTCCCGGGTCAAGTTCGACCCCGAACCCAGACTTTTTTCCGTAGTTCGGCCGAACCCGCCGAACCCGAACATCCAGGTGTCCGCTCAACTCTACCCACATGATATAAATTGTAGAAAACGTTTTGCTGTTTAGCAAAAAGCAAGTCGTTTTTATTTCATTTTGTTTGACATTAGAGAAAAAACATATTACACCATGCCTGAAAGTCCCCCCCCAAAAAATGTGGTCCCAGTTTATTTTGGAAGAGTTCATGATTTCCATTCTGCAGCTCCTTGGTGTGCTGTATTTGAGATACTGAGCTCGCCTCCAGCTGATCTCCTCCTCAGCTATTGGTTGAGTGCCACATGATTGACACAGCAATGATGGAGATAGACAATTACTCTACCGCCTCTCTCTGCTGCCATGGGGCACAGCTTCAACTCCCCCCCCCCCCCCCCCCCCGGCCTTCATTTAATTTAAAAAGACTAGGGGACAATATCTTTTGAACAGTACACATTCAAAAAGCATAGAACCAAGTACCATTAAATTGCCTTAGAGAATAATTACACATGTTCTGTATGCGTGTCAGATACTCACAATTAATTCTTTGTATTTAGATCAATTAGTGGTTATTTTTAATCCTTTGATTACCCATCACTCATATCAGGACTCGGCTCTTTATAATGAGTAAATGGCTGATCCTCATGAGTCCAATGGTAATTAGCATCGCACTATTCACACGTCTCGTGGGCCAGGGCACAGAGGCAACGTTCCCCCCCTCAAAGGGATTTATTTATGAAGGAGGGGATGTCAGGGGATTGACAAGGGAATTTCAAACGTAAGGCCAAAGTTGGGAAAATACTGTCAGCAGGGCCGGCCTTAGGGGTGTGCGACCTGTGCGAGTGCACAGGGCGCAACACCCCAGGGGGCGCCCTCCCGCCCAAAGAAAAAAAAAACAGGTGCAGGGGGAGAGACAGAACAGCTGGAAGGGGGAGAGAGAGATACAGAACAGGGGGGGAGAGAGAAAGAACAGAGGGAGGGAGAGAGAGACAGAACAGGGGGGGGAGAGAGAGACAGAACAGGGGGGGGGAGAGAGAGACAGGGGGAGGGAGGGAGAGAGAGAGACAGAACGGGGGGAGAGACAGAACAGGGGGGAGAGAGAGACAGAACAGGGGGGAGAGAGAGACAGAACGGGGGGAGAGAGAGAGACAGAACAGAGGAAGGGGAGGAGAGAGACAGAACAGAGGGAGAGAGAGAACAGGTATGGGGGCGTTAGAGAGAGACAGACAGGGCAATGAAGAGGAAAGGGACAAACATGGGAAGGGAGAGAGATACATACATGGGGAAGGGGGGGGCGCCACGGGAGAATCCCACACAGGGCGCCGGAACACTTAAGGCTGGCCCTGACTGTCAGTACAGCCGATTTGGAGCATTTTTCCAATTCGGTTACTTTGGCCTTCAGTTTGAATTTCACTTGCCACGTCCCTGCAATCCTCTCTTCCACGAATGAAGCTGTTGGTGTCGATGGGAAACACTTTAGCTGGTAGGTTGGTTAAGTGAACTAATACACAATCTGTAAGACTAAGTACTGTACATCAATGCATGCAATGATTGTGCCACTATTTTAGTGTAGACCAATTTTTAATTAACCACTTTTTCATCAAAAGATACAGACTGACACTGTCACAATATTTACACCATCTTGTACGTGTCTTAAGAACCCTGGTGTTGTGCAGGGGAGATGAGATCACGGCCACGGAGTATTTGCTAAACGGTTACATTACTATAGATTTTTAATAGAAGGATATCTAGGGTAAATGTCTTACTTATTGACATCTTCTTTCCTATTAAAGGGACTGTCTGGTGCCCCAAATGTTAAGACAAAAAAGCCCATTAGCCACCCGGGTCTAGGACACTTCTTCGCCGCATTTTCATCGCTGACAGTTCAGCGCGGCAGTTAGAACGCTGAACTGTCAGCAATGAAGAATAACGCGCCCGTTTCACCGCGGCTGCAGCTATGTAAGAGCTGACAGTTCAGCACTGAACTGTCAGCTCTTACAAATGTAAAAGTAAAACAAAAATAACCCCCCCTAATAAATGATCCCCCCCCCAATAGTAACACTAAACACTAAACCCCAATACTAACACTAAAATTAACCCCAATACTAAAATTAACCCCCTAAACCCTAATACTAACCCCGGACCCCTAATACTAAAGTTAACCCCCTAAACCCCAATACTAACCCCCGACCCCTAATACTAAAGTTAACCCCCTAAACCCCAATACTAACCCTAATACTAACCCCCGACCCATAATACTAAAGTTAACCCCCTAAAGCCTAATACTAACCCCGACCCCTAATACTAAAATTAACCCCCTAAACCCTAATACTAACCCTAATACTAACCCCCGACCCCTAATAGTAAAATAAACCCCTAACACTAAACACTAAACCTAATTCTAACCCCCTAAACCCTAATTCTAAACCAACTAAAATCGGTAAAATACTTACCTTTAGCGATGAAATGTCCTGCGATGAAATCTCCAGCGACGATCTGTCTTGTGCTGTAGAGTCGGCGGTGAAGCGGCTGCGCGGAAGCAGCCGCGATGAAGTGTCCCATCCCCTAGCCACCCTGCATCAACCACAGAGTAAGATATAATAAACTAATTGTGAAGTGGTACTAAACAGCTCCCCAGTAATAAAACTACCACATAAACAGGGCAGTGGGGGAGGGGTGCCTACAAACCCAAAGAGACTACAAAAACACTAGCAAAGCTGGAAACCCCAGAGTGGGCTCCAGGGCCAAAAAGCGGGTCTGTATTCAAGGGCACTCTGACCATAAAAAATGACAAATATACTCAAAATGGCATAGAAAAATTGGTAATTTATTAAAGGTCCATAAAGATGGGGTACCTAAAGGTGAGAGCACGTCTAATAGTGTAACAAAACAACAACAAAAAACGACCATAAAGCACAAACACAATATTTACAACAATTACACTGACAGATATATAAAAAAAAAAACTGTGATCCTGCAGGGCAGAGACAAAGCAAGCAGGTGTAGCTAGAATGCTGTACACATAAGCTGATCTGCCATTAAATCGTGCGTCCACGATATCTCTAATTGCAAAATTGGTAGGTATGAATGATATATGTAAGACATTTTCAGCTGTAGATAGACCTGTTGCAAGTAAAAAAAAAAAAAAGGAGAGGTATAAATAGATGATAAAAGTCAGCAGTAAAGTGGCTCTGCAGGTGTAAAACACAGGCTCGTGCAGCATGTAGGGATAATGTGAATAGATAAAGTGCAACTCCAAGGTTTAAAGTCCACAAGTATATATGGAGGGGAGCATAAACGCTGCGAACAAACACTTAATAGGCGCTGTGTACAGAGGCGTTGCTAGGTTTCCAAAATATCTGGGGCTATAGCCCATAAGACTTTTTTTTATTTTTTTAAATGGAACCATACGGGCACTTACTGAGTGAGTGTGTGTGCATGTCAGTGTGAGTGTGTGCATGTCAGTGTGAGTGTGTGCATGTCAGTGTGAGTGAGAGTGTGTGCATGTCAGTGTGTGCATGTCAGTGTGAGCATGTCAGTGCGTGCATGTCAGTGTGAGCATGTCAGTGTGAGTGAGTGTGTGCATGTCAGTGTGAGTGAGTGTGTGCATGTCAGTGTGAGTGTGTGCATGTCAGTGTGAGTGAGAGTGTGTGCATGTCAGTGTGTGAGTGTGTGCATGTCAGTGTGAGTGAGTGTGTGCATGTCAGTGTGAGTGAGTGTGTGCATGTCAGTGTGTGCATGTCAGTGTGAGTGAGAGTGTGCATGTCAGTGTGAGCATGTCAGTGTGTGCATGTCAGTGTGAGCATGTCAGTGTGAGTGAGAGTGTGTGCATGTCAGTGTGAGTGTGAGCATGTCAGTGTGTGCATGTCAGTGTGAGTGAGAGTGTGTGCATGTCAGTGTGAGTGTGCATGTCAGTGTGAGTGTGTGTATGTCAGTGTGAGCAGGGCCGGTGCAAGGATTTTCGTCTACACAGGCGAAGGTGCATTTTGGTGTCCCCCTGCTCTGATCCGCCACGCCTCCCACACCATTAAGCCTCCTTACATTATATATATATGAATAATGTATAGTGTAGAAAATAAATACATCTAAATATTCAACTCGCATGCTCTAAATGTGTCACACATTGAAACCCTTAAACACAAAGACACCCTTGCAGTCACACACACAGACACCCTTACCACTTACACACACACAGTTACACCAATTCACACATAACCGGAGACACACTATTTTGCCACTCAATATGCCAGTATTTAGCCCAGGGGTCCTCAAACTTTTTAAAAAGGGGGCCAGTTCACTGTCCCTCAGACCGTTGGAGGGCCGGACTATAGTAAAAACAAAAACTATGAACAAATTCCTATGCACACTGCATATATCTTATTTTGAAGTGAAGAAACAAAACGGGAACAAATACAATATTTAAAATGAAGTAAAGTTAAATCAACAAACTTACCAGTATTTCAATGGGAATATTATGCCAGTCAGAGCCCAGTAATATTATGCCAGTCAGATGCCCAGGAACATTATGCCAGTCAGAGCCCAGTAATATTATGTCAGTCAGAGCCCAGGAATAGTGTGCCAGTCAGAGCCCAGTAATAATATGCCAGTCAGAGCCCAGGAATATTATACCATTCAGATGCCCAGGAATATTATGCCAGTCAGATGCCCAGGAACATTATGCCAGTCAGATGCCCAGGAATATTATGCCATTCAGATGCCCAGGAATATTATGCCAGTCAGATGCCCAGGAATATTATGCCATTCAGATGCCCAGGAATATTATGCCAGTCAGATGCCCAGGAATATGCCATTCAGATGCCCAGGAATATTATGCCATTCAGATGCCCAGGAACATTATGCCAGTCAGAGCCCAGTAATATTATGCCAGTCAGAGCCCAGGAATAGTGTGCCAGTCAGATGCCCAGGAAAATTATGCCATTCAGATGCCCAGTAATATTTTGCCAGTCAGAGCCCAGTAATATTATGCCAGTCAGAGCCCAGTAATATTATGCCAGTCAGATGCCCAGGAATATTATGCCATTCAGATGCCCAGGAATATTATGCCAGTCAGATGCCCAGTAATATTATGCCATTCAGATGCCCAGGAATATTATGCCAGTCAGAGCCCAGGAATATTATGGCAGTCAGATGCTCGATATACCTCCCTCCTCCCCCCTGTGCGCTCCCCTCAGGCCGCGTGCATTCAATAAAGTGTGTTGAAAAAAAAAGTTTCAACACACTTTATTGAATGCGCACGGCCTGAGGGGAGCGCACAGCGCTTCCCTCTCAGCCACGGACATGAACAGCAGCATGGAGGTAAGTACTGGGGTCTGGGGGAGCGGGCGATTTTCCCGCCCCCCCATTGGGGCGCCCTAAGGCAGCCGCCTGTGCTGCCTTACAGTAGCGCCGGCCCTGAGTGTGAGTGTGTGTATGTCAGTGTGAGTGTGTGTATGTCAGTGCGAGTGTGTGTATGTCAGTGCGAGTGTGTGCATGTCAGTGTGAGTGTGAGCATGCCAGTGTGAGCATGTCAGTGTGAGCATGTCAGTGTGTGCATGTCAGTGTGTGCATGTCAGTGTGAGCATGTCAGTGTGAGTGAGAGTGTGTGTATGTCAGTGGGAGTGTGTGCATGTCAGTGGGAGTGTGTGCATGTCAGTGTGAGTGTGTGCATGTCAGTGGGAGTGTGTGCATGTCAGTGTGAGTGTGTGCATGTCAGTGTGAGTGTGAGCATGTCAGTGTGAGCTTGTCAGTGTGGGCATGTCAGTGTGAGCATGTCAGTGTGAGCATGTCAGTGTGAGTGAGTGTGTGTATGTCAGTGTGAGTGTGTGCATGTCAGTGTGATTGTGTGCATGTCAGTGTGTGCATGTCAGTGTGAGCATGTCAGTGTGAGTGAGAGCGTTTGTATGTCAGTGTGAGTGTGTGTATGTGAGTGTGTGTATGTGAGTGTGTGTATGTCAGTGCGAGTGTGTGCATGTCAGTGTGAGCATGTCAGTGTGTTCATGTCAGTGTGAGCATGTCAGTGTGAGCATGTCAGTGTGAGTGAGAGTGTGTGTTTGTGTATGTGAGTGTGTGTATGTCAGTGCGAGTGTGTGCATGTCAGTGTGAGCATGTCAGTGCGAGCGAGAGTGTGTGTTTGTGTCAGTGTCTGAGTGCCGAGATATGACTTGAAGATGGAAGATTAATAAAGATCCGGCTGTAGCAGAAATGCCCCCTCCCCTACTGAGGTAAAGCAGAAGGGAAGGGGGACACATTAAATTATTTATTGTCTCTTAAAAATAAAAAAAAACCTGCTGACTGGCATGTAACTGGCTATGTATGTGTTGTGTGTATGTATGTAACTGGGTGTGTGTGCTTGTGTGTATATATGTAACTGGCTATGTATGTGTTGTGTGTATGTATGTAACTGGCTGTGTGTGCTTGTGTGTATATATGTAACTGGCTATGTATGTGTTGTGTGTATGTATGTAACTGGCTGTGTGTGCTTGTGTGTATATATGTAACTGGCTGTGTATGTGTTGTGTGTATGTATGTAACTGGCTGTCTATGTGTTGTGTGTGTATATATGTAACTGGCTGTGTATGTGTTGTGTGTGTAAATATGTAACTGGCTGTCTATGTGTTGTGTGTGTATATATGTAACTGGCTGTGTATGTGTGTGTGTGTGTGTGTGTGTATGTATGTATGTAACTGGCTGTGTATGTGTTGTGTGTGTATATATGTAACTGGCTGTGTATGTGTGTGTGTGTGTGTGTATGTATGTATGTAACTGGCTGTGTATGTGTTGTGTGTGTATATATGTAACTGGCTGTGTATGTGTGTGTGTGTGTGTGTGTATGTATGTAACTGTCTGTGTATGTGTTGTGTGTGTATGTATGTAACTGTCTGTGTATGTGTTGTGTGTGTATGTATGTAACTGTCTGTGTGTGTGTGTGTGTGTGTATGTATGTAACTGGCTGTGTATGTGTTTTGTGTGTATGTATGTAACTGTCTGTGTATGTGTTGTGTGTGTATGTATGTAACTGTCTGTGTATGTGTTGTGTGTGTATGTATGTAACTGTCTGTGTATGTGTTGTGTGTGTATGTATGTAACTGTCTGTGTATGTGTTGTGTGTGTATGTATGTAACTGGCTGTGTATGTGTTGTGTGTGTATGTATGTAACTGGCTGTGTATGTGTTGTCAGCCCCCCACTGCCCCATGAGCATTCCATTCTAATCTATCTATCTGTGCTCCTTTAGCATCCCTGGGTCTTTGCGTGTGTGTTTTTTTTTTTTTTTTTTTCAGTTAGACTATTCCCTCTGTTTGATTCTTGTTATTTATGTTATTTATTTAATTAATGTCTATTTAAGTTCTTATTTTGGTGTGGTCTGACCTGTGGGTTCAAGTATGATGTTTGATTAACATTATAAGCGCTTAATTAATTATTATCTATACAATGCATACAATTTGAATGTCACCAATAGACATGTGCAAAACGAAAATTTTCGTTTCGTTTTCGTTCATTCGGACGAAAATTATATTTATTTCGTCTAAAACAAATTTCGTTCATTACTACATTCGTTTCGGACGAAATTCGTTCATTATTTTCGTTTCGTTACATTCGTTTGAACGAATCAATTGACTTAAACCGAAAATCTATAAACCGAACAACGTTCTGTTTATAGATTTTCGTCATTTGGAATGCATGTAATAGTACTATTGGCTTTCTCTAAACAGAGACAGAGTCTCCATTCATAAATTTTTATGAATGGAGACTCTGTCTCTGTGTAGAGAAAGCCAATAGTACTATTACATGCATTCCAAATGACGAAAGTCTATAAACCGAACGTTCGGTTTATAGACTTTCGGCTTATGGAATACATGTAATACTATGGGCTTTCTATAAACCGAACTAGAGTTCCCATTCATAAAAATTTATGAATGGGGACTCTGTTTTGGTTTATAGAAAGCTAAGAAGTTGAACGAATGAACGAATGGTTTAATATAAACGAAAATCATTCGTCCATTCGTGCTATAGTATTGGCATTACTATAAACTGAAATAGAGTCGCTTTATAGAATGCCAATAGACTTACATGCATTCCATAAACGGAAAGTCGTTCATTATGTCGGTTTATGGAATGTACTATGTATGTGTAATGCTATTGTATTCTATAAACCGACTCTATTTCGGCTTATAGAATGCCAGTAGTACTACGAGTGGACGAATGAACGAATGATTTTCGTTTATTAACCATTCGTTCATTCGGCTTTCGTTAGCTTAGCATTTTCGTTATTTGTTTTCTTAAACGAATTAACGAAAATGCTATTTTCGGACGAAAATGCATTTGTCCGAAAACGAATGCACATGTCTAGTCACCAATCATATTTTCGCATCTCCGGTAACTGTATATAAAAAGGGAAGGCTCATAGTGAGCATCACTACCCGGAAGAAGCCTTTTGCGAAAACGACCGTCGTCACATTCCTGTGGGAGGAGCCAAGGAAGAGGAAGAGTCTCTGCATATGCACAGTAGTCCACCTAACTGCAATTTGAAGGCTGTGACTGCATGGTGCAATTTGTATGGGAATACCATTTTTTGTTTCTTTCCAAGGGCTGTGGAAACTTCACTCAGTTCACTTTGCCGCTAAGCAGTTCATATCAGGTGACCGTTTGCTGGAGGTAACCGGAGGGCTACCGCCAGGAGCTTCAGGTACCAAGTCTGCCAAGCACACAGCGCCTATTAAGTGTTTGTTCGCAGCGTTTATGCTACCCTCCATATATACTTGTGGACTTTAAACCTTGGAGTTGCACTTTATCTATTCACATTATCCCTACATGCTGCACGAGCCTGTGTTTTACACCTGCAGAGCCACTTTACTGCTGACTTTTATCATCTATTTATACCTCTCCTTTATTATTTTTTATTTTTTTTTACTTGCAACAGGTCTATCTACAGCTGAAAATGTCTTACATATATCATTCATACCTACCAATTTTGCAATTAGAGATATCGTGGACGCACGATTTAATGGCAGATCAGCTTATGTGTACAGCATTCTAGCTACACCTGCTTGCTTTGTCTCTGCCCTGCAGGATCACAGTTTTTTTTTTTATATATCTGTCAGTGTAATTGTTGTAAATATTGTGTTTTTGTGCTTTATGGTCATTTTTTTGTTTTGTTTTGTTACACTATTCGACGTGCTCTCACCTTTAGGTACCCCATCTTTATGGACCTTTAATAAATTACCAATTTTTCTATGCCATTTTGAGTATATTTGTCATTTTTTTTATGGTCAGAGTGCCCTTGAATACAGACCCGCTTTTTGGCACTGGAGCCCTCTCTGGGGTTTTCAGCTTTGCTAGTGTTTTTGCCCCAGATGTTAATACATAATAATGTGCTTTCAAAGTACTTTAAAATGCATATGTTAAATTTTGCAGTTAGATGAATTTTTGAAATGACAGCAGTTTGCAAGAAACCCGGACCCCTGACAACAGCTGAATAAAATTCAACTTTCTTTTATTTATTTATTTATTTTTGCTGCAGGGACCAATGAGAATAATTTCATTCAAATTAATGGATTTTCTTGTCTCTCTAGTGATGTCATCAGACAATGTGTTGCACTGTTAAGAGATCTTGCGTGTACAAGAACAAGATTACTTAGATTCCACGCAATGCATTATATGCCAGCAGCACAGGAGGTGACTAAATGAAACAGGTGGAGGCGACCAGCCCCAGAAAAATCCTGGGTCAGTCAAAAGTGAACTATTCTGATACAAAAACAGACACTCACCCCCGTGTTGGACTATACGTAGGCACTTCAGCAGCTGCCTCTGGGGCAAACGACTATGCATCATAATATTATTGTACATCTATTTCAAGCTTGAGTAAACATTTTTAAAAAAAAAATCATATTTAATGGTAGATGCTATTGAACTCTCCCATTGTGCCTGTACCTTGAGATTGGTACATTTATAGGTGATGTATGTCTGGCTTTTCAATCCTTGATGTACAGAAAACACTAAAAAAAAAAATCCCCCAGCCCTTTCATATATCTGACTTTTGTTATTAAAGTTGCTTGATGGATGTTTATATAATACGCGGTTTTTAGGAGCAATGCTACAGATGTCATTTAGCAATAACCTTGACCACTCTCTATACTTTCAGCTGCCAATTTATATATATATTTAACTCCAGCTACGAATGTTGCCTGGAGAGGATTTTTCTAGGCGTCTAGCTCCTGAGCACACACGGAGAATCGATGGTTTTTTTGGAGTACTCAAATGTATTTTTAAGGGTCTATTTAAAAAAAAAAATACAGTAATGCAGGCAATTGAGATGGGAATTTCAGACTTAAGGCCAAAGTAGCCGAGTTAGAAAAAATTCTCTTTATTAAATAGACCCTTTAGAATGATGGTACATCTTACAGAGAATAGAACAGAGAGAAAAAAAATATATCTTTCTTTTTATTATATATAACCTATAAACAAGTATATACATTTGTAGCTTTTTTTAATTAACATAAATCTTTATATATATTAAGGAATCACTGCCAGGTTATAGCACATCTAAGATTATAGCATTTCTATTATTTCATATAGTGGCATTATTACAATTGGGAGATTATTCATTTTTATATATTTATGTTTTTTTTAAAAGCTTCAGCTAAAGTATCTAACTGTCCGTAATCCTCTAACCATCATCATTTTCTAACACACCTTTGTGTAGTTTATACATATTTCACTGCTATTTTCTCCCCTGTTCTCTCACTGTTTTGTAACACTTATTATTTTTTCCCACGTCTGTGTTAGTAACTTCTATTCTAATTTATATGTATTTTGAAGGTGTTTATCCATAAAGGTTAACTGAGGTCTATCCTATCCTAAATATCCTGTCTTTCTTAGGGTTATCGCCTGTTGCTTCCTCTCTTACTTTGATATTGGAGAAGCTCCCTTTGTTTTTCTCTATGGACTCAATCGTTCCTAGATCATTTATACTACACACATTTGAGAGTGGAGGACACACAATATACAGAGGAACTCTACTTGTATTTCTCCTTTAGGGTCCCTCATGATATCTTTTATGTCTTTTCCTGTTCTACCCTTTCTCCATTGAAGTGGCATTTTTTTTTTAATATTGGAGTTATGCACTTTATGCTGTACTGTTGAGTATTAATGTCATTGTTTATTGTCTATATGTTTTTATAGATTGCCCCCTGGTCTGCTTTCTAAGCTGCCTCAATGGACTTATCCAGTCTAAATCCCCCAGTGTGTACCCCTTTTCCATCCAATTGTCTTTTCAGTCTATCAATCTCTGGATCTCATTTGTCAACATATCTACATTGCTTGGCTGTCTGTGATGATACTGGTGGGCCAACAAATGTTTTTTGGGGGTTTTTTTTGCCCCCACAAAGCCAGCCTTTGCCAACCCTGCCCTGGTCTTAAAGCGAACTGCGATAGCAGAAAATATTTTTAAAAACGATGGGAAAAAACATAACAGCAAGAAGATAAGGGAGATTGAAGTAGAAAAGCTAATAGAAGGGTTGAAAGAAAGAGAGCGAGAGAGAGAGAGAGAGAGAGAGAGAAGGGAGGAGTTTCACATAGAGATAGACAAGACAGAGAGGGAACTGGAGATGTTCAAACTGAGCTAAAAGAGAGGATGGACCATGGATAACGAGTAACCCTGCAATCACAGACACTGTCTGGCCCCAAGCGACAATACAGGAGGCTGAAAGCAAAATCGGATTGTGTTTGAAAGCATCAGATTTTCCTTGGTCTGTCAGGTAAGATGCTTTAGCTGTTTCTTCGTGGGAGAATAGATATCTTAAGCACAGCGGGCATTCTCATCCAGCAGTGAGTTTGTGAACCGCGGGGCTTGCACTCTACGTGACGCAAAGTCTGTGCTGTAAAACCAAGGTTGGGTGGACCTTGGTGGGTGTTTTTTTTTGGGACTGCAACTCTCATTAGACTCAGCTGTACTTTGCATTATAAAAAACAATTGCTTGATCCTGGTGCGTCAGCCAGAAAGTTCCTGTGTTATAGAGAGGCAGGAAGGTGTCTTATACAGTGTGCTTAGGAAAGGGTGCTTTAGAAAAATTGGAAACGATGGAAGAGATGCAGGAGGTTGGTGTCCGTTTGATGCTCCGTCTGGATCTCAATGAGTTAAAAGTCTACCCCAGTCATCTTGGGGTTAATTCACCTGGACTGTCTTTTCTGTAAGGGAATAGTCCAACTGCCATCATGCTCAGCCATGGTTCACTAACAATGGGGGGGGGGGGGGGGGGGGGATTGTTGGCTATTATTAATAACCAGCTAATTGTTGGCTGCTAATGATGGGTTTAAAGGAGTTAAAACCGACCAAACCTAAACCTTTGGCTGGTTTTGTTTAATAGGATTTGCAATCCAACAGCCAAGCTCTGTAGCACAGTCTTTCCTCAGGAGCAGCACAGATATAGTATTTTTTTTTACAAAAAGTGCAGTAGATACCTGGAGAAGCCTTCCAGTGGAGGTAGTAGAGGCCAGCACTGTGAAAGATTCTCCAATGACTGGGAGGTGCATGAGGATTAATACATTAAATTCTGAATTCTTGTAATGGGCAGACGAAAATGGGTCAGTCGATTTTTACTGTCACAATGTATGATAAACTAGCATCTATATCTGGAATATTATTGAGGTTAGTTCATTATTCTATAGAGAGGAAGGGATGGAAATATACACTGCTCAAAGAAATAAAGGGAACGCTAAAATAACACATCCTAGATCTGAATGAATGAAATATTCTTATGAAATACTTTGTTCTTTACATAGTTTAATGTAATGACAACAAAATCACACAAAAAATAAAAAATGGAAATCCAATTTTTCAACCCATGGAGGTCTGGATTTGGAGTCACACTCAAAATTAAAGTGGAAAAACACACTACAGGCTGATCCAACTTGTAATGTCCTTAAAACAAGTCAAAATGAGGCTCAGTAGTGTGTGTGGCCTCCACGTGCCTGTATGACCTCCCTACAGCGCCTGGGCATGCTCCTGATGAGGTGGCGGATGGTCTCCTGAGGGATCTCCTCCCAGACCTGGACTAAAGCATCTGCCAACTCCTGGACAGTCTGTGTTGCAACGTGACGTTGGTGGATGGAGCGAGACATGATGTCCCAGATGTGCTCAATTGGATTCAGGTCTGGGGAACGGGCGGGCCAGTCCATAGCATCAATGCCTTCGTCTTGCAGGGACTGCTGACACACTCCAGCCACATGAGGTCTAGCATTGTCTAGGAGGAACCCAGGGCCAACCGCGCCAGCATATGGTCTCACAAGGGGTCTGAGGATCTCATCTCGGTACCTAATGGCAGTCATGCTACCTCTGGCGAGCACATGGAGGGCTGGGCGGCCCCCCAAAGAAATGCCACCCCATACCATTACTCAGGGCCGGCCTTAAGTGTTACGGCGCCCTGTGCGGGCTTCCCACAAGGCGCCCCCCCCCCGTCTTTCACCCCCCTATGTATGTGTCCCTTTCCTCTTCCTTGCCATGTCTGTCTCCCCCCCCCCCGTCCCACCTGTTCTGTCTCTCTCCCACCTCCTGTCTCTCTCTCTTCCCCCTCGCTTGTTCTGTTTCTCTATCCCCCCTCCACCTGTTCTGTCTCTCTCTCTCCGCTCCCCCTGTTCTGTCTCTCTCTCTCCCCCCTCCCCCTGTTCTGCCTCTCTCTCCCCCTGTTCTGCCTCTCTCTCCCCCCTCCCCCTGTTCTGCCTCTCACCCCCTGTTCTGTCTCTCTCTCTCCCCCTTCCCCCTATTCTGCCTCTCTCTCCCTGTTCTGCCTCTCTCTCCCCCTCTCCTGCCTCTCTCTCCCCCCTCCCCCTGTTCTGCATCTCACCCCCTGTTCTGCCTCTCTCCCCCTCCCCCTGTTCTGCCTCTCTCTCCCTCCCCCTGTTCTGCCTCTCTCCCCCTCCCCCTGTTCTGCCTCTCTCTCCCTCCCCCTGTTCTGCCTCTCTCTCCCTCCCCCTGTTCTGCCTCTCTCTCCCTCCCCCTGTTCTGCCTCTCTCTCCCTCCCCCTGTTCTGCCTCACTCTCCCCCCTCCCCCTGTTCTGCCTCTCTCTCCCCCCCTCCCCCTGTTCTGTCCCTCTCTCCCCCCCTCCCCCTGTTCTGTCCCTCTCTCACCTCCTGTTGTCTCTCTCTTTCCCCCCCCCCCCCCCCTTGCCTGCAAGTGTGGTTCAAGGGAGGGGGCGGAGCTAACCGGCACAGCGGTGTAGCTCCGCCCCCACCCCGGGAAGCAGAGCAGCGTCTGCTTCACAGGGAGCCACAGACAGCAATAGAAAGTGCTGCTCGGCTCCCCATGCTTAATGCATGCTTAACGCTGCTCTGCTTCCCGGGGTGGGGGCGGAGCTACACCACTGAGCCGGTTAGCTCCGCCCCCTCCCCGGACCCAGCACAGCTTGCCAAGCAGAGGGCTGGTGAGGGGGGATCTTTTGATCTCCCCCAGCCAGTGCCACTACCGGCTTTTTTTTTTTTTTTAAACTTTTTTATTTTTTCTAACTTTTTTTTTTTTTTTTTTAATGGCCGGACAGGCGCCCCCTGGAGTGTTGCGCCCTGTGCGATCGCACAGGTCGCACACCCCTAAGGCCGGCCCTGCCATTACTGACCCACTGCCAAACCGGTCATGCTTTAGGATGTTGCAGGCAGCAGAAGGTTCTCCACGGCGTCTCCAGACTCTGTCACGTCTGTCACATGTGCTCAGTGTGAACCTGCTTTCATCTGTGAAGAGCACAGGGCGCCAGTGGCGAATTTTCCAATCTTGGTGTTCTCTGGCAAATGCCAAAACGTCCTGCACGGTGCTGGGCTGTAAGCACAACCCCCACCTGAGGACGTCCGGCCCTCATACCACCCTCATGGAGCCTGTTTCTGACCGTTTGAGCAGACACATGCACATTTGTGGCCTGCTGGAGGTCATTTTGCAGGGCTCTGGCAGTGCTCCTCCTGTTCCTCCTCGCACAAAGGCAGAGGTAGCTGGGTTGTTGCCCTCCTACGGCCTCCTCCACGTCTCTTGATGTACTGGCCTGTCTCCTGGTGGCGCCTCCATGCTCTGGACACTACGCTGACAGACACAGCAAACCTTCTTGCCACAGCTCGCATTGATGTGCCATCCTGGATGAGCTGCAATACCTGAGCCACTTGTGTGGGTTATAGACATTGATGTGCGTGTGACATTGATTGTCAATCAGTGTTGCTTCCTAATTGGAGAGTTTGATTTCACAGACGTGTGATTGACTTGGAGTTACATTGTGTTGTTTAAGTTTCCCCTTTTATTTTTTTGAGCAGTGAACATATTCCCATATATAACAAGGCAGGATGACCACTCCAAACCTTTTAACTAATAGATACATTCGTTAATATCACCAATTAACATTAGATCAGGAAAAATGCACAACTTCAACCATCATACATGTAATTTTTTTTAAATTGCATGCCTGATCTGGGGGTAGGATGGAGATTCAGCATCTACATAATGAATTATATTAATTACACTACACGGGTTTAATGTTAAATCCTGCACATATTTTCCTTTTAATGGTAATTATTAATGGTAGTAATAAAAAGATATTATACACAGGGATAGGCAAAGTGTCCGTAGAAGCCCACCCAGCGTCCGTGGAAAGGTCTTTAAACTGTTCAGCTAAAGGCCAGTAGAACAAGGTCAGAGCCCAGCACTGATTGTTAATGTTTTTTGGGGCGGCACTGCTGTACAGTTGACAGGTTTTTCGCCTGGACCCAATCTTCGTACAGCTGTACACCTGGACTGGTTACTTGCCCCTCACCTTGGGTCAGTATTGAAGGGGAGATGATCTATACATTGTGTGAGCAAAACTGCAAGCAAATGCCTAAATTAGGAGGTAAAGGAAAGAACATATTTTTTCTTAACCCCTTAGTGACAAGACATTTTCACCTTGACTTTCCCTTGGTGACAATGGCTGTTTTGACATTTCGAGGGTGTTTGTGTTTAGCTGTAATTTTTTTCATTCTCGCATACTGTACCCACACAAATTATATGTTGTTTTTATCGTCATAAGAAGGGCTTTCATTAGATACCACTATGTTTATCATATCTTAGAATTTACTACAAAACAAATCATAAAATATGATGAAAAATTTAAAAAAAAAACATTTTTTCTAACTTTGACCTAAAATATAATTTACACAAATAAAATAATTAAAAAAGACCCCGTCTAAATAGCTTCTAAATGTTGTCCCGAGTTCAAAAATATACATGCTTCCATATTTTTCTGTATTTTTTTGCGAGTTATGGGGCAAAAACCAAAAATAGTGTTTTTTCCTATATTGACCTTTTGACCCCAACCCGAACCCAAAATTTAACCCTAACACTAAATTTAACCCCAACTCTAATCCTTATTATATCCCTTAATATGTTTTCATTTTAATTTAATTTTAACCTTATCCCTTATGCTAAAAATTATTTAATTTTAACCCTATAGGCTAATCTAACTATAATTACAGTTTTTAATTAATTAAATATTTATTTTAAATTTTTTCCATTGCTATGCTACTTAACTACCACTAGGGACAGTCAAGTAGCATATTCAGAGCGACGGAAGTGAAGTTACTTTCACTTCCGAAGCTCAGACCGGCAGAGGGCTTAGCCATATTGACTGAGCAGAAATTCCGGTGCTGGCTATTGCCTCGACATCAGCACCGTTATAGCGGTTTTTAGCGATCGTTGATCGCGAAAACCGCTTGATTCACCGCAGGACGTGCCATGCACGTCCTTTGTCGTTAAGGGAGTTTCTCCCAGGACGTGCCTGGCACGTCCTTTGTCGTCAAGGGGTTAAACGACTTTTATTATAAAAGGACTCCATCGCCAAAATATTGTCTTTGCTGAGAATGTAGAGAATTAAAAGATATCAAAAATGATTAGCAGAACTCCACGGAAATGCATCCAAAAAATGTGGTTCTACTGAGTCAGAGGACTCAGTGATGGCTTAGATCGTCCTCAATGATCAAGCAGTGTTCAGGTAATGCCTCAATGTCGAGGTATTAAGCAACACCAAAATTTGGACCCCCAGGGCACTGTGATCAGATATCACTTCACTTCCATTGCCCTTTGCTGTTACTAGATTGCCTCTAGAGGCAGTCAGCAACAATACACTGAGAAATTAGATTAGGGTTAGTGCTGGGGTTGGGTCAAAAGATCACTGTTGAAGAAAAAAGGTTAGAAAACAGTGCTACTTGTGATTGCCCTATAGCTTGCCAAAAAAAAAATAATTTGTAAACATTGGGTATTTCTAAACTCATGACAAATGTTAGAATCTAATAGATTTTTCATCATATTTTATTATATTTTCTATAGTAAATTGCATGATGTGATCAAAATAATCTAAAGAAAGTCCTTCTTATGCCATTTTCTACAATATATCATTTGTGTGGGTACAGTAAATGTGAAAGAAGAAAATGGCAGCTAAACACAAACAACGCAGAAGTGTATAAAACGGCCGGTGTCCTGAACTGTACAACATTCCAAAACAGTCATGACCTCAAGAGATGAAATGTCTGTTTATGACATCACCTGTGGCATCATTTGCAAATGATCTACCTTTCATTGGGAAAATGTGTAATTTGCATATCATGTCACAGGTGATGTCATAGAAAGGAGACACAGAAGACACATTTAATATTTGCTTGCAATTTTGCAAACACAATGTATAGATCATTTGTTTAATATATATATTTTTTTTAATATTCTCTACATTCACAGTACAAAACATGTTTAGGTGATGGGGTCCCTTTAAGATACAAGCCATTGTATCCTGTGACCGGCAGCGTGCATACTTCAATAGAGGGGACCCTAACTGAGACCAGGTGCATTTGATGTGCACAGAGGTTCATAATCACATTTGTCTTTTGTTTCCTTTAGCGGGATGACCTTTGCCCCACTGCTCATCTACTTCACCCTCTGCACCTCCAGTTATGTACAGGTAAGTCATGCATCCTTCCTTGCTGCCAGTAAGTGTCTCCGAGGCGGATTATCCGGGCTTGTGAACATGGCGGTTTTCATTCATTCCACTCCAGGGGATGTGTGACTCTGCACTGATTTTGTCTTGAGTGGGTTTGTCCTGTCACTTTAAAATATAACCCATTGTATTAGTAACCATCACAGCTTGCCCCAAGGACCAAAGATCTGTCGGATCCTCTGCAATCACTCTTCATTGTGCAAGAACTGTAGCCTGTGTACTGTGAAACCCGTGTTAAGCCTTGTATGCTCTGCACACGCAAGATAGGGACAAACTGCACAATTGGCAACAGTCCTGAATCTGCCAGGATTGTCCCTTTTTTTTAGGGAGAGAGGGGAGATGCCAAATTTCAGCCTACACTTATAAAGATACCCGAAACAAGGTTGGTGGGGCAAGGGAGTGGAGGAGACTTGGACTGAAGGGAGGAAAGTAGAAGGGTTTTTTTTTTTTTATTTTTTAAACATTTTTACTGTACTGTGTATTTTATTATTTTCTTTTTTCTTTTTATTGATTCCCTACCTGTATTGTTGTTAATTATAAATGCTTTAAAAAAAAAACAAAAACAAAAAACAGTAACTTTATCTGGAGGGTTTTTAAAAAACAAACAAATTGTGTTGTAAGGATCTCTGATTAGATGACCGGCTATGGACCAGCAGTTTTCTAGTGTGTGTTGATGGACTACAACTCCCATGATCATTAACCACCCTTTTGCTCTCTGATGAGTTGTAGCTCGAGGAGCAGCTAGCTGTGAATGACAGAGTGTCAGCCCAGGTGCACGAATCTGTGTATTCATTAATGTGCCGTGTTAATTATTTTTATACAATTACAATTCTCCAATTTCTGGGAGAGAGTTTTTTTTTTTAATTACACTTGATAGCTCATCATTGCAGTGTGCAGGATCCTGCAGTGCAGACACAAATTACCCATAGCAATTACATTTTTATTATTTTAATAACCTCAGGCTGTTTCTAATCTGTCATCTCTTAACGAGAGATAGAACACTGCTTAGGTAATGCTCCTGAGTATCTAGAGTCTCCAGGCAGCTCACCCCTTGCTTGCCTTTGTATAATCTGTGCCAATTACCATCCATTAGGTATTAAAGGGATGTTAGTTACTGTGATCTTATATCAGGGAGACAGAAAAGTAGACACACAATAGTGTAGATTGTATTTTATATGCATCAAGTATTGTACTGACCATGGCCCCCGAGAACGTAAGGCTCTACATACAGATATAGTTATGCATTCAACATTTGCCAGGTAAACAGAGAACAGACCATGTCACATTATCACATGAAAAACGCAATCAGAAATAAAAACAGCACATAAAATGTAAATAAACAGTCCACACATCTGGAATAGTCCAAATCCGCCAACGCGTTTTGCCCATTTCACCTGGGGCTACATCAGAAGGACAAGAAAGGTCAACTCTTTCAGAGTAAATCGCCACGCAAATTTACTCAGAAAAAGTTGGCCTTTCTTTGACTCCCGATGAAGCCACAGCTGTAGTGGCGAAATGCGTTGGGGGTTTGGCCGATTCCAGTAATTTGGGGGTGTGGTCTGTTTCCGACAGACACGCCCCTTTATTGCTCTGCCAGACTGCTAGTGCTGACCCTCAGCTTGACGGACACGCAGACTCTGGAGAGAGTAAGTGTCCTAGTGCTTGGCTTCTCTTATATCAGTGATATCTTCTTAACAAAGCATAAATCCAATATGATTTATGTCCCACCCTGCCTCATTTTCTTGCTTATCCAATGCAGCAGTCTCATACAGCTCTTGTAAAACTTGCTTATTTAACATTTACTTTTCTCCTGATCAGAGTGAAGCAGGACAGGTGCTGGAGAGAACTGTTGCTGATTGGATGAGATACCGGGACGAGTGTTATAAGAAAATGTCCAGCACCATACAGCTTTCAGGTGATCCCTCTGGAAAAAAGAGATAGATTTCCTGTGCATCCTCTATACTCCTCTCACCAGCCATATAGTCAGATGAACACTATGAAAGTTAAAGGGACTGTCTAGTGCCCAAAATGCAACTTCCAAATTTTAATGCATATTAATGTGCTTTCAAGGTACTATAAAATGCATGTGAAATTACAGCAGTTTGCAAGAAACTAGGACTGCCCACACTAGCTGAGTAAAAGTCATTTCCTTTTCTTTATTTTTTTTTTCTGCAGAAACCAATGAGAATAATTTAATTCAAATGAATGGAATATCCTGTTTCTCTAGTGATGTCATCAAACAATGTGTTGCACTGTTAAGAGATCCGACTGTGTACAAGAGTAAGGGCACTTAGAGTCCACACAATGCATTACATTCGAGGAGCAAAGGAAGTGACTACATGAAAGAAAACTTTATATCCTCAGTGTCAATATAATCAGTGCTGCCGCACCTGCTGTAAACGTGCAGCGTAAACCCCTGGGGGAGGGCTTGAGTCAAATATTAAAAATGTGATTTATACAGAATGCCTGCATCAAATCACACTGGAAAAGAAGCCTGTGCATTATACAAGCAGTGATCCTCATCTTGCACCAAAGTGAGTTTTGGGACTAGCCTGTATTTCTGGGTCAACGTTCTAAAAGTGGAGCAGTTGCCCTGGTAACCAGCTGTCTCATATTTAGAACATTGTCCCAGATAGTATTTATCAAATGCAGGCATTTAGTATGCATTTATTATTGGTATGCATTTTCAGAGTATGTGTGTGTATATGGGTCAGTCTGTGTGAATTAATGTGTCTGTATCAGTCATTCTGCTATGTGAGCACTGAGCTCTTTTCTTCCCTTTCTTTCTAGGACTGTACTGCAACCGTACATTTGACTTATATGCCTGCTGGCCAGATGGAACTCCAGGGACCATCACTAATGTATCCTGTCCTTATTATTTGCCCTGGTTTCACAGAGGTATTACTCTCTCCACTGTGCTCTCTGATGGGAAAGGTGCAAGATATAGACTCCTTCTGCTCCCTCTAGTGGTTATATTACATAATGCGTTCTGCAATGTACACTCCAGTGATCAGCTTGTTTGTCCAACTGCAAATCCCTTAATTGCCCACCAGATTTCTACAATGGAGGGAATTATGGTAATTGTAGTCCAGAAACCGCTGGAGGGCCGCAATTGGACACCTAGACATGGGATATTAAAGACACCCCTCCTTTTCCATTTAACAGGGATTAACACATCTCCAGAGTATACTATTGTGGATACAAGCTGTATACACAAAATGCTATAGAATGGTGACTGTAAGAGAAAGGTTATACTGCGCCCTCTGCTGGCCAATCAGGCAAATGCAGCTAAGCATAACTTAAAATCTCAGTGTCTCCTTCCTGGTATAACACTTTTTAAATATCACCATTTTTTTTTAATGCATTTATAGTAAGCCACGGACTGGTATCACGAAGCTGTGGGCTGGACGGGCTCTGGGTTACTGTGAATGGGACCCAACCCTGGAGGGACTCATCCCAGTGTGAGGAAGATTCCGAAGTGATCAGACATGAGGTGACACACAGCGGAGCTAGCTAAGGCCCACTTATGGCCAACCCCGCCCATGTTGAACAAGCCACACCCACTTTTAACAAACAGTAACCCCCCTTTAACAAACCCCACTCAGCTTGCTTCACATTGATCCCATATTGGCACCTGCTCCACCAAACAATGGGTCATATTTATCAAGGCAACAAAATAGGTGCTATTTTACAAAAAGTGCTAAATTTGGAGCAAACTATTTTAGCCCTTTTTCCTAAAATAGCACCCATTTTGGTTTTTAAGGCCCAAAGTTTCCAGTTTTACGCACAGGCACCATCAAATTAATTGATCAGGGTGGAGATCTCACAGGACCAACCATGATTAATTAATTGGATTGTGTCTGTGCGTCTATCCATCCTACATGCTGCCGGGCGGCACTTTGCATGCTCTTTCTGCAGCGCGCGGAACAAATATGTGTCCCTGGAAACTAGGGTTGCCACCTTTTCTCCAGAAAAATACCGGCCTTGCTACTGTCTCCATAGACTTAACATTGGGCTGATGCAAATTTTTTTACCGGCCTGCCGGTAAAATACCGGCCGGGCGGCAACCCTACTGGAAACATGGCCGATGTTGGCAACTAGGCTTTTAACGAATGTATGTGGCATGTATGGATGTATGTGTTGAATATTATATGTATATATGAGAACATGCTAGAGACAGTGTCCTGGGAGATCTCGACCATTCCTGTAGCCAAAAACCGTCAGTGCTGTAAATATGGTCTGGCCCAGCCCTCAAAATGGGTGGGGCTGCTGTGCAAGTAGGTGGGGCCAGGCGAGGAGCGGGCCAAGCTAATATTTATTATTATTATAACCTTTAGCACCATATCCTGTTGCTAAAGCACATTTTTTAATGAGCAGTGCATTGGAAATGCTGAGCAGCTTTGTGCTTCTCAAATCTCCTTCTGGACCCCCCTATTCATTCCGCTCAGGGATTCCCTCAGCAATCCATCTCTTAAACTCTGCCTAGCCGCTTCCACAAGGGCCTGTTTTCTTTTCAGTTTTTGCCTTTCCTCTCAAGGTCCTTTGTTAGTACATCTAACTCTCAGCCCTGAATGGGAATCTTCAGTACCCGAGGCTGTCTTTGTAGCTCTACAGGTTCCACGTAAGATGTTATTAATGATGTGCATCAAAGGACCTGTTATTCGCCAAGGTCAGGAAATTAGAGGGAGGCGGAAGATGTACAACGCATCCGAGCCTCTAATGACCTTGGAAAGTGTCCCCTACCTTATTAAAAAATAACTAGCTGCAGTGTGACTTAAAGAATATATGACATTTCTTATCAGATCGGGATTTTTTTTTTTTTTCATCTTTTTTTCCAATTAAAGTTTTAATGAGTCACAAATCAATGCATAAAAAAGAAAATAGTGAAACGAAATTTCCAATACCACAAAGAATACTGTAAAAGAGACACATTTTCGTATATATAAAATATTCCTAAACTTGAGAGGATAAAGTAAAAAAAAGTGTCTTAATTGTTTCATGCCTGTTTCTGTTTCATTTGGACATCGTGTCTGACCGTCGATTGCAAAATCTGGTCAGTATTTGTACCGAAACAATGGCCCGGGTGGGGACTGATGGTACCACTCACTCCATTGTATGGTGAGCAGTAGAAAGACTGAAAATAGTAATAGTAGTGGGTGCGATTGGTGTCAATATGATTGGTTGGTGGTGGGTATCACGGATCAATGCCCCCGGGAAGGTCAGAACATAGACATTATTAAATTGTCCATCTCAGTGTCCAACGTGAACAATGACACTTACCCCTGCCCAAAGCTGGGTGAGTATGGTTGTGATAATAGTGATTTGGTTGTTTATGTGTTGTTTCCATAGGTTGGAACCCGGGATCTGTTACTCAGTTTCCAAGCTCTGTACACAGTGGGTTATTCTGTATCATTACTGACACTGCTATCTGCCCTGGGAATCCTCACCATGTGCAGGTGAGAAGCAGCAGCTCCTCTGCTCTCATACGAGGGGCTCTCTCCGTCAATGACCCAATTGATAACTCAGTGCCAAAGATGTTGAGTTAGAAAGATTCCCTCTTTCATGAATAAAGCCTTGTATCTCTTAATTGCAGCAATCATCATCGAACCACCCTACACAAAGCGGTGTCTACTACACCTCTATCATCAAATTCCCATTCTGAAATCCACAATGTACCCCACCCAAAAATGCTATGTTGACCTGCGATCTTCCTCTTTGTTACACCCAACATTCTACCTGTACCCAACATTCTACCTGTACCCAACACCCTACATGTACCCAACACCCTACATGTACCCAACATCCTACCTGTACTCAACATCCTTCCTGTACACAACATCCTTCCTGTGCTCAACAACATCCTACCAGTACCCAACATCCTTCCTGTACCCAACAACATCCTACCAGTACCCAACATCCTTCCTGTACCCAACAACATCCTACCAGTACCCAGCATTCTACCAGTACCCAACATTCTACCTGTACCCAACATCTTTCCTGTACCCAACATCCTACCAGTACCCAACATCCTACCTGTACCCGACAACATCCTACCAGTACCCAACATTCTACCTGTACCCAACATCCTACCAGTACCCAACATCCGACCTGTACCCAATATTCTACTAATATCCAACATTCTACCTGTACCCAACATCCTACCAGTACCCAACATCCGACCTGTACCCAATATTCTACTAATATCCAACATTCTACCTGTACCCAACATCCTACCTGTACAAAACATCCTTCCCGCCCCCAACATCCTTCCTGTACCCAACAACATTCTACCAGTACCCAACATTCTACCAGTACCCAACATCCTTCCTGTACCCAACAACATCCTACCAGTACCCAACATCCTACCAGTACCCAACAACATCCTACCAGTACCCAACATCCTTCCTGTACCCAACAACATCCTACCAGTTCCCAACATTCTACATGTACCCAACAACATTCTACCTGTACCCAATATTCTACCTGTACACAACAATCTGTCTGAAACCAACATTCTAACTTTTGGGAGCCAGCATTCCTGCCTCCTGGCCATCTTTACTTACACCCTGCATACTGCACTGTGTAGGCATCAGAATAAGCTTTGTCTTTCATACTTTGTAAGACCCACTTAAATATGACTCAGTTGTCTGCCATGTTCTATCCATAGGTCTAGCAATATGCACCAAACAGTCCATCATCCATTCAATGCAGGAAATGTGACATCACTGTTTATAACCCCAGGAAACTGCGCTGTACCCGAAATTACATCCACGCCAACCTGTTCTTCTCCTTTGCCTTACGGGGGGTTTCGGTGATTGCGAAGGACATCCTGCTAGAGAAGCGATGGGGAATGCAAGTCATAGAGATCTCCGACTGGGAAATCCTGATCAGCAACAAGGTGAGCATCCAGTTCATGCAAATAGGGTGGGCTGTAAAATGCGTCGGGTCAGCAGTGATAACATTTCAGAAAGTCACAAGGCTATTGTGTATAACAGTGATTACACTTTTTTTTTTATTTACACCACAATATTACAGTGGTTGACTGACAATATTCAGCGTCTGATCCTTTATACATAGGTTTCACCAGGCCTCATGGTGCTGGTGCAACTCAGACATGCAAGACCAACGCATTTATCACTAACTCCTCCTTTCTCAGTTGCCTATTGTATGTATGTATATATATATATATATATATATACTGAATATATAATGTGTTCCTTGACTAATAAAGTTACATACAAAGCATTCTGTTGGCAGGCTGCGATTGGATGCCGTATGGCGCAGGTCATTATGCAATACTGCATCCTGGCCAATCATTACTGGTTCGTGGTGGAGGCGGTCTACCTGTACAAGCTGCTGATTGGAACTGGCTTCTTTGAAAGGAACATTTATACCCTGTTCTTGTACCTTGGCTGGGGTAAGCGTGTGACAGGTCTGACCACCTTCTGGGTTTATCTTCTAAGTACTGGGGCAACCAACCAAATGTGGAGCAATTGCTATGGTAACCAGCGGAATTAACATGCCGTTTGCTTGAAATTTTGCACTTTGGCCTTGGAATTGCTCCACTTTTGGACAAATAAAATGGGCTTTATTAGTTATTCCTTTTGAACCTTCAACGTTTTGCACTCCTTGCCCGCCCCAGGCCCTTGAAGCAGGGGTCCATTTCTAACATGGGGCAAGACTAGACACCCACTAGAGCACACACAGGGGACAGCTTGCGCTGAATTTCATCTCATGTGGTCTCCTTCCTTCTTGCAGGGACCCCGGTCCTGTTTGTGGTTCCCTGGATGGTTCTGAAATATCTGAAGGAAAACTCAGAGTGAGAGAGCAACACACTGGGGTGGGATGGCACAGTAGTGGTGCGAGGGTGCTGGGAGTTGGCATGGAATTTAAGTGGTGTGAGAGTGTTAGGAGATGGAAGGGTGCAGTTGTGGTGTAAGAGTGCTGGGAGAGGTGATAAGCTGGGGAGTGAGAGGGTGATAGGCTGGAAGGAGGGTGAGTGGGTGATAAGCTTGAGGGAGGGGTCAGATGGAGGGAGATAGGGGTGATAAGCTGGAGGGAGGGGTGAGATGGATGATAAGATGGAGGGAGAGGGTGAGAGGGGTGATAAGATGGAGTGAGAGGGGTGATAAGCTGGAATGTGAGTGGCGTGATAAGCTGGAGAGTGAGAGGTGATAGGCTGGAGAGTGAGAGGTGATAGGCTGGAGAGTGAGAGGTGATAAGCTGGAGAGTGAGAGGTGATAGGCTGGAGAGTGAGAGGTGATAGGCTGGAGAGTGAGAGGTGATAAGCTGGAGAGTGAGAGGTGATAGGCTGGAGAGTGAGAGGTGATAGGCTGGAGAGTGAGAGGTGATAGGCTGGAGAGTGAGAGGTGATAAGCTGGAGAGTGAGAGGTGATAGGCTGGAGAGTGAGAGGTGATAGGCTGGAGAGTGAGAGGTGATAGGCTGGAGAGTGAGAGGTGATAAGCTGGAGAGTGAGAGGTGAGAGGCTGGAGAGTGAGAGGGGATAGGCTGGAGAGTGAGAGGTGATAGGCTGGAAGGAGGGTGAGTGGGGTGATCAGCTGGAGCGAGGGTGTCAGATGGAGGGAGGGAGGCGTGATAAGATGGAGGGAGGTGGTAAGATGGAGGGAGAATGGCGTTTATCCTGCCTCTTGTGCACTCCGGGCTAATAATGTGACAAAGTCCAAACTAAAAATTCGGGACTTTCACAGGGAGACTCAGGGCTTCAGCCCTGTTAGCCCCTCCCCCAGCGACGCCACTGAGTTCCGGGAGTTGGGATGGTGCATTGTGGCAGTAGTGTCTGTGCGCATATATAGCACAGAACAACACAGTGATTGGATAATAAGATTTACATAGATTGTTGCTTATGTCTAAATTCCTCCTCCCCTGCAGATGCTGGGCGCTGAATGAGAACATGGCCTATTGGTGGATAATCCGGATCCCCATCCTGCTGGCTTCTCTGGTGAGGAGGCAAAGACTGGAACCGGCACCACTTGCCCCCAATCATTCAATTGAACTAAACTATGTTTAGTAGACCGTTCCCCTTTAACCCATTGCTTTACAACCTTTTCAGCAGTGCAAATAGAGATGTGGCCTGTATATAGGGTCTCTGCCTGTATATAGTAGTGTCAGAGACTCCCATTTCAGCCCCCGGTACCAGTGAATTTTGGCGTACCTGACTTAATACTGCTCCTGTTTATCCCGCTGCTCTGAGTGCAAATTCTCCTCTGTGAATATCCGTGTGTGTTTTTTTTTTTTTATCTCTCTCCCTCCCCCCGTCTCTATTTAGATCAATTTTGTCATCTTCATGAAAATATTGAAGATGATATTATCCAAACTCCGAGACAATCACAAGGGATACGCAGACTACAAGCTCAGGTCAGTCCCTCGTTGCCGCTTCTCCATTTAAAGAAATTGAAGTAAATAAATAAAAAGTTGCTGTGGGTGGGGCATGGGCAAAAGCTGGGCGTGGCATTCTCTAAAAACAGGTCAGGATTGGTAGATTTGGGTCACGTGGGCAAATCAAACACAAAGTCATCCATCTTACTCGACACCTTACTCTGTCCTAAATTAGTTGCTGCCTAGTCAATCTTATAGTAAATAATGAACGAAAGGTGTAAGTTATGAAAAAAATAATCACCTGGTCATTCAAAATAATCACGTATATAAATGATACACCACTGTTTTGTTTTTTTATATGATTGAATTCATAGCATATAAAAGGAAAAATAAAATTAGGTGTTTATCTCCAGCATCCATTTTGTGAATAATTCCCATGATGTAACATCATCCAAAATCTTCCAGCCAGTCTCACTTTACAACTGTTGCCAAAGCCTGCATGATGTCATAAGATACTCCTCTGCTCTCTTACTAGCTACTATGTATCATAGGTGGCAGGACTAGGTGGCGGTGTACAACTTACCTGCCTTCCAAAACAAAGAGAGGAGATTGACCTGATCAAACAGGATCATAACTCCGCCCCCTTGTGATGTAATAGTTACATTACCCTCCCATTCAATGCAAGTCTATGGTCAGAATTCTGACTTATAGACTGCATTCTGTGTCCCCAGCCCCAAAGTGAGATACTAGTGCTGTAAAGTAACACTATATTTCACAAAATGGCAGGCCCCAGTCACACTTTTTAGTTACATATTTTATTAAATACAGTAACAAAAACAAAAGACATATCTGAAATCAGCAATACAAAATAAAAAAGTAAAACCTTTTCATTTTTTGGTGGGAGTGTCCCTTTAATAACCCACCACCTGATAAGGGGAGGATTTTTAATCAAAAAAATATCCCCTTTAAGGTAGTGCCTATCCTGACTTTTTGCTCTGATGGAGGAGGCTTTTTAATTGTGACTGCGTATTGCGAGTGAGCTTTTCATTCAGTCTATAAAAGGTTGATTGGCTCAGACTACAGATTGGCAGGGGATCCATCACTTGTATTCTGCTCCCTTGAATAAAGCTATGATCTGTTGTTGTGTTTCGCCTGCCCAGATTAGCCAAGGCCACACTCACCCTCATTCCACTTTTCGGGATTCACGAGATTGTGTTTATCTTCGCCACGGACGAGCAGACCTCAGGAATACTGCGCTATACGAAGGTCTTCTTCAACCTCTTCCTGAACTCCTTCCAGGTGAGGTGACCTTTGACCTTTCAGAATTTCAGATGGCCAATGCACTGTAACACAGCTACACCTATATGGGTCTACTCAATATTGTGAACTGGATTCGGATCAGGGGTTTATAGCCAAATCGAAGAGATTCCAGAAACGTGGCTACACAATATACCTGAATTCAGCTCCAAATCGGCTGTGATGGTTGTTGGCACATTGGGACAATATCAACATGAATACTATATCACGGGAACCTCAAAGTTAAATCCAATCAGCATAAGGCTGGGGATAGGAGCGCCCAATCGGCAAGGAGGAGGAGTAGTTTGGTCCTTTTAATCCCCCTAAACTCAGGATTTTTAAACTCTGCACCAAAAGGAAGACCGTCTATGGTGGAAGCCGTGGTCTCAGCAACCAATGTGAACCCTACTTAGTGAGTGATCAGTCACCATTGGGCCTACATTGCTCGTGGGTGGGAGAGGGGTCCGGCCGGCCAGGTGTAACCTTTATTGGCGTATCTGCCTAAGAGACTCTCTCGTGAACAAAACTATATCACAGGGACAAATGGGGGACATGACAATCCTGATCTGAAGTTGGTTCAGCCAATCCGCTGTCGAGTTTGAGCAGGCCTTTAAACGGACGACCAATCGCCATGCAAGTGATGTTGGGGCTGGGCGGCGGCTAATTTAAACTGCCCAATGACAGATGCCCCTACCCGGCTTTGCCTATACAGCCAACAGAAAACCTACCTCAAGGCTCCTGGTGACTGTTCCCAGTCTCTGGGATTCAGTGGTGACAATGTGATCAGCCCTTTTGGCGTATTTAAAACCAGGGGAGGGGCAGCACACCAGACGGTGGGTCACGGTAATCCAGTTCCCGTGACAACTGGGTAGCTTGAAATTCAGTTCTCGATATGTCCCCCATGTGCTCCTTATTAGTACGGACTTCAGAGGCATCAATTCAGGGCTGAAGTCCGGCACATATTGCGTAGACCCTATAGTGTAAAATGCTGGTTCATTCATTGTAAATGCATATAGGTGACTCTATTTAGCCATCTATTTTGAAGTCGAGATGTATTTGTCATTTTATTTCTGTTAAAAGACTTTCTACACTCGGATGTGAGAACAGAAGATCCCTGCTTGTATAATGCACAGGCTTTTATCCCTGTGTGATTTGATGCAGGCATTCTGCATAAAACACATTTTTAATATTTGACTCAAGCCCTCCCCAGTGATTACTCTGCATGTTTACTGCAGGTGCAGCAGCACTGCTTCTATAGACACTGAGGATATAAAGTTTTGTTTCATTTACTCACTTCCTGTGCTGCTGGAATAGAATACATTGCGTGGCATGTAATAAGCTTGCTCTTTATGATGCTTAAAGGGCATCCTAGCACCAGGTGTTTGGGATGGAGCAGTCATTGTGCATTTAAAGTTTACCAGTTGTTACAGATTTGGCTTTTATGTCTTCTAGGGCTTTATGGTAGCCATGCTGTACTGTTTTGCAAATAAAGAGGTGAGTAAACTTGATTTACCCCCTCCCTACTGATCCCAACAACAAAAAAATGGGGGTTCCTATCCCTTTAACAGGAGCATGCAGACCATTCATCCCTAAACTGTGCAGAGCATCATGCCAGCAATCATTTATTTGTCTCTCCCTCACCTCTCAGGTCAGGTCAGAGATCAGGAAAAAATGGCTACTGTGGAAACTGGACAGACCAGACCAGCTGTGTCTTCGTTGAGGCCACCCTTTGACAGTACAAGATGACAGATGTCAGACGGACATGTATAAAACTCAACCGACCCTGCAGCAAGCGACTTGTTACCCTATTACAGCAGATTTAAGCAGTGGCCCTTTAAACTCAAAGATCTATTAACGTGAGCTGTACTCATGCAACAAATACACAAATCAGGCCACATCTTGGGAAAAGTACTACTTACTCTATAATAACATAGCCTACCGCACTAACCAGACCTTTGCATGTGGCGATTGTAACAGTTGGGAGTCCAGCTGGTATGAACTGGGTCGCCAAAGATGCTCAGCCAGCCGATATAATCCACAACAGCTGGAGTGCCAGACATTAGCCAGCACTTATCTGCACCAAAACTAAAACCAAAACTAACTCATAGTAATAGCACAACTGTTGGCAGCCATCTTGTTTGTCAATACCCAAATGGAGACCAAATAAAATGAAAGTGTGCTTTTTATTGTGAGGATGTAAAATGCTGTGACACTGTACATTTCAAAATCTGTCCCCTGCAGAGTATTGATTTATTAATCCCTCTCTGATACTGAATGAATTGTGTATCATGTTTAAAAAACATACAGGCGCCCAGCGCGGTGTTTCATTGGCCCCCTATTCCTCTAAAGACTTTCGAATCTTCCCTTCTAAAACCACTTATTAAAAAAAGGCCTGCGGACCCATGACGTCTCACCAGAAACGTCTGGAAGAGCTTTTCGCTAAAAACAAATAATTCACCAAAAAAGACCCGAACAGCGCCGCCTCTTCGCCGCACAGCCCAGTAACCGGGGGACCCGCTGCGGTCTCTCAGTGGCGCTACCATTCTGTTCACCATGCTCTGGCATCGGATATATCGTCGGGGTGGAAAAAAGAAAATGTTCACCCACCGTCTGAGGTATAGTAAAAATCAGCCCTGCAAAGTGGGGAAGGAGAACAAACAAACCAGGTGTTGAAAACTAAACTGTAGCAAAAACAGCTTTAAATAATAAAAATATATATTTTTTTTATTAATAATAATAATAATAATAATAGTGTTGTTTATTTCATGTCCTGCTCCATACGTGCCAACATCTTGGATTCCGGGGCCAAAGGGGGTGACCCCCAAAACTGAGCTCCAGCTTCACTTTTACCTGTACAGAGTGTCCGGAGCCTATTTATTCCCAGTTTAAACTATGTATGTCTAGAAGTGCACAAAAAAGGGACCCCAGAGACAGACGACAACAGGAGACACTGCACACAGTTTAGTTAGGAGAGGGCTAAAAGATGGTCACAGACCCCCCCAGGAACTCTGCTATAGATCAGGTTGACACATAAGTCAAAAGCGACCTGCCTCACCTGGCAAATCAGGGATCTGGCCACTTGTGTCTTCCCTTGTCTGCAGTTCTCAGCTTCTCCAGGTATTCCTGTACAGACCGCACTGCTTTGTCTACAAAAGAACACATTGAGAGAATTTATTAGACATTGCAGACTGAGCAGAGGGATTATGGGAGCAGTGTGGTCAGATGTAGCATTTCACACACGGTTGAACAGACGCATTTCGAGGCAACCAGAATGCGTCGGCCTCTTACCCAAGATTGCTGTGCTTTCCTCCAATGATGCAGACAGCTCCAGCATGCTCATGGACTTCAGAGAGGTCATCTGGGTCCCCTCCGATCCTAAAAAAAAAAAAAAAAAGGCACAAAAAAAATAACAAAAACAAATGTAGTCAGGTTTGGTTGAGAGCCACACCAGTATCAAAAATGGTTCTATACAAAGATAAATCTATTTCCCCAATTGGTGTGTCGGTCACCATAGCAAGAGACACTACCCCTTCTCATGTTCAAGCTCCGTTAGCCACTCACCTGCAGTCTTGGACATCCTTGTCCGATGTGCAGTAGGTTTGCCCAGTCGATGGGAAAGTTCTTCCTGACAGCATCTAATGCACCAATATATATACTATTAACCTAATGCCAGACAGGAATCATCTGCAAAATAGACTCTACTGCACAGTTTATTAATAAAGTTCCCAAATATTTGTAACCGTTCGAGTACACACAAAGGGGGTTATGTATAAAAACATCTAAAAATCACCTTTTGTTACGTATGACAGTGCCGAGTGCCGTCACAACACGGAAGTGCCTATGTGGCGGAGGCGGCTTTTTTCGCGCAGACGCAAACTCAGATTAAACGCGGCGCCATATCGTATTTACACCAGCAGAGAGGGGCAAAGTGTACGTATAAGGCCCCACTGGCTGTGGCAAGATCTGGGAAGGTTCCATAGATCATTAAAGCCCAGTATATGTCCGTCCTTAACACAGTCGCTGCAAAAGGACAATGGGAAGATACGGTCGCCCTCTTTAACCCTACTCATTTCACCTTCCTCAGACACATGGAATGTGTCGGCCCATTTAATCTGCCCAATTTCAGACAAAAATATATAAAACTGGATACTTCCATTAGTCCCTGGCCTTATCTTATATCTAGGATAGCCTTATACCTATCCCATGCATGCTGAAACTCCTTCACTGTATTAACCTCTACCACTTCTACTGGAAGACTATTCCATGCATCCACTACCTTCTCAGTAATGAAATACTTTCATTAGTCCCTGACCTTATCTTATATCTAGGATAGCCTTATACCTATCCCATGCATGCTGAAACTCCTTCACTGTATTAACCTCTACCACTTCTGCTGGAAGACTATTCCATACATCCACTACCCTCTCAGTAAAGTAATACTTTCATTAGTCCCTGGCCTTATCTTATATCTAGGATAGCCTTATACCTATCCCATGCATGCTGAAACTCCTTCACTGTATTAACCTCTACCACTTCTATTGGAAGACTATTCCATGCATCCACTACCCTCTCAGTAATGTAATACTTTCATTAGTCCCTGGCCTTATCTTATATCTAGGATAGCCTTATACCTATCCCATGCATGCTGAAACTCCTTCACTGTATTAACCTCTACCACTTCTACTGGAAGACTATTCCATGCATCCACTACCCTCTCAGTAAAGTAATACTTTCATTAGTCCCTGGCCTTATCTTATATCTAGGATAGCCTTTTACCTATCCCACGCATGCTTAAACTCCTTCACTGTATTAACCTCTACCACTTCTACTGGAAGACTATTCCATGCATCCACTACCCTCTCAGTAAAGTAATACTTTCATTAGTCCCTGGCCTTATCTTATATCTAGGATAGCCTTTTACCTATCCAAAAATAATCAATGCAGACACCAGCACTCGGTGTGAAGTGGAAAACTTTATTCACACACTTGGCAAGTGTGTGAATAAGGTTTTCCACTTCACACCGAGTGCTGGTGTCTGCATTGATTATTTCTGTATTTGGAGACTTGGGAGGCGTCTTGGAGTACCTGCACCGGGATTACTCTTTATTGTGGATCTGGAAGACCATTCCATGCACCCACTACCCTCTCAGTAAAGTAATACTTCCTGATATTACTATATTAAATCGTTCCCTTTCTAATTTACGACTATGTCCTCTAGTTGTGGTAGTTTTTCTTCTTTTAAATATACTCTGTTCCTTTACTGTGTTGATTCCCTTTATGTATTTAAATGTTTCTGTCATATCCCCCCTGTTACATCTTTCCTCCAAGCTATACATATTTAATATCAGAAAAGATAAGGGCTGAATTAACCCTGCCCGAAATCAAACCTGCAACCCTGAGTATTGAACAGTTTCTACAGTTGGATTGAGAACAGATTCTACAGTGTTAGTGCACTGAGCAATTTCACTGGTGCTCCGAATACAATAAAAATTTATAAACACACAGAAAAAGGAACACTGAGAAACCATCAATATGCCCTGAGAACACAGACGAGATTCCCAAGATTTCAGGACCCAAGAGGAGAATACTGATGCAATCACCATATATGACCAAATGTTGAGGATCTCAGGTGTTCCGTTCCCAGGTTCTGAAAGTTGGGAAGCAGAACACTGGATGAGATTCCCCAACGTTCCAGGACCTCGGAGCAGAGCACTGGATGAGATTCCCCAACGTTTCAGGACCTTGGAGCAGAACACTGGATGAGATTCCCCAACGTTCCAGGACCTCGGAGCAGAGCACTGGATGAGATTCCCCAACGTTCCAGGACCTCGGAGCAGAGCACTGGATGAGATTCCCCAACGTTCCAGGACCTCTGAGCAGAGCACTGGATGAGATTCCCCAACGTTCCAGGACCTCTGAGCAGACCACTGGATGAGATTCCCCAACGTTCCAGGACCTCTGAGCAGAGCACTGGATGAGATTCCCCAACGTTCCAGGACCTCTGAGCAGAGCACTGGATGAGATTCCCCAACGTTCCAGGACCTCTGAGCAGACCACTGGATGAGATTCCCCAACGTTCCAGGACCTCGGAGCAGACCACTGGATGAGATTCCCCAATGTTCCAGGACCTCGGAGCAGAACACTGGATGAGATTCCCCAACGTTCCAGGACCTCGGAGCAGAATACTGGATGAGATCATCCATGTTTTGATTGCACCAGTGCTCTTCCCACTGGTTGCATTGATGGTTTTCTTGAGTTCTTCTTCTGGCTGTATACATTTATATTGTATTACTTACCGCCTCTTGGTTTCAATTTGCTAATTATTGTGCATTATTTTACACAATTGCATGGTTTAGAACCATTTTACACACTAACTGGCTCTTTTGATGAGCTCCCCGTGACCGAACTTTGGCTTTCAGTTACCTGAGCCGAGTCATGGCATACTGGGTATCTGTGGCTAGCTGGCAGGTTGATTCGAGTTTTCCGCGGATGACTCTCCACATATTGTCCTGTTCCATCAGACAGTTTTCCGCCACCCCTCTCAGCTCCTGCTCTTGGGCCACCTGAGACTTCAGAAGCTTGGTCTCTTCACAGTTCTGTGGATCAGAGAATATATATTAACATAGAGAGGAAGTTTAGGGAGGATTGTAGCTGTGCAGTATCCCAGTGATGTCCAAGAACAGTGACGGTACTGCGGCGTCAAGATTAGTCATCACTGTTCTACAATCACATAGAAGTGAATATCGTCACGAGCCATATACCTTGTGCAGCTGTATGGCCAGCTCTTGCATCTCCGCTTCCAGGCGGTCAGCATAGGCCTGTTCCAGTCCATCCCCAGGGGGCCGTGCGGAGCTGTGCCATCGAGCAATGGCTGACGTCATCTTCCTCTTGGGACCAAACAGGCTGTGAAAAGAAAGACCAAGTCAGGTCGCCATATCTCCAGAATCGTCGAGGCCCCGCCAGGGACTCACTTTTCCGAAGCTCGAGGAATAAAGCCAGATACAAATCCCTCAACCCAGGCACTACTGTAGAGGAATCAGAGCCAATATATTTACGTCTGGACGTAACCCTAAACTCTCGTACTTACGTGATTCCCACTTCCCGCAGGTCTGTTTCAGTGAGGGTGAGAAAGATCCGCAGATTCACATCTTGTTCTTGAAATACGGGAAGGTACTTGGAGCAGCCAATTTGTTCCAGCAACTCGGCCAGATCCTGTGAGAAGGAACCAAAGAGATCCAGGAAAAACAACTGCGGGGCTACAGATTCCTCCACCTCATTGTATTCCTGTCAAGGATCTACAATTCTGATGGTCAGCCAAAGAAAAATCATCAAGCGTAGGAGCAGGAACTGGAAAGTACCATGGGGCATAAACACAGGGGACCAGATCACTGGTGACTTCTGTGCAATAATGTATAGTTTAATCCTACTAGACAAGGACGGGAGAATACTATTAAAGAGAGATGGCACACAGAGAAAGGACTTCAATCTTTACCTTGGGCCCAGTGTACTGTGGAGCTTCTGTGTCAGGCAGGGGTTTGGGCACCCTACCATTAGAGGTACTGAGAGGACGATTGCCAAAGGTTTTGGTAGGTTTATGGTTCCTGGTGTTGAGGTTTGGGTCAGAATCCTGGTGATGAGAAAAAAAAAAAAAAATTAAAAAAGTTTATTAAAAAAAAAAAAGGACTAGCGTCTAAAATGTTTGGGACAAGCTATAAGTGGAGGGATTAGATTTATAAAAAAATATACCGTTTTTGCTCAAATATAAGAGGACTTCTCTCCCCCAAAAAAACATTTTTTGTTAAATAAAATCCTAAATAGAACTAGTAAATACTCCTTTACATTCTTTTCACATTTAATACAATTGAAAAATGCATTTCTTGTATTTTTTTTTTTTAATTTACCTTTTCCGCCCCCTTTCCTTCCAGTTCTTCTGCTCACCTTTAATAATTGCCCCATAGCAAAAAAAAGTGCACCTCCCAGACTTCCCTGGTGTCTCGTAGGACAGCTGGAGGATGACTGTACTGCGCACAGACATCTTCTGATGTTGCCAGACACTTTCCACAGGTTTTCGGAGACAGATAGCTGGGAGGTCATGAGACGATGGCATTCAGTCTCAGAACACCCGGCAGAAGTGTTGGGCAGCATTGGAGAGGTCACAGTGCACAGACATCCTGTGGCTGTCTGCGAAGACCATCCAGCTTCCCTGAAGCTCTGCGGGGCACCTGAATCCTAGTATTCTGATCAGACCTCTATTTGAGATCGGATTAGAAGACTACCTGGAATAGAAGGCCAGGTGTGTTTTTCCAGAGAATATGCTCTGGGGGGAAAAAAAAACCCTTGCCTTCAAGCAAATACGGTGTAGGAGCTCCTGGTGTATTAGGAAATGAGGGTGGGAAAAAAATGGAAGGTACCTCGTTACTCTCTAGAGAGGCCTCACTACTCAAGCCAGTGTTGAGGCCTGGCCCCTCACTACTGCTGCTCCTCACTCTGCTACTGTCCCCATCATCTGAAAAGGAAAAACAGAAGAAGTTCAGTACTGCGGCTTTATTTAAGCCATGTGGACCATGCTCTGGCCACCATGGCAGACATTCCTTTCCTTGGTCAGGACATACCTCGACTACTTCCATTGCTCTCCACGTCGTGCTCATTGATGGGGGAGGTAACATCCCGGAAACGTAGGTCCTCTCCTCCAGATTCGTTGTCCAAGTTGTTGAAGGTGACATATCCCTGAGGTGGGACCTTGCCTGGGAGGGGGAGATTCAAAAAGATGTCATATAGCTCCTGATGTTCCTCAAAGCCAATATTAAGAGGGTCACCCATCAGAATCAGCCACACACTGTTACAAAGTGCCACCCCCCCTTATTACTTATGTTATGAAAGAGTTGCCTCAAGAGTCAGAACTTCAGCTTTAGGGCTTTCCACACTTTGCCCCATAGAACATCAGGTTAGACGGGGCTGGTAACCATTACTAAAGTTTTAAGTGCTACTCACTGTTGGAAACTTGACTGCTTCCCCCGGTTATCTTAGCCAAGGCTTGAGGACCATCATGAATGCTAGGACCTTTGACCTTACGCTGGGGTCTGTGTCGCTGTGGGCTTGAAAGGGACTCATCCGAAGAACTGAAGTCATCGTGACGCACTGCAGAGCAACAGTAGGCAGCTTTGACCTGGACTTCATCGTTTACATGATGTCAGGGGTTTAAATACAAAATAAATGGGTACATTTTGTATAACGGTAGCAGCAGTAGGCAGCCATTGGCACTCCAGATGTTATGGACTACATCTCCCTTAATGTTTGTACAGGAGATGTAGTCCACAACATTTGGAGTGCCGAAGGTGGAGTTGGGAAAGGATTTCCAAAAAAGTGGAGACTGCACCAACATAATTTCGTGCAAGGCTTATTAGGACGCTTTGAAGCAACTATAGATCTAAAAATGAAAGGGGAGAAAGAAAAAAAAAAAAGGGAGTAATTTTTATGATTCACGGTTGCGGAGACACTAAACTTTTACTGCGTAAATTTTCTTCTTCTTGAGGGACTTCATTTGACAGATCTATGGGAAAAGCGCAGACTATTTTGGTTTGGAAGGTTAGATTTACCTGGTACCCGGCTGTGTGCCCGAGACGCCCGGTTACGGTGAGAATCCAGCATAGACACGATTCGGGAATGGCCGTAGCGTGCGGCGAGCATACGGGCTGTGTCTCCATTTAAGTCAGTTGTGGTCAGCTTCACTCCCTGCAGACAGTAGTGGGTTCTAAATAAAAATTGGCGCTACCAACATGTTGTGTAGTAAAAGATTTAAAATGTGTTTTTAATGCATAAGTTTCCCATGGAGAGTTTAAAATTTGTGTATCGAGCCACAGTAAAAATAAAATAAAAGTAAAATAAAATAAATTAAAAAAAAAAAAAAGTCCGAAAAAGACTGCAGGCTGGTTTATATTTCACACATTCCAGCCCTGGGAAACATTAAAAAAATTAATTTGAGAATCCCAGAACTAATTGACAAAGTGGCCACTCGAACCTGGCTTTAGCTACACAAGTTGAGCTTAAATGCAAGGGATTCTGGGTACTCACATGGTTCAGTAGGTGTTGCACTATAATCTCGTGCCCGGATGCTGCTGCCTCCATAAGAGGTGTGAACCCATAAGCAGGCTCCCTATGGAAAAAGCACAGCAGTAATGTGTAAAAAGGTACTGTTGTTATAGGTCTAAACCTACGACTGGGGACAAAATCCTGAATACTTTCCATGCTCCAGCCCTCCCCAGTATTCTCCGTTTCAGATTTTTGCCGGGCCAGAATAATTCGAGATTGTAATCTTGTGACATAAGGGGAAGGCCGTGATTGGCTGAAATGGGTTGCCATAGGAACAGAATGCTTATAGTGCTACAGGGATTTGTTTAAACCATCGTGAAAAGAATACAGTGGAAGATCAGTTTATATTACAGTTCATTTTATCCAGATTTTTATATTTAAATCGAAAAGTGACAGATTAAATGTTGGGGTCATTTATTTTTACAATTAAAACAAGCTATGCACTACTAGTTCTTACTTGACATCCCCATTAGCCCCATTCTCCAGGAGGAATAGTAGCATCCGCTGATGCCCTGCACTGGTGCAGTGGAAGAGAGCAGTCCAGCCACGGGAATCTCTCAGCTCCAGCTCCGCCCCTTGCTGCATAGAACCAAGGGAAAAATGGTAAGTATCCCAGCCTCCAGGTGGGTTGGATGTCAATGGGTGTGGCCGTAGAGGGGGTATGGTTTTGACATCATAGCAGTTCAGAGTGTGGACTATGGCCCAGGTACAATTTTGATGCATTCTGATAATTATCATTAGTGTGGAATCAGCCACTCGCTGTTGAGCTCAGCGTTCTATTTCTTTTGCAGTTACCCATAATCCTTTTCATGCTAAAAGATTCTCCCCATTCCAAATGACCTAGCAAAGCCGGAAAGCCATGTAGTGCTCTACTTAGTCCACTAGAGGGAATCTTACCTGTATTAGGAAGTAAGCCACACTCTCATTCCCACAGCTCGCTGCCAACATAAGGGGTGTCTGGCCATTGGCCGTACAGCAATTCACATCAACCCCTGCATCCAGCAGTAGGCTAACCACAGCATCGTGTCCGATGTAAGAGGCATACATGAGAGGCGTCCAGCCACCGAGATTCTGTTGGTTCAGGTCCACTTCCTTCCTGGAGAAGCAAGAGATCCATTATTAGTGAGAAGACACAAATCCATGTATTAAGTGATATTACCGATGCTCTTAGAGGAGAGAAGGTGTTATACCAGATGGGAAATTCAGAGGGAATTGAAAAGGGATTGTAAAACTTAAAGGGACAGTCTAGTCCCCAAACTCACTTTACAAGCAGTGATCTTCATCTTGCACCATAGTGCACAGGCTTTTATCCCTGTGTGATTTGATGCAGGCATTCTGTATAAATCACATGTTTAATATTTGACTCAAGACCTCCCAAGTGATTACTCTGCATGTTTACTGCAGGTGCAGCAGCACTGATTCTATAGACACGGAGGATATAAAAGTTTTGTTTCATAGTCACTTCCTGTGCTCCTCAAATTGAGTCTATTGAGTGGCCTATGAGTGACCTTGCTCTTGTACACAGTAGGATCTCTTAACAGTGCAACACATTGTCTGATGACATCACTAGAGACACAGGATATTCCATTCATTTGAATGGCATTATTCTCATTGGCTCCTGCAGCAAAAAAACAAAAACTTGTCTACAATTTTTAAATCCCCGTCTCAGTTCTCCCAGTCATGAATAAAGGCCAAAGTTGATGTAACAAACAATCTATAATGAAATATTCTAAATGTATCAATTAAAAAGGGAGAATACCAGGCATTTCACTGAATTATTTGCTGGCAAATTACTGTAAATAGTTTTTTTTTTTACAGCAATACAAGAGATTTTCTTCCCATTTTAAGAAATATTTAGCTGAATTAATTATTCTAGCTTGGTGTGCAGGATTTTGTGTTATGGTTTTAATTCTGCTGGGATTTGAAACGGATGTCAATCAGTCTGGTTGGTGGTACGGCAGGCTCATTCATTATTTAAAAATAAAATGAATAACAAGTTTGGAAAATATTTAAGTTTTTGTTTATTTACACAAGGAGGCTCGTTACCTGCGTACAAAGTGCTGTACCACATCGTACTGCCCGATGGAGGCGGCTGTGTGGAGGTCCAGCGGTAAGTCCAATCCATCTAGAGGTTCACCGTACCAAATGGAGAGGCTGCGGCATAACATTTCTGTCTCACTGGCCTCATCACTGAGCTCTGCCATCTTACGGTCACTGACCAATTTCTGGAATAAACAGGATTACAATTATAACCCACACAGAGATGATCTCTAGACGGGGGATTCAAGTGGACAAAACCCTCCAGCCTTTTTTGGGTTTAGGGCTGAAAGTTATTGCCCTCCCCTCCAAACACTGAGTAAAGAGGAAGGGAGAACCCACAAATATGGGACATGAAGCTTGGTGATTTTATGGATGGTGTGTGGTTAGATATTTAATAGACTGGTAGTTTTATTGGGTCCCTCTCGCCTCCTCCTAATACACAGACACTGGGACACGTCCCTCTCACCCCATCCTAATACACAGACACCGGGACAGGTCCATCACACCTCCTCCTAATACACAGACACCGGGACACGTCCCTCTCACCTCCTCCTAATACACAGACACCGGGACACGTCCCTCTCGCCTCCTCCTAATACACAGACACCGGGACACGTCCCTCTCACCCCATCCTATTACACAGACACCGGGACAGGTCCATCACACCTCCTCCTAATACACAGACACCGGGATACGTCCATCTCACCTCCTAATACACAGACACCAGGACACGTCCCTCTCACCTCCTCCTAATACAGACACCAGGACACGTCCCTCTCACCTCCTCCTAATACACAGACACCAGGACACGTCCCTCTCACCTCCTCCTAATACACAGACACTGGGACACATCCCTCTCCCCTCATCCTAATACACAGACACTGGGACACGTCCCTCTCCCCTCCTCCTAATACACAGACACCGGGACACGTCCCTCTCGCCTCCTCGTAATACACAGACATTGGGACACGTCCCTCTCACCTCCTCCTAATACACAGACACCAGGACACGTCCCTCTCACCCCCTCCTAATACAGACACCAGGACACGTCCCTCTCACCTCCTCCTAATACACAGACACCGGGACACGTCCCTCTCGGCTCCTCCTAATACACAGACACCAGGACACGTCCCTCTCACCTCCTCCTAATACAGACACCAGGACACGTCCCTCTCACCTCCTCCTAATACACAGACACCGGGACACGTCCCTCTCACCTCCTCCTAATACACAGACACCAGGACAGGTCCCTCTCACCTCCTCCTAATACACAGACACCAGGACACGTCCCTCTCACCTCCTCCTAATACACAGACACCAGGACACGTCCCTCTCACCTCCTCCTAATACAGACACCAGGACACGTCCCTCTCACCTCCTCCTAATACACAGACACCGGGACACATCCCTCTCGCCTCCTCCTAATACAGACACCAGGACACGTCCCTCTCACCCCCTCCTAATACACAGACACCAGGACAGGTCCATCTCACCTCCTCCTAATACACAGACACCAGGACACGTCCCTCTCACCTCCTCCTAATACAGACACCAGGACACGTCCCTCTCACCTCCTCCTAATACAGACACCAGGACACGTCCCTCTCACCTCCTCCTAATACAGACACCAGGACACGTCCCTCTCTCCTCCTAATACACAGACACCAGGACACGTCCCTCTCACCTCCTCCTAATACACAGACACCGGGACACGTCCCTCTCACCTCCTCCTAATACACAGACACCGGGACACGTCCCTCTCACCTCCTCCTAATACAGACACCGGGACACGTCCCTCTCACCTCATCCTAATACACAGACACCAGGATACGTCCCTCTCACCCCCTCCTAATACACATACACCGGGACACGTCCCTCTCACCTCCTCCTAATACACATACACCGGGACACGTCCCTCTCACCTCCTCCTAATACACAGACACCAGGACACGTCCCTCTCACCTCCTCCTAATACACAGACACCGGGACACGTACCTCTCACCTCCTCCTAATACACAGACACCGGGACCCGTCCCTCTCACCTCCTCCTAATACACATACACCGGGACACGTCCCTCTCACCTCCTCCTAATACACAGACACCAGGACACGTCCCTCTCACCTCATCCTAATACACAGACACCAGGATACGTCCCTCTCACCCCCTCCTAATACACATACACCGGGACACGTCCCTCTCACCTCCTCCTAATACACATACACCGGGACACGTCCCTCTCACCTCCTCCTAATACACAGACACCAGGACACGTCCCTCTCACCTCCTCCTAATACACAGACACCGGGACACGTACCTCTCACCTCCTCCTAATACACAGACACCGGGACCCGTCCCTCTCACCTCCTCCTAATACACATACACCGGGACACGTCCCTCTCACCTCCTCCTAATACACAGACACCAGGACACGTCCCTCTCACCTCATCCTAATACACAGACACCAGGATACGTCCCTCTCGCCTCCTCCTAATACACAGACACCGGGACACGTCCCTCTCACCTCATCCTAATACAGACACCAGGACACATCCCTCTCACCCCCTCCTAATACACAGACACCAGGACACGTCCCTCGCGCCTCCTCCTGATACACAGACACCGGGACACGTCCCTCTCACCTCCTCCTAATACACAGACACCGGGACACGTCCCTCTCACCTCATCCTAATACACAGACACTGGGACACGTCCCTCTCCCCTCCTCCTAATACACAGACACCGGGACACGTCCCTCTCACCTCCTCCTAATACACAGACACTGGGACACGTCCCTCTCACCTCCTCCTAATACACAGACATCGGGACACGTCCCTCTCGCCTCCTCCTAATACACAGACATCGGGACACGTCCCTCTCACCTCCTCCTAATACAGACACCGGGACACGTCCCTCTACCCTCCTCCTAATACACAGACACCAGGACACGTCCCTCTCGCCTCCTCCTAATACACAGACACCGGGACACGTCCCTCTCACCTCCTCCTAATACACAGACACCGGGACACGTCCCTCTCGCCTCCTCCTAATACACAGACACCGGGACACGTCCCTCTCGCCTCCTCCTAATACACAGACACGTCCCTCTCACCCCCTCCTAATACAGACACCAGGACACGTCCCTCTCACCCCCTCCTAATACACAGACACCGGGACACGTCCCTCTCACCTCCTCCTAATACACAGACACCAGGACACGTCCCTCTCACCTCATCCTAATACAGACACCAGGACACATCCCTCTCACCCCCTCCTAATACACAGACACCGGGACACGTCCCTCTCACCTCCTCCTAATACACAGACACCGGGACACGTCCCTCTCGCCTCCTCCTAATACACAGACACCGGGACACGTCCCTCTCGCCTCCTCCTAATACACAGACACCAGGACACGTCCCTCTCACCCCCTCCTAATACAGACACCAGGACACGTCCCTCTCACCTCCTCCTAATACACAGACACCAGGACACGTCCCTCTCACCTCCTCCTAATACACAGACACCGGGACACGTCCCTCTCACCTCCTCCTAATACACAGACACCAGGACACGTCCCTCTCACCTCCTCCTAATACACAGACACCAGGACACGTCCCTCTCACCTCCTCCTGATACACAGACACCAGGACACGTCCCTCTCACCCCCTCCTAATACACAGACACCGGGACACGTCCCTCTCACCTCCTCCTAATACACAGACACCAGGACACGTCCCTCTCACCTCCTCCTAATACACAGACACCAGGAGACGTCCCTCTCACCTCCTCCTAATACACAGACACCGGGACACGTCCCTCTCACCTCCTCCTAATACACAGACACCAGGACACGTCCCTCGCGCCTCCTCCTGATACACAGACACCGGGACACGTCCCTCTCACCTCCTCCTAATACACAGACACCAGGACACGTCCCTCTCACCTCCTCCTAATACAGACACCGGGAGACGTCCCTCTCGCCTCCTCCTAATACACAGACACCAGGCCACGTCCCTCTCCCCTCCTCCTAATACACAGACACCAGGACACGTCCCTCTCACCTCCTCCTAATACAGACACCGGGACACGTCCCTCTCGCCTCCTCCTAATACACAGACACCAGGCCACGTCCCTCTCCCCTCCTCCTAATACACAGACACCAGGACACGTCCCTCTCACCTCCTTCTAATACACAGACACCAGGACACGTCCCTCTCGCCTCCTCCTAATACAGACACCGGGACACATCCCTCTCACCCCCTACTAATACACAGACACCAGGACACGTCCCTCTCACCTCCTCCTAATACAGACACCGGGACACATCCCTCTCACCTCCTCCTAATACACAGACACCGGGACACGTCCCTCTCACCCCCTCCTAATACAGACACCGGGACACGTCCCTCTCGCCTCCTCCTAATACACAGACACCAGGCCACGTCCCTCTCCCCTCCTCCTAATACACAGACACCAGGCCACGTCCCTCTCCCCTCCTCCTAATACACAGACACCAGGACACGTCCCTCTCACCTCCTACTAATACACAGACACTAGGACACGTCCCTCTCACCTCCTCCTAATACAGACACCAGGACACGTCCCTCTCACCTCCTTCTAATACACAGACACCAGGACACGTCCCTCTCGCCTCCTCCTAATACAGACACCGGGACACATCCCTCTCACCCCCTACTAATACACAGACACCAGGACACGTCCCTCTCACCTCCTCCTAATACACAGACACCAGGCCACGTCCCTCTCCCCTCCTCCTAATACACAGACACCAGGACACGTCCCTCTCACCTCCTCCTAATACAGACACCGGGACACATCCCTCTCACCTCCTCCTAATACACAGACACCAGGACACGTCCCTCTCACCCCCTCCTAATACACAGACACCAGGACACACAACCAAAAGTAACACAAACTCACCTCCTCCTAAACCACTGTCAGAAAACAGGAACAAAATAGTTTCCCCCCCTCCCAAAACAGAGTCCTTACTCTGAGTGTTGGAATTTCACCTCCCCGCAGAGAATCCTGGAACTTGTAGTTCTCTCCTGGTGCTCCGCTTTAATTCTGTCCCGTTTTATGACTACAACTCCCAGAACCCTCCACACCAGAGACCACCTTCTTTTTAATTGACGTGCCAGACAACTATTAAAATGCCACGGTACGTCAAGGGCGCCGGGTAAAACAGCCAATGACAACCAAGCTGGCTAGGTCCTGCATGCTATGTATAATAAAAGGTAGAAAATATATGTTAGAAGAGAATAACATTGGCTCATATTATAAGTGTGCCGATTTTAAAATAATTTAACGTCTGAAGGATGGTGGCCGCCTTTCAATATTATCCAGCGGGTGTGTTATACAGTGAAGCATTGTACTTGTTCTATGTATCTGCAAGCACCCCAATGAGCCCCTTGTTACCTAGGCAACGAAGTGTGGAAGAGACGCGCTGAAGCGTTAGAGGTGTGGCTATCGGCTTCCTACAGTTAGGGGCGGGGTTTGTTCCTTCCTTACTCCGCCTTACGGGGCGTGGTAATATTTAAATAAGGGGCGTGCAGGCCTCCAGTGTCAATGCACAGCTGCTAGGGTGCTCTCAACGTGGGCGTGGTTATAACCCCCCCCCCCCTCTCCCCTCTGTGGGCGTGGTTATAACCTCTAGTTGAGGTAGTTGGTGACAGTTGACATTCGGGTGTTTGCGGTGTCCCCCGGTCCTGAGAGGGAGGTGAGGCCCCGGGATATACGAGAGAAGCGGGGGTTAATATGACGTGAGATATGCTCTGGTTACCATGGATACGGGTACACTGACAGACCCAGGCCAGCCACATGTCTGGAGTGATGGGTCACCTTAGGCATCCCAAGTATTGTGGACTGCAGTTCACATGATGCTCAGCCACCATGCATCTTTAGTGGACATAGGTACCCCCCCCCCCCCAGTCATACGGTTGCCATGGTTACCCATAGCTGGCTATGCTTACTTAATGCCTGAGGAAAGGACCTAGGTCTTGAAAGCTTGCAATCAAACTCTCAGCCAATACATGGCTAATGCACAGTGGTAACTATAATAATAATAATAATAATAATATTGAGATGTTTAAGGCCTCTGCTTTCACATTCCCACCTCATGTCCTATCAGTTGAGGTGACTTCCCAGTGTCTAATGGTCCCTGGAAGATGGGGTGACTGTCATTAGGGTCAAGACATATGATCTGCAGATATACTGGGAGGAGGCCCTGGTCAAACCAGTATCTATCCAGAAAGAAAATGGGGGATGTAGTTACAAATCCAGTATTTGGGTTTGGTTACTATACACTTGCAATGTACAGAAGGGAGCACCAGGGTGTACAATGCATATTCAATATTATCAATTACTTACACATATATCTGGGGCCTCGTATTACTTGGTACATGAGGCATATTTGTGATATATGCATAAACCCACAATGCCATATACACTTCTGTGAGTTGATGTCTAAAATAAAAGGGATAGACAATGCATGGCCAAAGGGTGACTTTTAGGGACTGGGTCACCTAAAGATTGTTTTTTTTTTTTCTGTGAATGTAGAAAATTAAAAAACAAATGCTTGAACTTTAGGCCAGTGTAGCAGAGATGGAAAAATTATCCAGTGCAACTGAATGGGAGAATTTCTCCAGCTCAGCTACTTTGGCCTTAAGTTGGAAATCCCTGTCTCAATACCCTATTTATTGAGTAGATAGATCCTTTAGGAAAACATGAAATCGTGCACAAAGATCAGATACAATTCTTGTCAAAAACCTTCAGGAGGCCAATAAAGTTCAGATTGGTTAAGGTTGCATTATATATATATATATATATATATATATATATATATATATATATAGTATTTTGAGAAGAAATATTAGAACACCTCAGGACTAGAAGAGGAGGCCAAACACTCAGTGGTCTAACAACAATAAATATCTCTGCTTTACCCATCAAAAAATACAAAAGCCTATGGAGAGCATTTTCTAAATGTATAGTGTGTACTGTGCTCTCAATATATTCCCCATGCCTTACCCTACTCATGTCAATGTCATGGAAGCCTGTCAGATAGGCTTTGGTGTCATCATCTGGAAAGGTGTACCATTTCAGGTCTGTGGACGGAGTCTGTTCCCAAGATGACCTCAAAGGAGGAGCCATTGTTTGTCCCTACCTCAGCCCAACCAAAATGGCCAGGCGTCTCTAGCTGGGACTCCATCTTCTCAACTGTTAGGGCGCAGGTCCCTTCTCTTGATTCTGATGAGGCTTCATTGGTAAGTATTACGTATTAAACCCATTTTTACCAGGTAAAGGATCTCTGTCAGATTTGCAAGCATATGCACAGATTAAAAATAATGCTAAAAATTGGACAAAGCCCCTACAGAATGTGTCAACAAATTAGAACCATGCGTCCCATCTAATCTGCCCAACTTTATGAATGCGTTCATTAGTCCCTGGCTTTATCTAGTATTAACCTCTACCTCTTCTACTGGAAGGCTATTCCATGCATCCACTACTCTCTCAGTAAAGTAATACTTTCATTAGTCCCTAACCTTATCATATATCTAGGATAGCCTTATACCTATCTCATGCATGCTTAAACTCCTTCACTGTATTAACCTCTACTACTTCTACTGGAAGACTATTCCATGCATCCACTACCCTCTCAGTAATGTAATACTTTCATTAGTCCCTGGCCTTATCTTATATCTAGGATAGCCTTATACCTATCCCAAGCATGCTTAAACTCCGTCACTGTATTAACCTCTACCACTTCCACTAGAAGACTATTCCATACATCCACTACCCTCTCAGTAATACTCCCTGGTATTACTTTTAAAGCTTTGCCTCTCTAAAACCTCCCTTTGTGGCTTTTTGTATTCTTTTTGATATACAGCCCAGAGAGGCCATGTATTTGATATATTTTTCTGACTTGTTTTCCCGAGGTAACAAGTTGTTTTCCCAAGAAAACAAGTCAGAAAAGTATTAAAAATACACAATGGCTTCTGTAGGTAATCCTTGATTCATGCAGATGGAGGAAGAATCTGGATGCTCCAGGTGAGTCCCATCCCAAAGGAATGGATGGTGACTCAAGATGGTTAAACATTTTGGGACACAAGGAATAGCTTGCTCAGGCCACATAAACGTTTGACAACCAGTAGCAGAAAATCCGATTTTTGTTGTTGTCCTGCAGTCTGATTGTGACGATGAGGAGGTACACATTTTCCAGAGGGAGGACATCTGTTTTGTGCCGGACCTGTCTGAAGAACTGTTGGATGAACAGGGGGACTTTGGAACTCAGGTGAGCATCACCCCTGGCACTTACTATCTGTACCCCTGGCACTTACTATCTGTACCCCTGGCACTTATTATCTGTACCCCTGGCACTTATTATCTGTACCCCTGGCACTTACTATCTGTACCCCTGGCACTTACTATCTGTACCCCTGGCACTTACTATCTGTACCCCTGGCACTTACTATCTGTACCCCTGGCACTTACTATCTGTACCCCTGGCACTTTCTATCTGGAACTGCACTGCTTTAGGATATTCTTTGGATTCTTAGGGATGTTATCACTGTCCAACATCCAGGGAATATTACTCTTACCGAACTTAAAGGGACTCTGTGAAATTAAACATGGTCTAGGTTGACGGATAAAAACAAGATAGAAATATGTATTAAATGTGTCTGTGGTGTCACCGGTTTATGACATCACCCATGGTTTGATATGTAAATGAACCACTTTTCAACTGGGAATTGTGTAATTTACATTCATACATTACAAGTGATGTCATAAGCAGGAGACTCCACAGACACATTTAAAACATATATTTCTCTTATTGTTTGCATTTGCATGCAGTTATGCTAATACCACGTATAGATCATTTTTTATTCTCTAAATTCACAGTATAAGCAGTGTTTAGGTTGACAAAGTCCCTTTAATGGTAGTTGGACCAGCTAGAACCTGGTTTCAGTGGCGTCCCTCGGGGCAGTGCGGACTGCACCGGGTGACACCTCCAGCGGGGGTGACACTCGTGCTGCAGGCAATCCCCCCCCCCCCCGCGACCGGATGTGACGTTACTTCACATCTGGGGACTGTGTTTCCCTCCTCCATGCAGGAGGGAAGACTGCACGGAGGAGGCATTCGTCCGGGGACACGGAGCAGCAGCCAGCTGGTATTTGATGGGGAAGGGGGGAGGAGGGCTCTGACTGGCACAATATTACTGGACTCTGACTGGCACGATATTACTGGGCTCTGACTGGCACAATATTACTGGGCTCTGACTGGCACAATATTACTGGGCTCTGACTGGCACAATATTACTGGGCTCTGACTGGCACAATATTACTGGACTCTGACTGGCACGATATTACTGGGTTCTGACTGGCACAATAATACAGGCATCTGAATGGCACAATATTATTGGACTCTGACTGGCAAAATATTACTGGGCTCTTACTGGCACAATAATACAGGCATCTGAATGGCACAATATTACTGGACTCTGACTGGCACAATAATACAGGCATCTGAATGGCACAATATTACTGGGCTCTGCCTGGCACAATATTACTGGGCTCTGACTGGCACAATAATACAGGCATCTGAATGGCACAATGTTACTGGGCTCTGACTGGCACAATATTACTGGGCTCTGACTGGCACAATATTACTGGGCTCTGACTGGCACAATATTACTAGGCTCTGGCTGGCACAATATTACTGGGCTCTGACTGGCACAATAATACAGGCATCTGAATGGCAGAATATTACTGGGCTCTGACTGGCACGATATTACTGGGTTCTGACTGGCACAATATTACTGGGCTCTGACTGGCACAATATTAATGGGCTCTGACTGGCACAATAATACAGGCATCTGAATGGCACAATATTACTGGACTCTGACTGGCAAAATATCACTGGGCTCTTACTGGCACAATAATACAGGCATCTGAATGGCACAATATTACTGGGCTCTGACTGGCACAATAATACAGGCATCTGAATGGCACAATATTACTGGGCTCTGACTGGCACAATAATACAGGCATCTGACTGGCACAATATTACTGGGTTCTGACTGGCACAATATTACTGGGCTCTGACTGGCACAATATTACTGGACTCTGACTGGCACGATATTACTGGGTTCTGACTGGCACAATATTACTGGGCTCTGACTGGCACAATATTACTGTGCTCTGACTGGCACAATATTACTGGACTCTGACTGGCACGATATTACTGGGTTCTGACTGGCACAATATTACTGGGCTCTGACTGGCACAATATTACTGGGCTCTGACTGGCACAATAATACAGGCATCTGAATGGCACAATATTACTGGACTCTGACTGGCACGATATTACTGGGTTCTGACTGGCACAATATTACTGGGCTCTGACTGGCACAATATTACTGGGCTCTGACTGGCACAATAATACAGGCATCTGAATGGCACAATATTACTGGACTCTGACTGGCAAAATATTACTGGGCTCTTACTGGCACAATAATACAGGCATCTGAATGGCACAATATTACTGGGCTCTGACTGGCACAATAATACAGGCATCTGAATGGCACAATATTACTGGGCTCTGCCTGGCACAATATACTGGGCTCTGACTGGCACAATAATACAGGCATCTGAATGGCACAATGTTACTGGGCTCTGACTGGCACAATATTACTGGGCTCTGACTGGCACAATATTACTGGGCTCTGACTGGCACAATATTACTAGGCTCTGGCTGGCACAATATTACTGGGCTCTGACTGGCACAATAATACAGGCATCTGAATGGCAGAATATTACTGGGCTCTGACTGGCACGATATTACTGGGTTCTGACTGGCACAATATTACTGGGCTCTGACTGGCACAATATTACTGGGCTCTGACTGGCACAATATTACTGGGCTCTGACTGGCACAATAATACAGGCATCTGAATGGCACAATATTACTGGACTCTGACTGGCAAAATATCACTGGGCTCTTACTGGCACAATAATACAGGCATCTGAATGGCACAATATTACTGGGCTCTGACTGGCACAATAATACAGGCATCTGAATGGCACAATATTACTGGGCTCTGCCTGGCACAATATTACTGGGCTCTGACTGGCACAATAATACAGGCATCTGACTGGCACAATATTACTGGGCTCTGACTGGCACAATATTACTGGGCTCTGACTGGCACAATATTACTGGGCTCTGACTGGCACAATATTACTGGGCTCTGATTGGCACAATATTCCTGGTATCTGACTGGCACAATATTACTGGGCTCTTACTGGCACAATATTCCTGGGCTCTGACTGGCACAATATTCCTGGGCTCTGACTGGCACAATATTACTGGGCTCTGAATAGCACAATATTACTGGGCTCGGACTGGCACAATATTACTGGGCTCTGACTGGCACAATAATACAGGCATCTGAATGGCACAATATTACTGGGATCTGACTGGCACAATATTACTGGGCTCTGACTGGCACAATAATACAGGCATCTGAATGGCACAATATTACTGGGCTCTGACTGGCACGATATTACTGGGCTCTGACTGGCACAATATTACTGGGCTCTGAATGGCACAATATTACTGGGCTCTGACTGGCAAAATATTACTGGGCTCTGACTGGCACAATAATACAGGCATCTGACTGGCACAATATTACTGGGCTCTGACTGGCACAATATTACTGGGCTCTGACTGGCACAATATTACTGGGCTCTGACTGGCACAATATTACTGGGCTCTTAGTGGCACAATATTCCTGGTTTCTGACTGGCACAATATTCCTGGGCTCTGACTGGCACAATATTACTGGGCTCTGAATGGCACAATATTACTGGGCTCGGACTGGCACAATATTACTGGGCTCTGACTGGCACAATAATACAGGCATCTGAATGGCACAATATTACTGGGATCTGACTGGCACAATATTACTGGGCTCTGACTGGCACAATAATACAGGCATCTGAATGGCACAATATTACTGGGCTCTGACTGGCACGATATTACTGGGCTCTGACTGGCACAATATTACTGGGCTCTGAATGGCACAATATTACTGGGCTCTGACTGGCAAAATATTACTGGGCTCTGACTGGCACAATAATACAGGCATCTGACTGGCACAATAATACAGGCATCTGACTGGCACAATATTACTGGGCTCTGACTGGCACAATATTACTGGGCTCTGACTGGCACAATATTACTGGGCTCTTAGTGGCACAATATTCCTGGTTTCTGACTGGCACAATATTCCTGGGCTCTGACTGGCACAATATTACTGGGCTCTGAATGGCACAATATTACTGGGCTCTGACTGGCAAAATATTACTGGGCTCTGACTGGCACAAAATTATTGGGCTCTGACTGGCACAATATTACTGGGCTCTGAGTGGCACAATATTACTGGGCTCTGGGTGGCACAATATTACTGGGCTCTGAGTGGCACAATATTACTGGTATCTGATGTGCACAATATTACTGGGCTCTGACTGGCACAATATTCCTGGTATCTGAGTGGCACAATATTACTGGGCTCTGGGTGGCACAATATTACTGGGCTCTGAGTGGCACAATATTACTGGTATCTGATGGGCACAATATTACTGGGCTCTGACTGGCACAATATTCCTGGTATCTGACTGGCACAATATTCCTGGACTCTGACTGGCACAATATTCCTGGGCTCTGACTGGCACTATATTACTGGGCTCTGACTGGCACAATATTTCTGGTATCTGACTGGCACAATATTCCTGGGCTCTGACTGGCACAATATTCCTGGTATCTGAATGGCACAATATTCCTGGTATCTGAATGGCACAATATTCCTGGTATTTGAATGGCACAATATTACTGGTATCTGAATGGCACAATATTACTGGCATATGAATGGCACAATATTACTGGCATATGAATGGCACAATTGTATTGGCATCTGGCACAATAATACTGGCATATTAATGGGCAAATTGGTTGTGGCTTATTAATGACAAAATTATACTGGCATATAATTGGGCAAATTGGTTGTTATAGAGAGAGAGTGAGAGATGTCTGTATGTATAGATGTGTATTGTTTTAGAATTGTACAATTGTCACCTCGTGGGGCTCCTGTGTGTTGCATAATTAATGGCGGTCCCATGTGTGCATAATTATGGGGCGCTTGTGTGGCATAATTAAGGGACTGTTTTGTGTGGCATAATTATGGGGCACCTATGTGTGTGGCATAATTATGGGGCACCTGTGTGTGTGGCATAATTATGGGGCACCTGTGTGTGTGGCATAATTATGGGGCACCTGTGTGTGTGGCATAATTAATTGGGCAGAGATGAGGCATAAATAGTGGGGCTCTGGTGTGGCATAAGTTATGGGGCTCTGGCGTGGCATAATTTATGGGGCTCTGGTGTGTGGCATAGTTATGGGGCTCCTGTGTGTGGCATAGTTAATAGGCCATCTAACTGGCATTACTAAGGAATCTGTTTGGCATTGTATGGAGGAAATCCAGGGGGGTGACACCATGAGTTTCCGCACCGGGTGACACCAACCCTAGTGACGCCCCTGCCTGGTCTCATTATCCCATATCCCCAGGCAAAGCATTTCCATTTTCTCTACTTATCTAGGTGATAAATTAGCTAGATAATTGTCTTTTGTTTCAACAGTATTTTTTTTTTAAAGTAAGGGTGAGACTATTCCATAGGCGTGCGCACGGGGTGTGCCGGGTGTGCCTGGGCACACCCTAATCCAGGGCCGGCGCCACCAGTAAGGCGACCTAGGCAGCTGCCTAGGGCGCATCTTGGCTGGGGGCGCCGGAACCCAGCTTCCAAAAAAAAAATCCTCCTCCTTACTTACCTCGTCGGCGTTGCTGCGTCTCCGGTGCTGGGCCGCCTGTGGCTGAGAGGGAAGCGTTGTGCGCTCCACTCCAGCCAATGCGCATTCAGTAAAGTTTTTTTTTTTTAAACTTTATTGAAAGCTCATTGGCTGGAGGGGAGCGCACAACGCTTCCCTCTCAGCCACAGGCGGCCCAGCACCGGAGACAGAGCAGCAGCAGCAGCAGCGACGAGGTAAGTAAAGGAAGGAAGTCCTGGCTGGCATATTGGGTGGCTAAGTCCAGGCATATTTTGGGGGAAAGTCCAGGCATATTGCGGGGGAAAGTCCTGGAATATTGCTGGGGACAGTCCTGGCATATTGCTGGGGACAGTCCTGGCATATTGGGTGTTTAAGTCCTGGCATATTGAGGGGCATAATCCTGGCATATTGGGTGGCATAATCCTGGGATATTGGGTGGCATAATCCTGGGACATTGAGGGGCATAATCCTGGGATATTGGGTGGCATAATCCTGGGATATTGGGTGGCATAATCCTGGCATATTGAGGGGCATAATCCTGGGATATTGAGGGGCATAATCCTGGGATAATGAGGGGCATAATAATGGGACATTGAGGGGCATAATCCTGGGATATTGAAGGGAATAATCCTGGCATATTGAGGGGCATAATCCTGGGGTATTGAGGGGCATAATCCTGGGGTATTGAGGGGCATAATCCTGGCATATTGAGGGGCATAATAATGGGACATTGAGGGGCATAATCCTGGGATATTGAAGGGAATAATCCTGGCATATTGAGGGGCATAATCCTGGGGTATTGAGGGGCATAATCCTGGGGTATTGAGGGGCATAATCCTGGCATATTGAGCGGCATAATCCTGGGATATTGAGGGGAATAATCCTGGCATATTGTGGGGCATAATCCTGGGATATTGAGGGGAATAATCCTGGCATATTGTGGGCATAATCCTGGGATATTGAGGGGAATAATCCTGGCATATTGGGTGGCTAAATCCTGGCATATTGCGGAGCATAATCCTGGGGTATTGAGGGGAATAATCCTGGCATATTGGGTGGCTAAATCCTGGCATATTGCGGAGCATAATCCTGGGGTATTGAGGGGAATAATCCTGGCATATTGAGGCTTAAGTTATGTTACTTATTCTCCACCATTCTTAATAGGGGGCTTTATTGCAACATGTAACTCTGTTAACTCTCTTTTAATTTAAATGCTGAGAAAGGGGTGGAACATGTGATGTCATGAGAAAATAATATGATAATGGGGGGGGCGGCAAATTTTATTTTGCCTAGGGCGGCAAAAATCCTTGCACCGGCCCTGCCCTAATCAAGCCTCAAAATTGAGGCTCTCTCACCTCCGTGCTGCACTGCCGTCTGCCGCCCGAGTTTGTCTCCTAATCCGATCCTTCACTATGCGAGCGGAAGTGGCGCATAGTGAAGGACGGACTTTCTCCTCCCTCAGACCTCCCCTGTAATGTACGCGTTCGCGTACACGCGTTCCGTGACGTCACACAGAGGCGGAGTCACGGCAACGCAAGGGTGAGGCCCAGCCGCAGTGCCAGAGGAGAGGGTGCAGAGCGGAGCACAGGGTCTGTGCGGGTCTGTATGTAAGTATGCAGAGTGCATTTGTGTATGTGTGTGTATAGATATATAGATAGATATATATCTATCTATATATCTATACACACACACGTGTGCGGCGTGTGTGTTTGTGCTTTAGGGTGCACACCCTAATGCAATAGGCTGCACACGCCTATGGACTATTCCTGTGATGGATCCTGAAATCTAAAGCCAATAGTGCTCTTTTTTCTAAAATAGTTTGGTAATAGATGGATATAATTTGATTGGATTTATTTCTTCTTTTAGGGCGATACTGTAACTGCGGACTTACAGAGCATTAGCTGGGTGGAACCAGAGAGGGGCTCTTGCGGAAATTCAGATTTGAACACCATGGTCCAAAAACACAATATGGGACAAGTTAGTCCTCGTTCCATCTCTGAGATCGAGCTGCTCTGCCCTGCTGAGGCCATTCGGAAAGCATTCCACAGCCCAGATGATATCGACGGCAGTCATTCTGGTCATCTACATCTTAGTCTTGGTGATTGTGTTGTCAAAGAAAACCCCAGCCATAATGACACAGGGATAGATTTGCAGAGTGGAGATCTAGATCCTAACTCCCTCGATACAGAGCAGGTAAGGCTGTCAGCCCTGTTTTAGTAGAGATTTAGTACTATGAATGCCTGATTTCTGCAATTCCCTTGTCGGTCCTCATTGGGCCAAAAAGAATCTCCGAGGCTGGACCAATTTAAAACTTCAATTTTTTATTCTAATTCTTCTGTACTCACCTAACGCGTTTCGCCAGCCTCGGAAAATCCTCTTTGCTGCCAGCGGAGCTTTGTCGTTTTTGTTTTTACTAACTGCTTGTAGGTGTAGACCACAGTCACTTCAGAGGTAATTGGACATTGTAGCAGTGGGTATGAGAGGCCTTTTCAAAGTCCAGTAAGTAGCCAAGTTGGAAAAACCCTTTAACTTTGTTCTGCAATCATTCTATTAATTTTAGTCTTTTTTTGAGCAATCCTATAAAATTAGAAATGTATGATTGGGATTTTCATTGCAAGTTACTTGTGTTAAGGTTTAGGTTTCTTACATTCAGCCAAACACCGTTCAAATTATGTCTGGCTACTTTCTGCGAGCAATTATCCTCTCAATGTTGCATGGATGAGTTGACCAGCCAACCTTTTTGACTGGCCTCTGTTTCAAAACCTCTTTAGAGTCAAAGGGTGAGGAACCTTCCGCCAAGGCCCATTTGGATATATATGATACATTTGTGAGACCTACAAAACTGCCCCAGACCCCACTCTGCACTCAGGACTTTCCCCAGACCCCACTTTGTATTCAGGACTTACCCCAGACCCCACTTTGCACTCAGGACTTACCCCAGACCCCACTTTGCACTCAGGACTTTCCCCAGACCCCACTTTGTATTCAGGACTTACCCCAGACCCCACTTTGCACTTAGGACTTTCCCCAGACCCCACTTTGCACTTAGGACTTTCCCCAGACCCCACTTTGCACTCAGGACTTTCCCCAGAACCCACTTTGCACTCAGGACTTTCCCAAAACCCCACTTTGCACCCAGAACTTTCCCCAGAACCCACTTTGCACTCAGGTCTTTCTCCAGAACCCACTTTGCACTCAGGACTTTCTCCAGACCCCACTTTGCACCCAGAACTTTCCCCAGACCCCACTTTGCACTTAGGACTCTCCCCAGACCCCACTTTGCACTTAGGACTCTCCCCAGACCCCACTTTGCACTCAGGACTTTCCCCAGACCCAACTTTGCACCCAGAACTTTTTAGCATCTCACACAGCCTGCGCGATGTCACGTGATGAGGTCACGTGTCCCACAATCGCGGTTGCTTGGCTGGGCCAGACCAAATCATTTTGCAGGCCTTATACGGCCCGCGGGCCGGATGTGCCCCACCCCTGCCCTAATAGTTGTGAAAAAGTTAGAGATCTAACCATAAACCTCTAGGAAGTCTATGCAATCTTTACATCTACAGCTATATTGCTAAGGAAACTAATTTACAGTAATTGTTCTCTTGTCTTCATCAAGAGCGTGGAGAATTGGGATCTGGATACTGTTCTTCAGCAACTGGAGGAAATTGGACAGGGATACCTTGTACCTGACATGGATCCAGACTGCAGCGCTGATCCTGGTGAGTAGTCATGTCCTACTCCTACAGCGTCAATAACAGACTCATGGAATACACTTTAGTGTTAGCCCCACCTACTATGCTCAGTCCCCATTTTATTTAAATCCCACACATTCTTATCACCCTTAAAAAAAACAAAAAAAACAATCTTGCTCCATTTTGGATTCGTCCTTTGGATCCTTAGAATCTGTGGATCAGTCCATTGGATTGGTGCCATCGGATATTATTTTGGTTTGCTGCCACCCGATCAATATAAGTAAAGAGACTTGCAGAGTTTGTGTCTTTTAGGAATTTCGTACATTTTAAAAATGAATTAATTCAAAGTATTTCAAAATTCCTGATTGTGACCTCCTTTTTTTTTTATACGTACTGTATTTTCTGGCGTATAAGTCTACTTTTTAACCCAGGAAAATCTTCCCAAAAGTCGGGGGTCATCTTATACGCCGGGTGTAATCTTTTTACTTACCTCGTTGCTGTTCTGCAGGTGCGCACGGCTGTGAGGGAAGCGTTGTGTGCTCCCCTCCAGCCGCGCAACTTCAATAAAGTTTGTTTAAACTTTTTTTTTAAACAAACTTTATTGAAGCCGCACGGCTGGAGGGGAGCGCACAACGCTTCCCTCACAGCCGCGCGCACCTGCAGAGCAGCAACGAGGTAAGTACTGGGAAGGGGGTAGGAGAGGGGCAAAATCCTGGCATATTGAGGGGAAAATCCTGGCATATTGGAGGGGCAAAATATTGGCATATTAAATGGCACAATAAAGGCATATTGAGTGGCAAAATAGTGTGTCTCAGGTTATGTGTCTATTGGTGTCACTGCGTGTGTGTAAGTGTCTCACTTTCTGTGTAAGGGTGTGTGTGTAAGTGTGTCACTGTGTTAGTGTAAGGGTGTGTGTGTAAATGTCACTGTAGGAGAAAATGCTCGTTGGAAGAGGGGTAGTCTTATACGGCGAGTATATGCCAAACTCTAAATTTTAACTGGAAAAGTTGGGGGTCGTCTTAAATGCCCAGTCGTCTTATACACCGGAAAATACGGTATATATTTTTTAATACATTTTTCCCATGTCCCTGCAGAAATGCTGCCACCTCCACTGCCACCCATCGAAAACTATTCTGCGAAACGCGATGATCGGATCATGAAGCAGCTGGTAGAGTTGAGTGCCAGGCAGTTTCAGGCTCTGCCACATGATCAGCAGTTGGCCATGGAATCACAGGAGGGAGCCAGCAGCAAAAGCCCCATCAGGTGCCCTTGAGACTGGAACTCTGCCAGGGTGGCATGGGGATTGTAAACAGCACTGGGCACTTGGAGAGAGTAGCCTCAGGGTGCAGAGAGACAGCAAGCAGCCACGGATTAGGGGGGGGGGGGCGGGTTGTAGATTCTGCCCAAATGTATAAATTAAACCGAACAAAGCAAGCCCCATTTAACTGCTCATTAATGTAGGAAAGACAACAGATAAGAGCATCTCTGCACAGGCGATTCATTACAATGTATAGGGGTACCACATCCAAACAATAAGGTCAATTTAAAAGTTGAGTTGGAGTTATACGAACATTTGTCACCGACTTAACTATTCATTGTGCAGGGATAAACCTGGGGAATTCCTCCTGCTAGAACAGGAGTCTGCCCTGCAGAATGTGTGGGTACAACAGATATATCCTCTACTTTCCAATGCATTCATCATGAAAGAACACCTTTAAATGTAGAAGAAACGTTTTTCTCAGCTGATTTCGGCTCAGCTAAGTGTTCCCCCCGCAGAGATGTTTTTCACACAAATGGTTCTACTCAGTAAAGAGAGACGGGAATTTCAAACTTCAGGCCAATGTAGGCGAGTTTGTTTTTTCCAACTCGGCTACTTTGGCCTTACGTTTGAAATTCCCTGCAATTCTCTCTTTATTGAGTTGGCCCGTAAGGATAAAACCACACCGCTCTGCCGTGGCACATTGACTTGTGACCTCTGGCAGCCGGGATGAGCTGAGCTTGAGTAAGCACAGGGAATTAGGTGCCCAAAATAAGGATTAAAAGATTGCAGAGAAATACGGGTGACAGTGAATGTTAAATGAAAGACACGGGCTTAGTCTAGAACTTTAATATAACACAGAGGTAGTAATACAAGAGCAGGTTATTGTGCATTAAAGGACACAATGAAGTGCTGTTTAATTGAATGATTGCATCAAGTGTGGGCATTTTAAATAAAAATGCTTTAATGAAAGAATAGAAATAAAGTGCCTTACTGAGCCCTCTGCTCTGTATAGATCTATCACGGGGGCAGACATGTTTTTTTAGAATATTGGATGAGATGTGTCAGATTTTGCTTCATCTGACCCAACATGTCCGCCCCCCTGATGGAGCTATCCAACCAAAGAGGGCTCAAAAAGCTGCTTTATTTGTATTTCTGTTAAAAATGTCTACACTTGATGCAATATTTCAATTACACAGAACTTCATTTTTTTGCCCACTGTTGACCTTTGAACTCTTTCGTGAACCATGGCATAGTTGCCAACAGTCTTGAATTTTCCAGTCCCTTTTTTGGGTCCTGTCCCATCAAATTTTGGTGTGTCGCGGCATTAATACTACCTATGTAGAGCGCTTAGCTCTGAGCACAGGCGGCATTGAGTTTAAACTGCGTATGTCTAACAGCCTCATGGAACATCAGTGATGGCTCATGGGTCACGTGACTCTGCCTCCTTTAGCTCTGCCTCTTTTGTCCCGAGAGTCAGCTGACTATGATTTAGAATTCTGTGTTTTGATTGGTTCATACAGCCAAGAAACCAGTTAGAAATGCAGCATATTTTCATTTATTTTTTTATATGTTTATATGTTTTTTTCTCTCTGCTACTCTGACTCTCTGTTTGAACAGTTTGTTTTTGAACAAGGGAAAACCCCAATTTATGAATAAAATTGAAACATTATTTTATTTAACTTGGACAAGTGTTGATTTCTCTTTTTTTTGATTCCCCCTCTAGCTATTTGGAAACCTTTTAACTCAAGTGCCAGGTCATCGGTTTCTTTCTAAGTTAATATTAAATGATGTATTTTAAAAGCTATATTAAATTCATTGAGCTGCAATCTTCCCTATTGTAGGCCAGAACTTCTGCAGGAGGACCTTAGCAAGTGGGTCAGTAGGAGAAGAAAAGAAAAAGTCCCCACCGTTTATATAGATTTGAGGTCAACTCATTTCAGGACGGAAGCGAAGACACAAGGAGATGAAGAGCCCGGAGCATCTACGGAGGAGAGAAAAACTAGCAAGTGAGCATAGGACCGAGACCGGCTTAATATCAAAAGGACTACACCGAATACTTGGCACTTCTAAATATCATTCCAGTCTGCTCTGTACAGATAACAAATCCATTATTTAAATTTGACAAATTGGCTCTGATCCAGACATTGAGGGGCAAAAAAAGGCAATTAAATGCCTTTTCCAGCCAGAGAATCCTGCAATCTATTGTCGTCTAACCTCTATATTTATATTTAGTGGCATTAAGCATTGAAGTGGCAGCATTTGTTGTATTAATCGTATTAGAGAGTCATTGACAGGAGAAAGACTCATTCAGGCCAATAGGACCAGGAAAGACAAGGGGGATGTAAAAGTGTTGTGATAATAAATGTGGTGCAATTGTATTATTATTACTATGATTATTGTCTTAACCACTTTCAATATTTAAAGATCATTTAGACATTTTTATCATCATTTTTTTTTTTTTTTACAAATCCTACCAGATGCAGAGGTGTAGGTAAGACTTAGAGAATCACTGTGGGCAAAAAAAACCTTATATTTAAATAAACGTGTTGGTATTTTAAATTGTTTTAATGCCTTGTGTGGCTGTTTCAGGTAGCAGACATGTTTGTTTGTTTTTGGAATCTTGGGACAGATCTGTTTATAAGACTGAAGATTCTAAACATGTCTGTCTCCATATGGAGCAAAGAGGGCCCAATAAGATACTGTTTTGTATTTATTCCTTAAAACATTTCTATTTAGAATGGTCCTCTATTACATCATCTGATTAGTCAAAACAACTGAGGTACTGATTAGAGTGGAAAGGTTCTGAATGTATTGACTCCTGTAGTATCTGAGCTTTTGATAATTTAAGGACTTCAACTTTGTTGTGTTCATGGGATGATCTGTGGATATTTTTAATGGCCATCATGCTATATACCAAGGACTTCGGTATCTATCATGTAAACGCAATAATGCTATTTTACAGGTCTGAACTAACCGGTAAAAGTCTATTACTGCACCAGCTCCGTCACACTAAAAGTGTCCCACCTTCCAATATCAATGATCCCGACGTCCTCCAACCTGAGGAAGACCAGGAAAGCATGGATTCCGCCCCCCAGATCCAGAGGAAGAGACGACTGAAACCAACTACCAAGAGCACTCCCAAAGTCCACATAGCAACACAGAGGGAAAAAAGAGTTGTCGCTACAGAAGATGAAGCACCAGAAGACACAGAGAAAGCACATAGTCCTCAACCGTCTCCCATCAAAGTCGAGAAAGACCCCAGGTAAGAAACCTTGACTAACACCTAATCTTGGATTATCACTCTGTCCCCCAGAGCAACAGAATAAAGGTATCTCCAGTACTGTGCCAAGAACTCTGCTGGGAAGCAATAGCAAACCTCGCCAGATGTTTGGGAACTTCCCATCAAGCTTAGCGTAAATAGGCTCCATTTGTAAAAACGAATTGCTCTGTTTGTCGTCACAGCAGAGAGGAGACCGAGCGGAAGGACAAGCAAGTAAAGGAGAAGAAGAACCGTCAGAGGATGCAGGTCCAGCTTGAAGGGTTAAAACCGCGCAGCTCAGTGAATGGCCGCCAGCCAATGGCTGAAGAAACCATTGTTTTGTTTCATCCGGTGAGAAAGGGCTTCTGGGAAATGATGTTTTGTGTCATACAAGAGATAGGCTGATCAGATTCACAGCATGTTCCAGTAAAATGTGATGACAAAGGCAAAATGTATCCTCTGGATCATTTGTGTGCTTCTTCCATGCTGGGGAGGATTTACTAATCTGACTCTGTGGTTATGCGAGACGTAGTAGGGGCAGTAATGCCTATATGTATGTGGTCATCCTTTTAACTTTCCCCGCAGGAAACTTCATACTGTCCAGACATTCGCACCTTACCTGCATCGTTGGGTAGCAGCGTAGAGATGGTTCTCCTCACCGTCCGGTTGTCCAGCTGCGGACAGGTCACCATGCCAGGACACGGAAATCGGTCTTCAGACTCTGCTCTCTCAATCGCCAACACCTACAATGCTTTGCTCACCTGGCTCCTTTCCTTGGTAGGGGAACCACATATATTTGACACCCCCTTGTCTCAGTCATGCTGATCACTAGATCAACTAATGGCTCTATTATGTGATTTGTTAAAGGTCCCGGCCTTGAACCCTCAAAACACAGGGGATACCCCTTTCCAGGTCCTGGGCTTTCAGCAAATGTGGCGGGAGGAAGGACTGGTTCTCTTTGCCTGCTTGTCTCCGCGGGATGTGCCAACCCACAGCAGCCCCAAGATCCGTAAACACAAGGCAAGTGTGAAGCCATAATAAGAATTAGTAATGACCTGTAATAAAACACTTACATTGATCTTGACTTGATTGTCTGACATATGCTGCAACGGGACGGCTACCAAAGGCTGGTAGCACCTCTGCCGTTGTAGAAAATCACCTCCTTAGCCCCCGATTAAAGCTCAGCATTCACCCAGCAAGTCTTACCTGGAACCTTGCTTTTTGTACCCAAATAGCAGACAGGACCCCTAGCAGTTAGGTACAGTTAAGAATCGGGATTATTTATAAAACAGGGACAATATTTAGACAAAACCCCCTTTGTCTTATCTGGTGTCAGTCCATTTAGAAACATTGAATGTGTCGGCAGATAAGAACCATTCGATCCATCTAGTCTGCCCGTTCCCGGTCTTATAGCTAGGATAGCCTTGTGTCTATCCCACGCATGCTTAAACTCCTTCACTGTGTTTACCTCTACCACTTCTGCTGGAAGGCTATTCCATACATCCACTACCCTCTCAGTAAAGTAATACTTCCTGATATTACTTTTAAATCGTTGCCCCTCTCATTTAAGACTATGTCCTCTAGTTGTGGTAGTTTTTCTTCTTTTAAATATACTCTCTTCCTTTACTGTGTTGATTCCCTTTATGTATATAAATGTTTCTATCACATCCCCCATGTTACGTCTTTCCTCCAAGCTATACATGTTAAGATGCTTTAACCTTTCCTGGTAAGTTTTATCCTTCAACCCATGAACCAGTTTAGTAGCCCTTCTCTGAACTCTCTCCAAAGTATCAATATCCTTCTGGAGATACGGTCTCCAGTACTGCGTACAATACTCCAAGTGAGGTCTCACCAGCGCTCTGTACAATACTCCAAGTGAGGTCTAACCAGCGCTCTGTACAATACTCCAAGTGAGGTCTCACCAGCGCTCTGTACAATACTCCAAGTGAGGTCTCACCAGTGCTCTGTACAATACTCCAAGTGAGGTCTCACCAGCGCTCTGTACAATACTCCAAGTGAGGTCTCACCAGCGCTCTGTACAATACTCCAAGTGAGGTCTCACCAGCGCTCTGTACAATACTCCAAGTGAGGTCTCACCAGTGCTCTGTACAATACTCCAAGTGAGGTCTCACCAGCGCTCTGTACAATGGCATGAGCACTTCCCTCTTCCTACTGCTAATACCTCTCCCTATGTTTTGCTGTCTGTCGCTCTGCTCCTCCTGTTTGTCTCTCAGTATTAAAAGGATAATTTGGCTACAGACTGAGCAGCGAATCAGTGGCATCCTAACACTGACATATGAAGACATCACATCCAAGTGTGCTACATTTATGGGCTCTGAATCTGCATGTTATCTAAGCAATGCCTGCCTAGTGGCAACAGAGCGGGGCTCTCAGACTGCGGCCCTCCAGCTACTGATGGCCTACATCTCCCATAATGCTCCGTCTGCCAAGTGGCTGGCAGGAACGTATGGAAGATGTATTTCAGCAACAGCAGGGGTTGGGGGGAAGCTACAGTTTTTAATTCCTAAAAGTATAGTAATCTGTACAAAGCAAAATATATATCATACGTCCTTAGTGGTGGTTTGGAGTAATTAAATGACTATATATAGTGTGATATCTGATATTAAAAAAATAAAATAAATAAAATAAATTACTCTCTTTTACAGGGTAAAGAAGATCTGCGAGGCACATCCAGTTTCTACCAGCAGGTGTCGCTGTACCTGACGCACAATACCTTAAAGAGTGTCACTTGGTGGACTGATGAAGTGGCACGTCGGATGCAGGGACAGCTCTTCCCATTGCACCTGGAAGTCCCTGCTGTCAAATTAAGCAGCATCATGACCCTGAATCCTGCCGCAGAGGTAATGTGTATATATATAAATATATATGTAGAATCTAATGCGCACTTCAACAGTTTACACCTTGAAGCCAAATGTAATGCGCATTTGTACATAAAGTATTTTTTTTTTAATAACAATTAGTTTATGCTACCAACTTACTATAGTTTTATTATAAAGGACACTGCTATACAATATAATGGAATTTCTAACAGAGGGTCGTACTCATGCGCAGTTTGCCTTCATTGCGTTGCTCTTTCCTTTTTTGTTAATATCAAAATTTGGGGGTTTTCGGTTTAAGTTGCCACATAAAACATACGTGAATCTAATGCGCCATCGATTCTAATCCGCACTCATTTTTTTCGAAAAAAGGTGCGTTTAAAATTTGAGTAAATACGGTAGATACACCTTCACACAGTGGAATTACTGTCACTATGAACCCTGAGATAAACCCAGATATATGTCCTATATCCACACTGACGAGCTGTCCTCCACGTGGCTGGTCCCACATGCCATGCAGGTGTCATTCCTCTGCTTACGATGGTTTGTCTAAGTTTACGCCAAAGATGAAGCCTATTTAAGGCGAAACGCATCAGGTCTTGTGACAAGAAGTCTCTTTCTTTATTAGAACAATAATTGGCAAAACTAGTATTAAGCAATGTATATACAATATGGTATTGTATTTATATATAATATAATATTGTATATTAATAATTTCTCCTTTTTAAAAAAAAATAAAAAATTATAAATTTATATTTGCACCCGGTATTGTCATTCCTCTGCTTGCCTGACGGCGTACTGGTGGCAGTAGTGAGCTGGAGTGGGGCACATGTTCTGCTAGTTTAGTGTCCCAGTAACTGGCAGGACAGATAAAGAGTTGATGGTCAGTGATTGGATGGTCCGTCATTGGTGAGTTCGTTGCCTATTTAGCAGTGTGTGTGATCTGCGTGTAAATTCTAGCAAGAAACCTTGTATGTCAGCAGGCTGTTGAGAAAGCATTCACATCACCAGCGGGATTTTACTGGCAGACACTGGAGACTGAAGAGAAGTTTAGTCCTCTTGGGCTGGAGGTAGACTCCGACAACGAGACAGAGGTGAGAGAAATAACAAAGCCCTGGCGTATGTGTCGCTCACTCAACATCCTGTTTAAAACCCTCTCTTCTCTCCGTAGGTGGTCTCTGTCATATTGTTTGACACTCTGCTAAGAGACCCCGCCGTGCTTTACCATGTTCTGCAGCTCATTCTCATGAAGGGGCTGGATGTCGGCGGCTTAAGATTGCTGTACCCGGAGAGCAGTGTTCTTAACTTGTACATAGGTATCATTTTCTGTTATTTTGGCTTATGTGCTTCACACCCATCTCTTATCCACCAAGTGATAGATGTTCAATGTGTTTTCCTCCCGGCCAGCTGAGGTTTGGCAACTCCGTGGCATAGCTTTGGTCTTCTCATACTTTCCCACCGAGGGGTGTATAAGACAAAAGGGACTTAAACTTGAACAATACATTTTTTTTTCTCTTAGGCTTTTAAAATTGACTTCCGCACCACCTGCCTTGACTGTTTTTGGGGGGTTTTCAATGTACTCATTTTCTGCAGCTCTTTTTGATCTTCCTTCTTCTGCAGTTATTTTTGAGTTTTTATTTGTTACGTCACTGTACTTTAGGTTCTTCCTTCGGCTTCTGTAGCTTTTCTGGACCTTTTTTTCATTCTTCTGTACGACTTCCTGGTCCAGGACTTCCTTCGTTCTTCCGCTTTCAGGACTCCTCTTGGTCTACTTCCCTTTTTTCTTGTTCCGCTTTCAGGACTCCTCTTGGTCTACTTCCCTTCTTTCTTGTTCCGCTTTCAGGACTCCTCTTGGTCTACTTCCCTTCTTTCTTGTTTCGCTTTCAGGACTCCTCTTGGTCTACTTCCCTTTTTTCTTGTTCCGCTTTCAGGACTCCTCTTGGTCTACTTCCCTTCTTTCTTGTTTCGCTTTCAGGACTCCTCTTGGTCTACTTCCCTTCTTTCTTGTTCCGCTTTCAGGACTCCTCTTGGTCTACTTCCCTTCTTTCTTGTTTCACTTTCAGGACTCCTCTTGGTCTACTTCCCTTCTTTCTTGTTTCGCTTTCAGGACTCCTCTTGGTCTACTTCCCTTCTTTCTTGTTCCGCTTTCAGGACTCCTCTTGATCTACTTCCCTTTTTTCTTGTTTCGCTTTCAGGACTCCTCTTGGTCTACTTCCCCTTTTTCTTGTTCCGCTTTCAGGACTCCTCTTGGTCTACTTCCCTTCTTTCTTGTTTCGCTTTCAGGACTCCTCTTGGTCTATTTCCCTTTTTTCTTGTTCCGCTTTCAGGACTCCTCTTGGTCTACTTCCCTTCTTTCTTGTTTCGCTTTCAGGACTCCTCTTGGTCTACTTCCCTTTTTTCTTGTTCCGCTTTCAGGACTCCTCTTGGTCTACTTCCCTTCTTTCTTGTTCCGCTTTCAGGACTCCTCTTGGTCTACTTCCCTTCTTTCTTGTTCCGCTTTCAGGACTCCTCTTGGTCTACTTCCCTTCTTTCTTGTTCCGCTTTCAGGACTCCTCTTGGTCTACTTCCCTTCTTTCTTGTTTCGCTTTCAGGACTCCTCTTGGTCTACTTCCCTTTTTTCTTGTTCCGCTTTCAGGACTCCTCTTGATCTACTTCCCTTCTTTCTTGTTTCGCTTTCAGGACTCCTCTTGATCTACTTCCCTTCTTTCTTGTTTCGCTTTCAGGACTCCTCTTGGTCTACTTCCCTTCTTTCTTGTTCCGCTTTCAGGAATCCTCTTGGTCTACTTCCCTTCTTTCTTATTCTACTTTCATGGCTTCTCTTGGTCTACTTCCATTTTTTCTTGTTCCGCTTTCAGGAATCCTCTTGGTCTACTTCCCTTCTTTCTTATTCTACTTTCATGGCTTCTCTTGGTCCACTTCCCTTCCTTTTTCCGCTTTTAAGGCGCCTCTTGGGGCACTCACCTTCGTTACTCTTGGTTTACACGTTTGTAAACTCTTGAGTATTTTAGTTCCACACAGGAATTTATTTAGGAGGATACCTTTTTCTTTTGTCATTCTATTTCCTAGTTTTAATACCCTACTGCAGCCTTTGTTATTGGTTTTGGAATAAACAGACTGATCATTAGGAGACATCTCTTTTTTAATGTTCATTTTCTTTTTTAAGACCCTCTGCCCTCATCCTATACTGGGAGAGATGTACAAACTCCACCAGTGTTGGCGCTGGCACTGCGGGGACCTGGTGCTGGAGAAACCTGGGGTGAAATATCAGGCCCTTGTGACCCCCAGCTGGCCAGACTGACAGACCAGTATTCCCTGAATGCCCTGTACGGTTCGAGGAGAGAGGAACCCATCCTCCAGTATTCCCGCCGTTCAGGGTGCCTTTCGCGGGATCTCAGCCTTTGGTTTGGGGGCAGAATACCCAGTGTTGGCAATGTAAACATTGGCATCCAAAACCCACTGGCAAGACGCACAGACTCGTGTCGCTCACCCGCCCTCCTCACAGCCACCATTAAAGGTAAGTCACTCAACAGGGTGAAAATGGAAAAAATTACAAATTTCTCTTTGAAAAACAGTTAATATTTATAACAAGCCATAGGTGATGTCATAAACAGGAGACCCCACAGACACATTTTTAGGAGATACAGTTCCTTGACACTTATGTTCACCTTATATAACAAAGCCCATATAGACAACTTCAGTTGTGTATAATTTCAGTGTACGGAACCTGACAATAATCTGTCTATTTCACTTATCATGATTTGAAATGTCTCTGATTGGCTCTCAGTGCCAGATCTCACCAAATAATGGTGCGTCAGGTCTGCACACGAACCACTGTATTACCCTTTGTGGGGGGGGGGGGGGGGGGTCTGAGCATGCATGGAATGGCTATATCACAGATTAAGGGATATGCCTGCTTGAATTTTGGTAGATAATACAGGTCGGTCAGGGGATGTTTAATATGTGATGTTCACAGTGTTAAGATCTCTTTTTGTCCCACCGTGTCCAGGGGATGTGTTTCTGGTGGTCTCTCCAGCTGTCCCGCCGTTTGCTTACGGAGACGTGATAGACATTTGCGCCCGGCGAGGATTTGCTCTGCAAGGTATACGGCGCCTCTGGTTGGCTGGTAAACGGGCTGCAATGCTGAGCATGTCACCCAATCAGGTACAATGTAAAAAAAAAAATAAGCAATTTCTAAAAGAGCAGTTTGTTTTCACATTATGTTTTTTCCTTCATTCGCCAGGCTGAGAGGATAGTTCTGGGGCCCTGTTTTTCAATCCCTTCCCCTTTATTATACTGCAGGTGCCCACCTTTTGCCCTAACAAGCCATCTACCCAGCATGCAATGCTGTCACGCTGCCATTCCCTGCTGCTCCTGTTCAGGAAGGAGAATGCCAGCCATCACATCCCAGCACTTATCCAAGGTAAAAGATTCACTTAAAGCGACAATAATGCATCACTGTCCAGCCATTCAGGCTCTACATTTGTATTGGTTACAACACAGATGCAACAAGCGGTTACAATGTTAGATAGATTTCTTAAAGGGAAAGGCCCATTTATTTATTTTTTTGCACTTGGCTTACTTTAGCCAATTTATATATATATATATATATATATAGATAGATAGATATAGATATATTTTGCCTGTTTTTTTGTGATTTCTATTCCCTTGGCCGTTCCCGCTGTATAATCATGTGATGTGGTTTCCATTCCCTTGGCCGTTCCCGCTGTACGATCATGAAATGTGGTTTCGATTCCCTTGGCCGTTCCCGCTGTACGATCATGTGATGTGGTTTCCATTCCCTTGGCCGTTACCACTGTAATATAGTATAAATGTTGTAGTGGTTGCCTAATACATAACAAGTAATTAGGATGCAGTTGATCCGGTCTCCTGGATGGAAGGTTCCGTTACGCTAGTAGCCTATTGGTTCTGCTTCATCAGTCGCTTTCCTGGAAGGAATGCGATACAGACTTCTATAATAATAGAACTGACCGGAAGTCATGTGATGTGACATGACGAGTACCAGCAGGCAACCAAAGCAAGGGACTCTTAAAGCAACGGTAAAAACCTCATGACATAAAAATGTTTTATTAAAGTTACAGCATTGAGCCTTAGCTTATTCATATATTTGTTTTAATTGATTTATAATTACGTATCTGAAGCCCCCACAGGAAGTTAAGGGATGATTTTCCTGGCTGTTACATAGTGTTAAGTTAACTTGCTAGTAGATGGGAGGGAACAGGTCTGAGAAGGCTGTTACACAGTGTTAAGTTAACTTGCTAGTAGATGGGAGGGAACAGGTCTGAGAAGGCAGTTACACAGTGTTAAGGTAATGTGCTAGGGAGATGGGAGGGAACAGGTCTGAGAAGGCTGTTACATAGTGTTAAGTTAACTTGCCAGGGAGATGGGAGGGAACAGGTCTGAGAAGGCTGTTACATAGTGTTAAGTTAACTTGCTAGGGAGATGGGAGGGAACAGGTCTGAGAAGGCTGTTACACAGTGTTAAGTTAACTTGCTAGGGAGATGGGAGGGAACAGGTCTGAGAAGGATGTTACAGAGTATTAAGTTAACTTGCTAGGGAGATGGGAGGGAACAGGTCTGAGAAGGCTGTTACATAGTGTTAAGTTAACTTGCTAGGGAGATGGGAGGAGCAGGTCTGAGAAGGCTATTACACAGTGTTAAGTTAACTTGCTAGGGAGATGGGAGGGAACAGGTCTGAGAAGGCTGCTACAGAGTGTTAAGTTAACTTGCTAGGGAGATGGGAGGGAACAGGTCTGAGAAGGCTGTTACAGAGTGTTAAGTTAACTTGCTAGGGAGATGGGAGGGCACAGGTCTGAGAAGGCTGTTACATAGTGTTAAGTTAACTTGCCAGGGAGATGGGAGGGCACAGGTCTGAGAAGGCTGTTACATAGTGTTAAGTTAACTTGCCAGGGAGATGGGAGGGAACAGGTCTGAGAAGGCTGTTACATAGTGTTAAGTTAACTTGCCAGGGAGATGGGAGGGAACAGGTCTGAGAAGGCTGTTACATAGTGTTAAGTTAACTTGCTAGGGAGATGGGAGGGAACAGGTCTGAGAAGGCTGTTACACAGTGTTAAGTTAACTTGCTAGGGAGATGGGAGGGAACAGGTCTGAGAAGGATGTTACAGAGTATTAAGTTAACTTGCTAGGGAGATGGGAGGGAACAGGTCTGAGAAGGCTGTTACATAGTGTTAAGTTAACTTGCTAGGGAGATGGGAGGAGCAGGTCTGAGAAGGCTATTACACAGTGTTAAGTTAACTTGCTAGGGAGATGGGAGGGAACAGGTCTGAGAAGGCTGCTACAGAGTGTTAAGTTAACTTGCTAGGGAGATGGGAGGGAACAGGTCTGAGAAGGCTGTTATACAGTATTAAGTTAACTTGCTAGGGAAATGGGGGGGGGGGGGGGGGGGGGAAACACTCACGTGACAGTACCAGGAGTATCCTCTTCCTCTGCAGTTTGCAGGGTGTTGTTACAGGGGACAGACTGGGACAGGGAGCCTGTGTCTCAGCCAAATCAAAGATCCATGGGAACCCAAACCTGAGTCCGAATAAGTAAACGGAATAGCCCCTCCCTAAAAATTGCAATGGATTTTAGTTCTAGTTCTAGTCCTATTAACTTAGTTTTTATTTAGTTATTGTTTCATTTTAGTCATTGAAAGAGCTTGCCAGTCCCTGGTCCAAACTGCTCATACAGTACATTGGATCAAGAAGTTTTCTTTTTAAACCCATCCAATCAGTGAGAGGATGACTAACATAGCTTTTATTATTATCTGCTGTTCTTAATTTAGATCCGCAATGGCTAACTTTGGCAAACTACACATTCCATGATGCTCAGTCAGCCTTAAAGCTGACCGCACCGTGGGAAATGTAGTCAACACAAACCTCTGCAGTGCCAAGGTTAGCCATCCCTGATTTAAGAGTTACCATTCTCTGCATGCAGCCTATGCACATACAATCGCCAGCCCCTGTGCATTGCAGCAAGTCTTGCTTTGTAGCATTTTTTGCTTAGCTACTGGAGTTTCTCTCTCCCTATTTTGGGAGGCGAGATATAACTGGGAAGCCGAAATTAGTAACCGAGAATGCAAACTGTACTGGAACATGCATAATCATAAGAATTCCAGTCACCATCACCCTTGTCAGTGGAAGTGAGAAAGAAGGCACATGTGAATAAGCATAATAAATATCTCTAATAGACTAGATTTCTTTCCGTACTCTGTATACTGTTTACAGCTGTCAGACGTGTGATCGTCCAGACTATAATTGCTACAGATTTTCTTTTTCTTGAAATAAAGGATATTAAGAAAATGAAGTGTTATTTTTATTGGCACACATTGCCAACTTTCACAATGGAAATCTACAAAAAAAAAAAAAAAAAATACCCAGGCTCCTCTCTGCTTGCTGACATCACTTTTAAAATGTCGAGGTAATGCGAGGTCGCGGACCAGCTAGTCCATGCGTCCGATGTGTCCCTCTTTCCCTCCTCTATTGTGCCTCCTTTTCAGGGAGCTCAGGGCATTTTTAGTTTATATGGCTCTATCGCAGAGCTCCACAGCAATAAAACTCACAGTCAAATTATGTTTAAACTGCTGTGAATGTGTTTTTTTTTTTTATTAATTTGTGTAAATAAAATACTTTATTCTAAATGACTTAAATAGTTAGCAATTGGTCATAAGTCACTGAAAATGTTTCAGTAATGCCCCATCCACAGCCACAAAAATAAGTGTCCCTCGTTGGCCATTTTAAATGTTGGGAGATATGCTAGTCTAATGAGGAGAGTTTAGAGCAAACACTACTAAAGCATTCTAAAAGTAATGGCAAAAGGCAGCTCTCCAGGCCCAAACATGGTACAGGGGCCCACAGCTGCTGCCCTCTGACCTAGGAAGTGGTCACAGTCGCGTTGGGAAGCTGACTTGCTGCAGCCAATCAGAGGAGAGGGATACACTGTGTTGCTTCAGGGGTCATCCCTGGGTAGATAAAACTGTTCATCATCATCAGGATTGTTCTCACTATATTGTGCTCTTTCTCTATAGGGCTTATGAATGGATTGGCCGAGCAAGGTCTGTTAGGAGCTATCCGGACACATTTTCCCCCCAACTGTGGACTAAATCCCAGCTTATGCTTTCACGCAGCACCTTATTCTGACTGCCTGCTCCAGTGCCTGGGTGACGTATTTTATGTATTAACGACACAGTCTGTGCCACTCCTAGATCATCCAGGTAGAGGTTTCCAGCTTCCTCTTGTAGCATCATGAAGGGAACTTCAAACTGACGGTCGAAGTAGCCTAATTCATTTTGGCCTCAAGTTTGAAATTCCCTTCTTAATTCTCTGCAATTCTCTCTTGAATAAATCTTATTGACTTCACATAATCCCACAGAGATCCTAATCTGAAACTGCCTGTGTTAAGCTGTCTGCCGATTCCTCTAGGGCAGGTAAAGAGTGGGGAATGAGGCCAACACAATCCCAAAGTGGGCATCACATTGCTAAAGTCCTAAACTACCAGCCCTCATCAAATGCCAAATACCTGCTCCATTCTTTCCTTGGTAGCCAGGGGAGGGAGGAGAGATGAGGGATATATTACCGCTGATATATATTTCGGGAACCCCTCCCTAGCAAAGGTTTAGACGAAAATGGAGATTTGGGATCCCTCTCGGCGAGAACAGGCAAAAGCTGAAATAGCCGGTGTTCTGACGAATTACTCGAGCAAATTCTCCTGCGCAATCGCAGGAGAATTTGCTCACTGCGCATGCGCAGAAAGTTACAGCTGATAACTCAGCTGTAACTTTATGTCCACCTCGCATGCGCGAGCTAACCAACCCACATCCCGCCCCCCGCACACCCCTTCTCACCAGCTGATCGGACAGCGGCGGTACACAGCGCATGCGCGCGGCTATCAAGCCGTGTGGGAATGCGCTGTGTCCATGGCTGGATTCAAACAAAACGCTGGTAAGTAACACGGGGAGGGGGGACATAAGGAGCCAACAGAGAGGTAAGCACCCTGGTGAGGGCTGCCTCATCTTGATAGGAGTTGTGATCCTCCTGCTGCATAATACAGCAGGAGGATCACAACTCCCATGAAGATGAGGCAGCCCTCACCAGGGTGCTTACCTCTCTGTTGGCTCCTTATGTCCCCCCCCCCCCCCCCCTGTTACTTACCAGCGTTTTGTTTGAATCCAGCCACGGACACAGCGCATTCCCACACGGCTTGATAGCCGCGCGCATGCGCTGTGTACCGCCGCTGTCCGATCAGCTGGTGAGAAGGGGTGTGCGGGGGGCGGGATGTGGGTTGGTTAGCTCGCGCATGCGCGGTGGACATAAAGTTACAGCTGAGTTATCAGCTGTAACTTTCTGCGCATGGGCAGTGAGCAAATTCTCCTGCGATTGCGCAGGAGAATTTGCTCGAGTAATTCGTCAGAACACCGGCCTTATAATGTAACCTACTCGGGAGAGGAATCGCCGTTTTTTGCTCGCTTGCACCATTACAAAACCTCTCCATTAGCATATCAGACTAGTCCCATCCATAAGTGCAGTCCAGATCCAAATAGCCTGGCAGGTCTCCTCTGTATGAAGAATACAGCAACTACAGACGTATGTTTTGGCCTTCATTGGCCTCGTCAGTGTGGTACGGCTGGTATCCCTCTACATCTGTACCTTTTGCATGGGTCCAGAGTCCCTAATCTCCTACTACTTGTTCTCTCCCTTACATTACCTGTGATAAATTCTAAATTAAACATATTAGGTCATTTGGAAAGGATTGAAATTCTCAAAACAAAGCCAATTGTTATAAAAAAAAAATATATTTTGGTATTTACTTTAATATAACAATTCATAAACGAATAAGATAACTCACAAGAGTATTTCTTAAAAACCAACTAGAGACCGACCCTCCTTTTTACATTGGATCAGCAGGGGAGACTTTAACTTGGTAAAAACATGGGTCTATCTCTGTGCTAGCACAGAGAGACCCCTGCTTCATTTAAAGCCCGATCAGACAAGCAGGGCAAGTGCCACTTAGATTGGCCGTACGCACATTGACGCTGTCAGCACGCGCCAGCCTCCTAACTGGCTCTGCCTCAGCTGTGAGGCAGAGGCAAGAGTAAACCTGCTGTATCTCTAAATATATATGTCCGGTTTACTTAGGAGAATGGAACAACATTAATTTTTTTTAACCCTTGATTCTTCTAAATAAGCAAGGGTTAAAATAAACGTTAAACCTACTATAAGAAATCTTCGGTTTCCTCTGTAGAATCAAAAGTTGTTAAAAATGTTAGAGAACACTTCCTGTAGTCTAAACACACATTGCTTATTCTGTAAAGATGTGGCGTGGAACTAGGTATCTGACTTTGAGGGAGCAGTGAAAGAAGATTATGTGGTTACAGAAACCCCCACAAAGTGTTCCCCTGTCTCTTATCACTCATGTCAGTGTTACCTTTTAACAGGTGGCAGTCTGCATGCCGTGCCAGATGCTAGCAGTGTCACAATGGAGATATTCACTAGGCGACCTTTCACCTCTGACCCTGAAATGGAACAAGTTGCACTCCTCACAATGAGTGGAAAACAGACCTTGAGAAGAGGAGGACATTTACTGCGTCGGATCCTGCGACCACTGCTAACAAAGCCAAAATCAAGTGTTGGTAGGTACCCTCTGTTAAAACAATGTCATGTTTCATTTGATATTTAAAGGACAATTGTAGAAACAAATGAACCTGTGTGTAATTGAAAGATTCAAGTGTCGGCATTTTTAAATCAAAATGCTTTAATGAAAGACTATAAATAATGTACTTTTATAGAGCCCTCTCTGTTTCAAATAGTTCTAACAGGAGGCGGACATGTTTAGAATCTTGGCTCAGATCTTCATTCATCTGCATGATGACATGTCCGCCCCCCTGTTAGAACTGGTTGAAACTAAGATGGCTCTGTAATGTACTTTATTTGTACTCTTTTATTGAAGTATTCTGTACACCCCATCTACACTTGATGCAATGTTTTAATTAGAAGACAATTACATTGTTTTAGGCAAGAGTTAAAAGACATATCCCGTATTTCCGACGTGTATCTTAGTAGATACACATGGGTTTACTCTCGGCTGTATCTCACAGCCAATCAGAGTGGGGGCTTGCCCCGCTAAGCTGATTGGGGTCTGTACCAGCAGAGAGAGACCCTGGAATCAGCAGAGGGGAACTAGACGAGATCCTCTCCGCTAATCCCATGCAGAAACAAGGATCTCTCTATGCGCTACAGTGAGACAGTCGCCAACCAGACCAGGCTACCGGCTGAAAGCATGGCAGCTGCCGGTCAGAGGATACAGTGGCATGTAGATGTCAAAATTACATGCCATTTTATCATCCTTGTACTTCTGAATGAACATTTAGGGGCTATAACCACCAGTGAGTAGGACAAAGATTTCAACTACAACTCCCATGACCTTCAGTGAACTCAGCAACCACTTGTGCAGTGAAATGTTGCCTGACTCGGGGAATTGGTTGCAGCGTCGGAGGTTCCAAGTATACCCATTCCAATCAGCGGACATGCAGTTCCCAAAATGTACCACTGAGTGGCAGCAGATGCTATAGTTTAGCCAAACCTGTGCATGTTTTGCTCTTTGTAGATCCTGCTTTTTAGTTTGTACTTTCATTGTCACGGTTATTATATGTCCTGCTGAAACGATACAATAGCTGGCATGTTTTTCATCCCTTCGTTTGCTGGTGAATCATTTCTACGGAACAGTCAAACCTTGAGCGTCTAGGACAAAATTGAAAAACCTTTGTCACACAACTAATCCCTCTTCAAACCCACGCCAACTAACGTCTCCTAAACCTCCCCCCCCCCCTTCCAGAGTCCTGCACCAGTAACAAAAAGGTGAAGAAACTCAAATTATACACAAAAAAAGCAGCCATTCATCATTAGCAGGCCAGGGGCATGCTGGGAAATAGAAGGGTTTGGGATGTTTAAGTATAAGTGATAGATACGGGATACTCTACCTATACATGTCCACTTATAAGATAACCCCTTATCCAAAAATATCCCCCCAAAATAGTCTGATTTTACCAAATATTGTCAGAATGCAAGCCCACCACAGTTTAGCAGCCCCCTTAAGCTGTGATATAGCCTTCCCATGCATGCTCAGACTCCCCCACACCCACAAAGGGTCATACAATGACACGTGTGCAGACCTGACACGCCAACGGCAGGTTCCCAGCGATGCCTCGTATCACAGCTACATCACAGTAACAGTGGTTTATTTACCCTATACAGTATTTACATTGATATTACTGTATTCATGAGAGCTGAGAGGCTTTAATATATCTTATTGGTTAAACTGATCCGTTATCCATGCATCTGGGATAAGGGATACTTAGACTGTATTAATAAAAGGTTTGATACACCGTCAAACAAATGTTAACAAACACTTTTTTCTTGTGTTCAAATGAACAAACAGTTGTTGTAAGAGTTTCACAAATATAGCTAAATACTATTTATACTGCGGATGAGACATGACCTATACGTCGTGTTAGAAGAAATTGCCGTCACTGGTTAATGACATCACCTTGGGGCTTAATAGATAAATGACACATTTGCATTACCAAATCACAAAGGGGATATAAGCTGGGGGGCACCACAAATACTTGGAAAACTAGTTTGGTCTCTTGATCTATGCATTTGCTTCTAATCCTGCTAGCTCAAAGTTTAAATCATTTTCCCTTCTCTGAAATATCAGGCCAAGCAATGTTTAGGGGATACCGTATATACTCTATATATAAGCCGACCCGAATATAAGCTGAGGCACCTAATTTTACCACAAAGAACTGGGAAAAAATATTGACTCGAGTATAAGCCTAGGGTGGGAAATGAGGCAGCTACTGGTAAATATTGCCCCCAATATGCCATTTAATATTCCAGGATATTGCCCCCAATATGTCATTTAATATTCCAGGATATTGCCCCCAATATGTAATTTAATATTCCAGGATATTGCCCCCAATATGTCATTTAATATTACAGGATTTTGCTCTCAATATGCCAGGATATTGCCCCCAATATGCCATTTAATATTTCAGGATATTGCCCCCAATATGCCATTTAATATTACAGGATATTGCCCCCAATATGCCATTTAATATTACAGGATATTGCCCCTTAGTATGCTCGTTATGCCACCCTCCTCCCCCCCTTCCTCAGATCCCAGTACTTACCTCGTTCTTGCTCCGTCTCCCGGTGCTCTGAAGGTCCGTGGCTGTGAGGGAAGCGTTGTGCGCTCCCCTCCAGCCGCGCGGATCAATAAAGTTTGTTTTAAAAAAAAGTTTCAACACAGTTTGTTGACCGCGCGGCTGGAGGGGAGCGCACAACGCTTCCCTCACAGCCACGGACCTTCAGAGCACCGGGAGACAGAGCAGGAACGAGGTAAGTTTTAGATTTTTTTTTTTTTTCCAGAAGCTGACTCGAGTATAAGCCGAGGGGGGCATTTTTCAGCACAAAAAATGTGCTGAAGAACTCGGCTTATACTCAAGTATATACGGTAGATTTTTTTTATTTTTATTATTAATTCACATCTGGGAACTTAAAATCATAATATTAATCACACAGAGGTCATAGAGCTCATAATCTGCTGCATTCAAAATCCACCTCTGTCAGCCGGTTAACAAAGGCTTAATAATGAATATTTAATGTGCAATTTAACTTATCCATATAGCCCTCTCGCACTGCCAATCACGCCATGCCTGCTGGGAAGTGCATTCAGTCTCCCATGGTCTCTATAATGCAGGGTGTGTGGAACTCCAGTTACCGAGCATTCTGGGTAATGCTGAGAAAGATTTCTTGGCGATACTCAAAGGCAGGTGGTTTCGATAATCTTGACATTAATCAATAGAACTTATTAAAGCAGTCTGTTTATCTTGTTAACTTTCTCAAACCAGCAATTACTACATCAGCGATAGAGAGTCGGGTAAGATAGATCTTGTAACAGACAAGGTACAGGGATTGATAGACCTACAAGACACATAGAAAGTGCTGCACACTGGGAGCATTTACTAGTGAGAAGAAGAGCAGGGGTGGGGAAGCCTGTGGCCCTCCAGCTGCTGATGAACTACATCTCCCAAAATGCTCTTCAGCTAGGAGGCTGGCAGAGGAGTATTGGAAATGTAGTCCTGCAACATCTGGGGGGGGGGGGGGGGGGGCACAGGTTCCCCACCCCTGATGTAGAGGATAGCAGAATTGCAATAACGGTATAAATCAAGAGAAACATGTTTTAAATGTGTCTGTGGAGTCTCCTGCTTATGACATCACCTGTGGCACGGTATGCAAATGAACTAATTGTCACTGGTAAATGGGTAATTTGCATATGAAGCCACAGATGATGTCATATGCCGGTGACGCCACAGACATATTTAAAACACATTTTTCTCTTATTTTATGCATGTGCTGCAATTCTACGAACACAACAGATTATTTTTCATATTTTTTTTATTTTAGTCACAGTAAAAACAATATTTAAGTTGACAGAGTCCCTTTAAATCTGCCCCCTTTCCAGCCCTCACCTGTTCCGCCTTCGCATCCATCCCCGCCACATATAAAACAGGTGTGCAATGATATACAGGTGCTTATGGGTTAAGAAGGATTCTGGGTAAATGTCGAGCAGCAGGAATATTCTGTTGGTTTCCATGGTGACTGCTCCACTTTTGCTTCCAGAATTGCAGCCAATAAGGACAAGTCCAGGTGCATGTTGGGAAAAAATACCATTTCTTAACATGCTAGATGTTTTTTTTTAGTTTTTTTTGTATGCTCTGTTGATTACTGGAATGGCTTTTAGGTGACAGGCCTGCTGTTAAGGATGCTGATCACACAGGACAGGATCCAGAATCCCTCTGGATATGTAATCAACACTGTAAAGGTTAAAACATGCTTTTTACACTCACAATGCAGTCTGCATTTCTATTTTCCTGAGGTTTCGTCTGAAACCCAATGCACGATTAGGTCATTTGGTCATTGTGTAAAGTACAAGCAAGTCTTGCATTCGGAGATCTGCTGAGAAATCTTAATGGCTTATGAAGCAGTGACTTTGGTACATTTTAGCCATTGTGTTTAGAAACAACTGTCTGATTAAAGACTTTATAATCTGGAAGCCGGAGTCGGAAAGCTCCGTGACATGGCAGCAATGTGTTGACTAATGACATACCCACGCAGCAATGACAGATTGAGTCGCTTCTCCCTGCTCCATCAAAATATCCGCCGTCTAATCTTTTACGAAAGGGGAAGTATTTTTTGAAAAATGCTCATTTGGAACTGCATTGGAAAGGCATTTTTACTCAGGCAGAAGTCAACTTCTGCCTGACTAAAACAGGGTTTTGGTTTCAGCCTCTCTTTCAACCCATGTTACATTTACTCTCAACAGTGAAATCTTTTGAAAAATGCTAATTTGGAACTGCATTGGGAAGGCATTTTTACTCAGGCAGAAGTCAACTTCTGCCTGACTAAAACAGGGTTTTGGTTTCAGCCTCTCTTTCAACCCATGTTGCATTTACTCTCAACAGTGCAGGCTTCAGTAACTTGTCATGGTATGATGGCTCAAACCCATGTTTAAGGGACAACTAATGGCAAAAAATAAAGTTCTGTTTAATTGAAAGATTGCACCAGGTGTTAAATAGACATGTTTTAATGAAATAATACAAACAAAGTACCTTATTGAGCCCTTTTGCTTGTATAGCTGTATAATGGACATGTTATTTGAGAACCTTTGGTTAGATGAATGGAGGTCTGACCCAAGATTCCAAACAACATGTCTGCCTCCCGATACAGTATTAGAAGCAAAGAGGTCTAAATAATGGCACTTTATTTGTATTCTATCGTCAATACATTTCTATTTAACATATCTGCACGTCATGCAGTCTTTAAATTAACCCTAACTTGATTTTACAGTACAGTTGTCCTTTAAATCCAGCCGATTTTTCCAACACCTTTAAGTTTGAAATTCCCTTCTCAATTATGCGGAAAGATGAACTACATTTCGGGTTAACGGTTTGAAGTTTGTGTCGACGTAAGGAGAGAAATTAGCCGACTTCATGGCGGGGCACTTAGCGTCATTATGGTGTAAAAACCTGGGCTTCCAAGAAGAAATACAGGAGAGACACAATGTTCCTGCAGGAGTGAGTCACAGAACATTGTAGAGTCTGGTCCCAGGAGATCTGATATGAATAGACCTCTGGATGCCAGCCACAGATTTTCCTATCTGTGTATTATGCAGACTCCTAACATTAGAGTTATACAGAGCCGCGGGGATGCCCTTAATATACTGAGATTCCTGTTGTCCTCTGCTGGGTCCCCGGTGACTATGAAATCTTCTCCTTTATCGTCCTAAACTATGGTTCGTGTTCTTCCTGCTCTCTCAGTCACAGTTGGATTTCCTGGGCTCATAACCTGGATTATTATGGGAATTATCTCTTAGTTTGCAAATGCATGTGTCTTATCTCTCACGTCTTATCCTCAACCGCTTTCTCCCCATCCGTGTCCTCGCTCCTTGGGTGGTCTAAGCAATCCTTATCTGCTGTCAAAAGACACTTTATCTTTTCCTTCATATATCTGTAGATATTCTGGCAGGAATTGGAGACGAGTTTTTGTGAGGAAATCCATAATTCTCTAAATGTGAGCTTTTTCATAACAGAAAGAGAATGAAAAACACTTTTATAGCTAATCCCATCACAAACCCTAGAAACAAAACCACTCTTTAATCTCCTCCGTGTTTGGCCCGTTTTCAGAATTACTCTGGGGCTGATTAACTCTAGTTTGTTGTCACATGACACAATAGAACAGCACTTGATAGGTTGGGAGAAACTTTGTTTCCATGGCAGTGCTTCTTTGCTTAAAAAAACAAACAAACTAACAATAGGGGGTGAGATGTGGTGGTGTGAAGGATGGGAATCAGTCTGGTTTGGGAACATAAGCGCCCCCCCCCCCCCCTGGGGTTAAGCAATGGGCTGTAGGAGGCTGTCTCCCCAAATTTCATTGGAGAAACTCCGAGAGGTTTGGCTGCTAGCCCTGGGCTCCCTTGGCTCACCCTCCCAAGGCTGTTTCATGAGCAACAAACTATTTAAGGCTAATTCCTTAAATCAAACTCCTTTCCCGACGGATTCCCCCCGTGGGTGCTATCCTTTCAAGCCCATGGATCAGAGCAGAGGTGGGTTTGATTAGTGCAGTGTTTATGGATGGTGCCGGGGGGCCTGTTTACAGCTCGCTCAGTGTGGGCAGTAAATAGCCCAGAACACAAGACCTTGCCAGCAGTTTGAAAAGGTGCTTAGCTAATTATTTTTACTTAATTATTTACTGCCATGGGGACAAGCTCACACCGTCTAGAGTCGTTATCATTTGATATATTGTTTAGATAATGATAACGGGAGAGATTTTTTTTTCATACAGTGCTGTGAAGATATTTAATTACAAAATTAAGAGCAGCAGTGTTTACAAAAAGTCAGTTTAAACCCATCCAGTCAATCAGTCTGTATCTGAATGCCAACGTTCGAAATCGGAATGCTGTACAGCCAATGGGTGGCTGCGTATCAGAGTAATCGGTAAGATACTGTACCATCTATCATCCTCTTGGATGGGAGTTGTCATCCACTGACCCTAAAGAGACATTAAGCTTTAGTATTATGGTCGTTACCCACTCCTTCATGCCAGCGGTGATCCTAGGGATTCCGTCCTCCCTGAATGGATCAGCATGTCAGAGTTCTGAATTGGAACACTGTGCAGCCAGTTCAAGCTTCTATCTACTTCATTCCCAGTCATTGGATATGATCATTTTTTTTATTTTTTTTGCCAGTGTAATTATAACAGATGGCATTGAAATAAGAAATACTTTTGTTTTTTGGTTTACCACAGGATCAGAGTTTCCCAAGTTTGAACTCCTGGGTTTGAAGTGGATGCCTGGCTTAAGCCGACTGCAAGCTAAAGAAATCACTCCGTATGAGGTGGGAGACGGACCATGGCAGAGAAGTGTGGAGCAGCTGACCTCTAACCCAGCTCTCCTGTGTGTGCTCCGCCGGGTCAATGGGTTTAATACGCTGAAACAAGCCATCCAAGAGCTGGTACCCCTGGCAGACAGAGGACCACCCCAGCTCATCATGTCTGCCACACAAGAAATTGCCTTCCGTCAGGCTGCCCTAACCTTCACAGACAAGGAACTGGTTTCTGGTAATTGGCCCCAATCGTAACATATAACGCCCCCCACTCAGCTTCACCTGCCCCCTTCCCTGCAGAACCGTTTTCCCTATAGATATAGTTTAAAGGGACTTTATTATTGCATCTCTTCTCAGTAAGTCCTAAGCATACACGTGCTACAAATCTTCTTTTTTTTTATTTCCCATTAGATCCACAAAGCCGATCCATCCTGAAATACATCGCCCCTCCTTGGATTACCAGCCAATCTGGAGGTAAGAGTGAACGGCGCTCTATCACTTTAAAGGTGTCTGGGAATTCTTTTCAAGTCATTGTATATCTTTGTGTTATTGTATCTCTGTATTTCATGTGATCTTTGCCTGCAGTATCGTATCCATGTAATATGAGCTATCTGTATGTTATTACCTGTGTGTGTTACTCTGGATGTCATTTGTATCCTATATCGGGCAGGGTTACACTCCCTTCTCGACAAAAAAGGGGAATGGGTGCTACAATGCCGGAGAACAAACAGTACTGCAATAGTCTGTCCTGTAGGATAATACCTACTCGGGAGGGCAACTCCATTTTTTGCCTGCTTGCACCTAGAGGATCATCAGCCATACCACACTGACGCATGTAGTCAGTTGTAGGCCGAAATGTACGTCTGTGGTTTGCTGTGCTCCTCGTGTAGAGGGTACTAGCCATGCATTTCGGGTCTGGACTGCCCTTATGGGTGGCATTAGTCTGATATGCTAATGGAGTGGTTCCACTGCAATGGTGTAAGCAGGCAAAAAATGGAGTTGCTCTCCCGAGTAGGTATTATCCTACAGGACAGACTATTGCAGTACTGTTTGTTCTCGGGCATTGTAGCACCCACCCCCTTTTTTGTTACACTCCCTTCTCAATGCCAAAGTTTCCAGATCCTGTGAATTGCCAGGGAGTTTGTATGCCTGTGCTGTAATATATCTGTAGGACTCCAAATGTGTGACAAATATTTGTACACATTTGGAGTAAGCCAGACCTAGCTAGGAGTTAGCCAAGCATTTTTAAGAGCCAGGGAAATGGTAACTTCCATGGAGTTAGGAGCCAGCAGTCTGAAACTGCCTGTCTGGTAGTTAGAGGGGGTTAAATGCTCTGATAATGACTGTATGCATATTATAACTAAAATACATGTCTAGGATAATCTCTATTGTCTCTCTGATAGGTGGAGAAGATCGCAGGACTCAGTCAGAGTCCATATTCACATACATGATCTCAGGTAAGGCCATAGCGCCAAAGGCCTAACACCACTCTAATCAACCCTCCACGCCCCCCACAATCTAATTAATGGATATAAATGCTGACATTTTAAAAATAATTATGTATTAAGTACCTTGTTATTTTTTGCTTTACTTACCTTGAGAACATACCATTTGCAAGATTTCAGGCACAATCCTACTTCCTCAAATTGCTTTGAGATGGGCGAGGCAGTAACTCTTCAGAGCCAATCGTAGGTCTCCCATAGAGATGTCTGGGGATACCCAAGGCCATTGTGCTTGACATCAGTGAGGCATGCCTGCATATGTAGTGCACATGCCTAATTGTTTTCAGTGGAGACTAGACATGCTCCCATTGGAGTGTGCTGTAATCCAAAGAGATGGAGTGTGCCTATCTGATTGCATGAATGCAAAAATATCATCTAGTGCCCATCTGAGCCTTCTAGCTCTAGGTGAACTACAACCTTTACTTTGTTATTGAACCATGGGTAACCTGCTCTCCTCCATATGCTTTTGGATCCCACCAGGTGTTACCACTACTAGTTATTTAGTAGGTAACATGACATTAAGGAAGCTACTGTCTGGCAGCTTGTGGAAGCCAACACTACCATTGCTTGTTCCATCTTTAGACTTCATGGACTAACTTCAGCTCACTCAGCCCGATCGTTTTTATTATGTTCTAACTATTGCAGGTCCTCCGCTGCTCTACACTATTCTCCTCCTCAAGCCGGGGACTTGGAGTCACGCCATCGGAAAGATATTACGCAAGGCTGAGCAGCAAAGGTTCCACGTGGTTGGAATGAAGCCAGTGACATTGACTCCGCTGGATTTCCACCGAATCCTCCCTGAGAACGTGAAGCAGGTGAGGGACTCTTGGTGGAACCAACTAAGCTCGTTCTTCATGACTCCCTCGGTGAAGTGCTGTCAACCATTTGCACATCTGGGAAACTCTAAGCTCTAGATCATTATACCTTTTATTTCAATCCTTAAAGCCTATTGTTTCTTCTACCATAGGATAAATCTCTCTGCTCTCGTCACTGTGACTACCTGACCTCGGCCCCCTGCCTTGTGCTTTGCCTCCGGACACACAATGCAGTGCTGAAGCTCCTGGATCTGCTGGGGCCGGAGGATCCGGACCTGTGTAAAGCCCAAGACCAGTTTCTCTGGAGAGCTCAGTACGGCACCAGCAGTGTTCAGAATGGGATGTACGGTAAGTGACCATTGACCTCAGCTCTGGTCAAAAGAGACAATGGGTTTTGTGAATTCAAATTGATGGTAAAATTTATGGGAGCAGATAAGGGAGGAGCCTTGGGGAGGAGCAGAGGGAATGGTTATAGAAGCAATTTGAGAAAGAGTAAATGGGTTACAGGGAGTGGCAATGGAAGAAGTTAGGGGAGGTGTTACAGGGAGTGGCAATAGAAGAAGTTAGGGGAGGTGTTACAGGGAGTGGCAATAGAAGCAGTTATGGGAGGAGTTACAGGGAGTGGCAATAGAAGCAGTTAGGGGAGGTGTTACAGGGAGTGGCAATAGAAGAAGTTAGGGGAGGTGTTACAGGGAGTGGCAATAGAAGAAGTTAGGGGAGGTATTACAGGGAGTGGCAATAGAAGAAGTTAGGGGAGGTATTACAGGGAGTGGCAATAGAAGCAGTTATGGGAGGAGTTACAGGGAGTGGCAATAGAAGCAGTTAGGGGAGGAGTTAAAGGGAGTGGCAATAGAAGCAGTTAGGGGAGGTGTTACAGGGAGTGGCAATAGAAGCAGTTAGGGGAGGAGTTACAGGGAGTGGCAATAGAAGCAGTTAGGGGAGGAGTTACAGGGAGTGGCAATAGAAGCAGTTAGGGGAGGAGTTACAGGGAGTGGCAATAGAAGCAGTTAGGGGAGGAGTTACAGGGAGTGGCAATAGAAGCAGTTAGGGGAGGAGTTACAGGGAGTGGCAATAGAAGCAGTTAGGGGAGGAGTTACAGGGAGTGGCAATAGAAGCAGTTAGAGACTGTCCATCAAATAAAAGATTATTAACCTAAGAGAAAGATCTCCCATTCTGGCATCGTATCAAATTTAAATGATCTTACTGTTTCTACACTGTGATCAAAACACATAATTGTTTCCCTCTTTTTCTTTGTCTTTGTTGGTGTCTGTTGTTATCTGTTGTTTATCTGTCTCTTGTCGTTTCCCCATTTGCGATTCTTTGTTCTGAGAAAAAAAAAAAAAGTTTTAAAGATAATAATTAGCAAACATGTAAATGACAGAACACATGCTTATTTACATGTTTATTAGAGAATTGTGAAGGATCTGGCTGAATCTAGTCCCTGCATTGCCGAGTCTGCCTGGCATTTCCCAGTGACATAGAGATTCCAGAGCTTTTCCCAGCTGTGCAGCTCTCTCCTTCCTCTCTGAATCTAGGCCAGAGGATATGTAAAGATCAGCTATAGGTGGAGATGACGGGATTAAAGGGTGTTATTCGGGGGATATAGGAGCATGACTATCGGAGGACATAGAACTGCAATCAGAGGGATTAATAAGACTATTTTTAGTCTCCGTTTGAGATCCTCTTTTCATTTTTCTCTGAATTTTTCAGTGTTTGGATTTCTGATGCTCTCTGAGAGATAAAACATTTGCCCGTCTCATTAGTTTTCTACTAACTGGAAACGCGTAGGAAACAATTTTTTTTTTTTTTTTTTTAAATTAATGTGGTTTTTATTCAGCTCTTATGTTCCAAGGATTCAGCTTTATTAAGTGTTACAATGGGGTTGTTTCATGAATCCCCAAATTGTCTATTGATACAGAATCACCTAGAGCAGGGAGTGGGCAACCTGCGGCCCTCCAGATGTTGCAGGGCTGCATTTCTCATACTCCTCTGCCAGCCTCTTAGCTGAAAAGAGCATTATGGGAGATGTAGTTCATCAGCGGCTGGAGGGCCGCAGGTTACCTACCACTAACCTAGAGAGAGAGGACCTTTGGTTCCTTTTGGTGCTGTACCAGCAAAGTGGCTGGCTGAGCAAGATGGGAACAGTGGTTTCCATCAGGCCATATGACTACATGTCATTAGCTCAATGGCTTGTGCCCCATCACACCTTTAATACATTGATAATGAGGCATCTACTCTCCCCATTTTGTAGGATGGTTCTGGCTTGTTTTAAATCTCTCTCTCCCCATGCTCAGGCTGCAGGGTAGGGCTGTTTTGCCCAGGGGGACAAAGACAATTTAATTGGTGTTTGTGCCATTTCCTCTGTCCACATGCTATCATCAGACATCGACAGATACAGACACGAAGATAGGTTTGCTGACTGATAAGATACAGCGATTGATAGGCAGACATGACAACTGGATTGAAAGAGCAAAAGTATTACCGACTGGGGCATTTAAAAGGGGAAAATGGGGCAGTCCCAGGCCATTGAGAGAGATTAGAGAGCAGCCTGAGGGGGCAATTGCCCTTCTGCCCCCCCCCTCCTGTCAGACTGGGTGTAAAATGGGAGTACGCTCCAATCCCACCCTGGTTATGGTGGATCTTTTTTTTAATGATATATTTTCATTCTAGTTCTCCTCTTTCTTTCTCTTTACCACCAGCTTCCACATCTTATGAAGCTGCAATCCAAGACCTGAAGTGTTTTTTCCCAGAAGGCCTCCCCTGTGATCAGTCAAGCGTGCTGGAGTCTGAACAGGTAGGATTTGCTATTTCTGTCCAAAGCAATTTCTTTTACCCTTTATTTAGATGCTGCCAGCACGCATCACCCAGCTGTCATCACATAACAAACCGTCAACGCAAGATTAGATCTATTTAGCAGTATTATATATGATATATATTCTATTAATGTCTTCTGACCTATCTGAACCAGTGTTGCAGATGGAAAATGGCTCGCTAATTTCAATGCTGGGCCAGTCACCAAAACAAGTACCAGGAGTCTTCATTCACAAACGCGTTGGGTGTTTATTCCCCCCCCCCCCCTTGCTGTCTTGTTATTTTCAATAAAGTTTGTTTTAGTCAGGCAACCTGCTTTGTGGTGACTGATTCAGTGCAAGCCATTGTCAGTCTGCATCAGACAGCGCTAGAGATTTGTCACTCATTATCAACCTACCTGTCTCTTCTCTGGACGACTTTCACTGTCCCCTTCCTACCCTTTATTTTTTTGGTTCCTGAATGTTTTATTCAGGTTTTGTGGCTGTTCCTCCTTCAGCCTCTAGTGGCCGCTCTGCTTGTATTTCTTCTCTGCTGGTGTCAGTCGGCCTCATTAACTTGTGCAACAGAAGCCCCTCAAATACCTGCAGTTTATTGCACACAGTACCTTTTGGGTTTTAGCCTGTATTAATGCATCTGAGCATTACTGGCATTCCTGAAGTTTTTGCTTGATTCCTGTTGATGATTCTGCCTGCCTTTGGACCTTGCCTGTTTGCTGCCCACCTTGACCATTGACCTGACGAAGCTCTAGCAAGTAGGCGCGAAACGCGTACGGACTCACTTGATGTTCTCACATTGTTGTTAGCAGATTGCTGTGCCGTTTTTCATTGGAAATAAACGTATACGCACAGCATCTCCTGGAGTTCGTCTCATAATCGTTTGCTACTATCCTCACCAAGTCCCAACCCATTATTTTTATGTATTTTTTCCTTTTCACCTTGACCATTTGCCTGACTCTGATTCTGCCGTTTGGTTGCCAGCCCTGACCGTTTTGCCCATCTGACCTTTTGTCTTGCTGTACGGTTTTGTTTTGCCTTCGGTATTTCTGGTATCCTGGTGTTTTGTCGCTGGGGTTTCCATCTTCGGTTTTAGTGGTTCTAGACAAAGAACAAAAGTCCTGGAAGTATAAAACCTGAGGCTCAACCATAGGGTGGATTCCTTTCAAGTGAATAGCTATGCTCTTTAACCTTGCTTCCGGTGGTTGGTCCTTGCACTACCATCCTAGTTCCGGTTTCCATAGACTTTAACAATTCCAATCCTGCGCCCTGCGCGGTGGGCTTCCAGCCGTGCACCGTGCCCTAGGTGCTTCCAGCCGTGCACCCTGCCCGAGGTGCTTCCAGCCGTGCACCCTGCCCGAGGTGCTTCCAGCCGTGCACCCTGCCCGAGGTGCTTCCAGCCGTGCACCCTGCCCGAGGTGCTTCCAGCCGTGCTCCCTGCCCGAGGTGCTTCCAGCCGTGCACCCTGCCCGAGGTGCTTCCAGCCGTGCACCCTGCCCGAGGTGCTTCCAGCCGTGCACCCTGCCCGAGGTGCTTCCAGCCGTGCACCCTACCCGAGGTGCTTCCAGCCGTGCACCCTGCCCGAGGTGCTTCCAGCCGTGCACCCTGCCCGAGGTGCTTCCAGTCTCTGCCCCCTGCCAGAGGGCTTCCAGTCTCTGCCCTGTTCTTTCTGTTACTGTTCTGTTCCGTCCCAGCTTTTGCCCTGCCAGTCCCATCTATCCACTTCTGTCTGTATTTGCCGTCCAGCCCTGTAAGATGGATTGTGGCATTCAGATAGACTCCGCTATAACCCCTGCTCCTCCCTGGTCTCCTCTCCCAGGTTCTGACATTAACAGTCCTGTGCCAGTTATAAAAGAGGTCAGGATTCAAATACACAAAATAAATAATAAAATAACGCATGCAGGCTTATTAAAAGCACCGCAGGGATGGAAAAACACAATATGTGGACATGTGGATTTTTGGAAGAATTTTTAAAATGCTGTGTTAACGATAAGATCCTAAAAACAGGGATCTGAAGCGTCTATCTCTTCATTTATTGGGTGAATTACAAGTCCACACATTGTGAGAATGGTAGTGAATGACTGTAGGTACTCTGGGAAACCCTTCTAAGCAAGGAAATGATAGCGGCCATTTTAAAGTCCCGGGTAACAAAAACGAACAACTACAAAAAACCTCAAGACAAACCAGTCATTTGAATGTTCTGCAATAAGCGGTCAGGAAACAGTTAATCGCCAATTTCTGTGAATTTTTCCCCAAAACTTTGGGATGCCACACGGAGCAGCTTTCAGCAGCATTGTGTGGAGCCTTCACCCAAAATAGACACAACAAAAGAACAAAGCATTTATTTTCGCTTGTCCTGATTGCCTTCCAGATAAATGACAATATAAAGGACCTGCTGGAAAGGCTGATTTAGCATTGTACGGTGTATTTATTGCAGTCGGTGTCGTTCTTTATGTACCTGTTCTTCTCACAGCTGTGTCGGGACGTGACTCCAACGGGATGTGTCCATATTTAGGGTAATTCAGAGTCGGTTAAGTAGCAGAGGCAGAGACTCGCTGGTAACACTATGCTCTCACACTGGGCCGCTTAATATATCACGAGGCGTGGGTCGGAAGATGTAAGACTAATATTAGTCCTTGTAATTCATGGACAGCATCTGCGGTGTAAGAATCTAACTTTATTCCTTTCTTGATAGACAGGAGACAAACATCCGCCCGGTGCGTTTCACTTAATCTAAAGCGTATGATTAAGTATCTGGTTTTGGACGAGAAACGTGCAAGCTGTTGCTAACTACTTAAAGGGACTGTATCACCTAAACATTGTTTTACTGTGAATGTAGAGGATAAAAAAATATTGAAAATGATCTATACCTTGTGTTAGCAAAACTGCAAGCAAATGCCTAAATTAAGAAAAAATGGTGTTTTAAATGTGTCTGGTGGGCTATTGCCCTTCCTATCCGCTTGCCAGCCCTCCCCTCCGTAGAATACAAAGGATGCTTTTTTGGGGGATTTATAATATGAATGTCTGCCCTGGTTTGTAGAGGATACACTGTAACTTCTCTTTGCTGTTTAAAAGATTATTGAAAATACCGACTACTTTAAAAGTCTTAATCCCCTGTGTTAATTTGTCCTCAGATACCCAGACTGGCACATGATGCCATATTCAACAGCCGAGCACTCCGCAGAGTGGGGAAGAAACCCCTTCAAGGACAATCACCTACCTTGGGTAATGTCTCATAGCAAGGCTTCCTACTCCACAGTATTCCTATACACCTGTAGCTATACCTTTAATTAAAGGAACAGCATTAATAAAAACACTTCACTGGCAGGTAAAGGGTCTTGTTACCAGTGGGGTATATAAGCTGGGACCTAGTTAAGGCCCCTCCCCTGCTGATCCTAATCAAAAATTAGGGTTTCTCTCTGTTCTAGCAGAGAGCCAGTCGCCGACCAGACAGCTGCCTGTCTACCATGGAGGATAAACTGGCATTTACTATCTTTTCCCGACAATTATCCTTCAACACTCAAAAAACAGAATTAATGGGATCTACCTGTTCTCACCATTGGGTGGAGAATCATTTAAACAACCCTTTTGGCCTTCTCTTCCTGAATAGACCCCCGTGTCAGACCGAATACTAGGGCTTTAGTCCTGAAAGAGGGAGTTGTAAGGAATTGGCAAGGGAACTGCAAACTTAGAGGACGACTGTCTGCAAAAAATGTTTTGTTTAATTGAAATATTACATCAAGTGAAGGCATTTTAAATAGATATTGTTTAATGAAAGACTATAAATAAAGCACCTTACTGAGCCCTCGTTGCTTGTGTAGCTTTATTAGGAGGCAGACATCTTGGATCAGATGAGTCAGATCTTCCATCATCTGACCCATCTGATAGAGCTGCACAGATACAGAGGTTCAATAAGGTTAGTCATTTGTATTCTTTAATGAAATCATTTCTATTCAAAATGCCTACATTTGATGTAATCTTTCAGTAAAACTGAACTTATTTTGTTGTCCTTTAAGGCCAAAATAGCAGATTTTACAGTTTAGCTGAACTGCAGAATTTTTCCAACTGGGCTACTTTGCCTTAAAGCACAACCATGGCATCAAATTAACTTGTAATTTTACATAGAAATGTTTTAATGAAAGAATACAAATAATGCACTTTATTGAGCCCTCTTTGCTTCATATACCGCTAACAGGGGGCAGACATGTTGGTTAGAATCTTTACTCCATATTGTTCTCTCAGGGGGCAGACATGTTGGTTAGAATCTTTACTCCATATAGTTCTCTCAGGGGGCAGACATGTTGGTTAGAATCTTTACTCCATATTGTTCTCTCAGGGGGCAGACATGTTGGTTAGAATCTTTACTCCATATCATTCTCTCAGGGGGCAGACATGTTGGTTAGAATCTTTACTCCATATTGTTCTCTCAGGGGGCAGACATGTTGGTTAGAATCTTTACTCCATATCATTCTCTCAGGGGGCAGACATGTTGGTTAGAATCTTTACTCCATATTGTTCTCTCAGGGGGCAGACATGTTGGTTAGAATCTTTACTCCATATCGTTCTCTCAGGGGGCGGACATGTTGGTTAGAATCTTTACTCCATATCGATCTCTCAGGGGGCAGACATGTTGGTTAGAATCTTTACTCAATATCGTTTTCTCAGGGGGCAGACATGTTGGTTAGAATCTTTACTCCATTAAGCTCTCTCAGGGGGCAGACATGTTGGTTAGAATCTTTACTCCATATAGTTCTCTCAGGGGGCAGACATGTTGGTTAGAATCTTTACTCCATATAGTCCTCTCAGGGGGCAGACATGTTGGTTAGAATCTTTACTCCATATCGTTCGCTCAGGGGGCAGACATGTTGGTTAGAATCTTTACTCCATTAAGCTCTCTCAGGGGGCAGACATGTTGGTTAGAATCTTTACTCCATATAGTTCTCTCAGGGGGCAGACATGTTGGTTAGAATCTTTACTCCATATAGTCCTCTCAGGGGGCAGACATGTTGGTTAGAATCTTTACTCCATATCATTCTCTCAGGGGGCGGACATGTTGGTTAGAATCTTTACTCCATTAAGCTCTCTCAGGGGGCAGACATGTTGGTTAGAATCTTTACTCCATATAGTTCTCTCAGGGGGCAGACATGTTGGTTAGAATCTTTACTCCATATAGTCATCTCAGGGGTCAGACATGTTGGTTAGAATCTTTACACCATATAGTTCTCTCAGGGGGCAGACATGTTGGTTAGAATCTTTACTCCATATCGTTCTCTCAGGGGGCAGACATGTTGGTTAGAGTCTTTACTCCATATGGTTCTCTCAGGGGGCAGACATGTTGGTTAGAATCTTTACTCCATATTGTTCTCTCAGGGGGCAGACATGTTGGTTAGAATCTTTACTCCATATCGCTCTCTGAGGGGGCAGACATGTTGGTTAGAATCTTTACTCCATATCGTTCTCTCAGGGGGCCGACATGTTGGTTAGAATCTTTACTCCATATCGTTCTCTCAGGGGGCGGACATGTTGGTTAGAATCTTTACTCCATATCGATCTCTCAGGGGGCAGACATGTTGGTTAGAATCTTTACTCAATATCGTTTTCTCAGGGGGCAGACATGTTGGTTAGAATCTTTACTCCATTAAGCTCTCTCAGGGGGCAGACATGTTGGTTAGAATCTTTACTCCATATAGTTCTCTCAGGGGGCAGAAATGTTGGTTAGAATCTTTACTCCAAATAGTCCTCTCAGGGGGCAGACATGTTGGTTAGAATCTTTCCTCCATATCGTTCTCTCAGGGGGCAGACATGTTGGTTAGAATCTTTACTCCATTAAGCTCTCTCAGGGGGCAGACATGTTGGTTAGAATCTTTACTCCATATAGTTCTCTCAGGGGGCAGACATGTTGGTTAGAATCTTTACTCCATATAGTCCTCTCAGGGGGCAGACATGTTGGTTAGAATCTTTACTCCATATCATTCTCTCAGGGGGCGGACATGTTGGTTAGAATCTTTACTCCATTAAGCTCTCTCAGGGGGCAGACATGTTGGTTAGAATCTTTACTCCATATAGTTCTCTCAGGGGGCAGACATGTTGGTTAGAATCTTTACTCCATATAGTCCTCTCAGGGGTCAGACATGTTGGTTAGAATCTTTACACCATATAGTTCTCTCAGGGGGCAGACATGTTGGTTAGAATCTTTACTCCATATCGTTCTCTCAGGGGGCAGACATGTTGGTTAGAGTCTTTACTCCATATGGTTCTCTCAGGGGGCAGACATGTTGGTTAGAATCTTTACTCCATATTGTTCTCTCAGGGGGCAGACATGTTGGTTAGAATCTTTACTCCATATCGCTCTCTGAGGGGGCAGACATGTTGGTTAGAATCTTTACTCCATATCGTTCTCTCAGGGGGCAGACATGTTGGTTAGAATCTTTACTCCATATCGCTCTCTCAGGGGGCGGACATGTTGGTTAGAATCTTTACTCCATATCGTTCTCACAGGGGGCAGACATGTTAGTTAGAATCTTTACTCCATATCGTTCTCTCAGGAAGCAGACATGTTGGTTAGAATCTTTACTCCATATTGTCCTCTCGGGCAGACATGTTGGTTAGAATCTTTACTCCATATTGTCCTCTCGGGCAGACATGTTGGTTAGAATCTTTACTCCATATCGTTCTCTCAGGGGGCAGACATGTTGGTTAGAATCTTTACTCCATATCGTTCTCTCAGGGGGCAGACATGTTGGTTAGAATCTTTACTCCATATTGTTCTCTCAGGGGGCAGACATGTTGGTTAGAATCTTTACTCCATATCGCTCTCTCAGGGGGCGGACATGTTGGTTAGAATCTTTACTCCATATAGTTCTCTCAGGGGGCAGACATGTTGGTTAGAATCTTTACTCCATATAGTTCTCTCAGGGGGCAGACATGTTGGTTAGAATCTTTACTCCATATAGTTCTCTCAGGGGGCAGACATGTTGGTTAGAATCTTTACTCCATATAGTCCTCTCAGGGGACAGACATGTTGGTTAGAATCTTTACTCCATATCATTCTCTCAGGGGGCAGACATGTTAGTTAGAATCTTTACTCCATATCGTTCTCTCAGGAGGCGGACATGTTGGTTAGAATCTTTACTCCATTAAGCTCTCTCAGGGGGCAGACATGTTGGTTAGAATCTTTACTCCATATAGTTCTCTCAGGGGGCAGACATGTTGGTTAGAATCTTTACTCCATATAGTCCTCTCAGGGGTCAGACATGTTGGTTAGAATCTTTACACCATATAGTTCTCTCAGGGGGCAGACATGTTGGTTAGAATCTTTACTCCATATCGTTCTCTCAGGGGGCAGACATGTTGGTTAGAGTCTTTACTCCATATGGTTCTCTCAGGGGGCAGACATGTTGGTTAGAATCTTTACTCCATATCGCTCTCTCAGGGGCAGACATGTTGGTTAGAATCTTTACTCCATATTGTTCTCTCAGGGGGCAGACATGTTGGTTAGAATCTTTACTCCATATCGCTCTCTGAGGGGGCAGACATGTTGGTTAGAATCTTTACTCCATATCGTTCTCTCAGGGGGCAGACATGTTGGTTAGAATCTTTACTCCATATCGCTCTCTCAGGGGGCGGACATGTTGGTTAGAATCTTTACTCCATATCGTTCTCACAGGGGGAAGACATGTTAGTTAGAATCTTTACTCCATATCGTTCTCTCAGGAAGCAGACATGTTGGTTAGAATCTTTACTCCATATTGTCCTCTCGGGCAGACATGTTGGTTAGAATCTTTACTCCATATTGTCCTCTCGGGCAGACATGTTGGTTAGAATCTTTACTCCATATCGTTCTCTCAGGGGGCAGACATGTTGGTTAGAATCTTTACTCCATATCGTTCTCTCAGGGGGCAGACATGTTGGTTAGAATCTTTACTCCATATTGTTCTCTCAGGGGGCAGACATGTTGGTTAGAATCTTTACTCCATATCGCTCTCTCAGGGGGCGGACATGTTGGTTAGAATCTTTACTCCATATAGTTCTCTCAGGGGGCAGACATGTTGGTTAGAATCTTTACTCCATATAGTTCTCTCAGGGGGCAGACATGTTGGTTAGAATCTTTACTCCATATAGTTCTCTCAGGGGGCAGACATGTTGGTTAGAATCTTTACTCCATATCGCTCTCTCTGGAAGCAGACATGTTGGTTAGAATCTTTACTCCATATAGTTCTCTCAGGGGGCAGACATGTTGGTTAGAATCTTTACTCCATATAGTTCTCTCAGGAGGCAGACATGTTGGTTAGAATCTTTACTCCATATAGTTCTCTCAGGGGGCAGACATGTTGGTTAGAATCTTTACTCCATATAGTTCTCTCAGGAGGCAGACATGTTGGTTAGAATCTTTACTCCATATCGTTCTCTCAGGGGGCGGATATGTTGGTTAGAATCTTTACTCCATATAGTTCTCTCAGGAGGCAGACATGTTGGTTAGAATCTTTACTCCATATCGTTCTCTCAGGAAGCAGACATGTTGGTAAGAATCTTTACTCCATATCGTTCTCTCAGGGGGCAGACATGTTGGTTAGATTCTTGGGGCAGAATTCTATACATGATGGTCGTTTCCTGTTAGAGCTTCATGAACAAACAAGTGCTCAATTATGTGCTTTATATCTATTCTTTCATTAAAGCATTTCCATCCACATTATCTACACTTACACGTAATCTTTCAATTAAACAAGTTATATTTTGCCTACAGTTGTCCTTTAAGTCTGCAGTTTCTTAGTCAATTCCCTCTTCCATGAACAAAGCTTAGTTGTAAGCAGCACTACAATCATCTACTGACAAAGTAACGTTTTTTTTTTAGTTGCCATCGCCACGTAATTACCTGACCGAGTACCACGCAAGTTTACCCATACATCGGAGTGCGGACTGTGACTGTGAGTGATAACGCAGGCAGTGTAGAGGCTGTTGGTGCAGCTTATCCTCTCACTGTATGGAAAATGCGAGTCACATCCACAGTTGCACGTGCACTTCTTATGACGCACACTTCTTTACACAGGCACACAGCTGTACAGTAGACCCACAACCTTATATGTTTAAAGATAAGCTTCAGTTTGTCCTTAACTCTTGCCGTCCCAGAGGAAGATAAACTATAATCCATAACGTTGGATTATTTCAGTCTGGACCAAAAAAAAAAAAAAACGAATCTACTAATCTGCACCAATAAATGCATGTTAGAGCTGATATTTTCAAATGAATATGGATTTATTTATTCCAGGTTCTGTTTTTTTTTTTTTTTTTTTTAGCTTTTTGCAATACTTCATGTGAAAATTTACCTTTACAATCTTTCTCCTGGGTATTTATCCAGCCCACCACAACACTAGTAGCTCAAGCAATAAATAAGCCGGGTCAGTGGTCTCCCATCTTCCCATGCATGGAAATTCTTGCTCTGATCCTCTTGCAAGTATGTAAAAAAAAACTGATGGAGCAGAGCAGGAAGCTTGCATGCAATTGTATACACAATCCCTAAACTGTGCTCCCTTTAGTGTTCCTTTTTATTTTAAGATCTGATGAGCGTCTCTACAGGTGTACCCACAACCCCAGTGGAGACCCGCTTTTTGGGATGGGAAACAAAGTCGCAGATTCCACTTTTTTTTATTTTTTCTTTCTGCTCCTAGGAGATCTTTCCATATGCCGATGGACTCAAAATGCCAGGCACCTTCCCTCTACACAAGAGATTCCGAAATCCTAAACATCAGCTTTAGCCCTAAAAGGGGCTAGTCAGTTGGTTATAGCTACTAACCGGTTTTTCTGTGGAGGGTTTAAATTGGAAGCCTGAGATCTGTTTGATAATCTGGTAGACTTCCCCCATATGTCAGCATGTATTGATAGCCTGTGAATAGATTTTCCTAATGTTTGAAGTTACCTTGTACCACCATAGCAGCCTCTTCCTGTTAGTTTCCCACCTTGTTGCACTATTGGATGAAGTTTAGAATTACTTTGTGCCATTTGTTTCCTGAGAAAACGGTATCTAATAGAGTTGAGCGGACACCTGGATGTTCGGGTTCGGCAGGTTCGGACGAATTTTGAAAAAATGTCCGGGTTCAGTGCTCGAACTTGACCCCAAACCCGAACCCCATTGAAATGGGGACACGAACTTTTGGCCACTAAAATGCCTCTAAAAAAGTCATAGTAAGGGCTAGAGGGCTGCAAAATGAAGTAAAATGTGGGTGAGTGTCCCCATTCAATTGACCTATTCGTATGAATGGGGACTCTATTTCGGTTTATAGAAAGCCCATAGCATTACATACAATGTAATTTCCGAACCCCGAACTCCAACCCGAACATACAGTGAAATGTCCGTGTTCGGGTCCGGGGTCCAAAAACCGTAATGTTCGGTACGAACAGTGCGGTTCGGGTTCGCTCAACTCTAGTATCTAATTATTTTTCCCAGCATTGCATAAAAGGTCGTTTGTTTGGTTTCTTCGCTGCAAGAAAACTGATAAAGTCTACTGAGTGCATTTGGTGGCCTGGTTTGCACCACTGTGTTTAATCATTTCTCTGACATTGTTCACTGATATTTTTTTTTATTTTACTTTTTAGATCGGTCCTTCATCAGCGCCCTCGGCCAGACCACATGCCTCCTTTTCCCTCCCTGCACTGTGAGTGGCTGTTCCCCACCCTACATCCACGGACTAGAGAAGCTGATTGGTAGAGACTTCTGTATCACAGGGGCGCGGCTTACTGCATTCGACCAATCACAGGCTCTATTTGTGACAGAGCTATGCAAGCCTAAGGATAGCTTGTCAACTGAGGTATACCTCCCAGTTCCTCTTTTTCTACCCAATGAGCTCGGAATATGTGGTATATATGAGTGTATCACAGAGCCCTGCAACAATAAAACTCTCAGTAATGTGTTGAAATAGTAGTAAGGATTAAATATAACACTTTATATTCTAATTTTATAAAATTAAATCAGGAGGTCACCTAAAATGGGCAATATGCTGGTGTCTGCATCCCATAATGCTTAGCATGTCGCTAGCCCGCTCAGCACTGTGGAATTCCGATGTCAATGTAAGGGGACAGGTAGAAGGAGCAGCCATGTTGCATGTGGCGGCAGTTCACGTCAGATTAGTATATCTCTTGATCTACGGGTTTGCTGGCAATTTCATCAGCAGAGATCTAGAGTGTATACCTACCTGAATCTCCACTATGTTTTAAAAGAAGAAACCATTACAGTAATCAATGGTGTGATGTAGGGAGAGCATGTTTGGGGCAGAGTGCTAAAATGGAAACCGATGGAATATTCCTGCTGATTGTTCCACTTTTAGTCCCAGAATTGTTCTTTTATACAACCAAACAGTCTTTACACTGTCCGTGATTCTGAGTTTGTTTTCTTTCCACAGTTCCGAGCCCTCGCGGAGGGACCCTGTCTGCTCGTAGCTGCCCAGCGGGACAATGCAGTGTCTTGTTTCAGCTCTCTGATGGACAGGTAAGCATTGCTAAGTAAAGGAACTATTGATCTTTCCACTAAGGGCTTAATTCGGGAAAGAGGGAATTGACAAGGGAATTTCAAACTTAAAGCCAAAGCAACCAATTCGGAAAATTCCAGCTGCTTTGACCCTAACCCCTTTGCAGCTTTGACGTCTTCAAATACTTTGTGACAGGCAGCATAGGATCGCTGTGAGCGATTATCAAAGCCATCATATGTCCCGGATGTGGTCCGAGCTGGCTCGATTTGAGGCTCAGTCCTCTACTGGGAGCCGGCGGGTGTGCGAGCGCACCCCCTGCTCGGAGTGAGAGGACATATATGTCCGTACACGAGGACCATCCTGTTTCAGATTTATATATACGTCCTTTTTGCTCGAGCAGGTTAAGTTTGACATTTTCTTCTCAGTTCACTTTCTCATGAATAAAGCTCTATGTATGTTCCTAAAATACTGCTGGGAACATGATGGGTACAGCTGCCAGGAGCAGGGCTGATATCCGTGGGTTGTGACCCAACGATGGTACAGAGCGTCATACAAGTCACAATGAGTCACGCTATCAGGGATATCGCCCACTAACACTCTGTGCTCTAGTTCCACAGTGATCTATTCCTTCATTACCACATGGGGTTGTTGGATGGGCTTGACGCTGACTGTGGCACAATCAGACCCTCCGACTGTCCTGCTCTAAGCGGGATGTCCGCGACTCCTTTTTACTATCCCAGTGTCCTGGTTTTCGATTTCCCGGGTAATGAAAACTGTGAAAATGGTCTGGGACTGCGCTCTTGACATGACTTCCTCCCAAGCCATTCCCCTCGCTGTTCTTGAAAAGTTGGGGGTATGTACAAATGTGGGCGCCAATAGAGGATTCCACTGGTCAAGGCACTACCACCCTGGCCTGCGCTCACAGGGGACAGCCTGGAAGGTGTAAGGAGGAGGTGAATTGATGCCACCACACACTCTTGGCTCATCCAATAAAAAGATTCTTTGTTGTGACTTGGTAACAACGTGGCTTCCCATTGGCTGGCTGAAGAATGGGATCCATGATGGTTCAAACACATGATAGTAGATGATGTCTGCATACTTCAGTGTCGCCCCTACACGCAGACACCCTCCCACACTGCCTGTTTGTGCCAAGGACCAAATATAATACACAGATTACACATAATACAGATATAAGGAACATTCCAGGGTCATGTTTGACAATACAAGGTGCAGCAGGCTCCTTAATACTGGCTCTTCTCATTCATTATTAGATCATACGATACTCCAGTGTCTGATTACACGCAGCATGGTTTACTAACAGCTGAATTATTACCTGGAAAATGTCCTTTTGTAAAGTGTATTCTTTACAGAAATTCCTTATAGCAGGTGGGAGAGTTCATTGGTAAATACTCACAGTACCTGTACCAATATCCGGGTTTCAGGTTATCTTTCTCATCCTTATGAGATTGATAAAAAAGAAATATATATATATAAATATAACCTTTATTATCCACACGCATAGCATCTAAGTATGGTGACAACACCACTTGGAGATGAGGCGGCCATCTTTGGACGTTGGTGAATGAAATGGACACTCATTGAAGCATCGTTTGATATAATATGTCCACGATGTACTGATACAGAGGAGGCTATATACTAAAAGGTCACCAATTTATCTATACATTGTGCAGGGACATGAGTTTCCCCTTTTTAGAGAATGGCCTCCAGAAGGCGTATAAAGGAACCCACTCTTGCAAGCTTAGTCTAGTGGGATATAAAGGATATACAGAGAGAAGGTTGTCACAAAGCTCGCCTGTCAAGTACCCCCAGGGGTTAAACTGTGCCTGGCAGAGCGGGGTCAGAGAGAGGATTTGGCAGATTGAAGCAGGGACGGTTCAGTTTCCTCTGATGGATTACGCTTCATGATTATCCCTTTATGGAAAGCTTTTGTTATGCCAGAGATTAGATGGTGTGTCAGGGTCTCCATGACTTAAAAGATGGAGCATCGTCTACACCGAATCGGGCGGGCAGGGGAGAGGAGGTTAACCCTATGTGCCAGGGGGCCAGCCGGTTCCCCACACAGAGCTGTGTAAAAAGAGCCGGAATATGACCAAACAAAGCTGTTAGACGCGTCATCGCTGACTCCCAGGATGAGGAAGATTGATGGGTCCACACAAACTGCTTTTCCATTTCATCTACTCTGCACTCATCGCCGGACCAGGATTATCCCAATGACCTACAGAAAATAATCCTATGTGTCTGAGTAACAAAACTAACCTGCTATCACCACGATCGTTCATTACCAATACTTGCTTCGGGCTGAATGCCAGCCCCATCCTAATCAAATCTGGTCTCATATTTAACACTTCAAGGGACTGTGTCACCGAAACACTGGGAAAATTATCTATACATTGCGTTAGCAGTATTGCAACCACAAGTTTAAATTAGGATAAAAATATGTTTTAAATGTGGAGTATTTTGCTAATATTATATACAAGAAAGACACCGGGCTCCGTGTATGCGCAGAGTCTTTTATCACTGCCGCGATCTATATAGGCGAAATAGTTGCCGCGGACGAAACCACGTTGAAACAGTATAGAGCACTTCGCTGTATGGAAGCCGCCCATTCGTAGCAAATAGTATTACCTGAGAAAATGTATACATCCGCCATAAAGGCACCAAATCCATGTATAGGAAAGTGGGGAAAATAGCTTTATTGAACCAAAGTAAAAAATAAAGATCCACACACTGCTAAGGTTAAAGATTGTGCAAATTATCCACGCGGTGGAACAAATAATCGTGGCGAGCGCAGGCCCAGGTGTTAAAGGGACGGGACGCCTCCTCACCACAGTTCAAACTAAGGTCTAAACTCTAACACAGAATAATACAAAAAACACAGTATAATAAAATATATATCCCTGTATTGAATTCAACCTCTGTATTTATATTGAGTAGTACCCCTTTTTGCCCATGCCCGTCAACAATGTGCCTGTTTAAAATCTGATCAAGCCACTTTTTTAGCCACTATGGATCGTGGCCACATTGGAAGGAATCAAACGGGAAAAGAATACGATTTTTCAAAAGACTGAGGAAAAATTGGCAACATGAGAGAAACATAGAATGTGTCACCGGCAGATAAGAACCATTCGGTCCATCTAGTCTGCCCAATGTTCTGAATACTTTTATTAGTCCCCAGTTCCCTATCTTATATCTAGGATAGCCTTATACCTATCCCACGCATGCTTAAACTCCTTCACTGTATTAACCTCTACCACTTCTACTGGAAGGCTATTCCATACATTCACTACCCTCTCAGTAATGTAATACTTTCATTAGTCCCTGGCCTTATCTTATATCTAGGATAGCCTTATACCTATCCCATGCATGCTTAAACTCCATCACTGTATTAACCTCTACCACTTCTACTGGAAGACTATTCCATGCATCCACTACCCTCTCAGTAATGTAATACTTTCATTACTCCCTGGCCTTATCTTATATCTAGGATAGCCTTATACCTATCCCATGCATGCTTAAACTCCTTCACTGTATTAACCTCTACCACTTCTACTGCTGCCCGTTATGCAAATGATCTGCCACTCTAGAGAATAACTAATCTGCATGCAAGTCTGCATGGCCGAAGTCCTCAAATCTATACATTCACTTGCAATCTATAGAGTATTTTCGCACATCTATTAAAAAACTCTAGGGCAGCAGAATCCCTGTAATCGCAGTGCCAGGAATAGATTCCCTTTAAATTACATTTTAAACAGTGCGTGTGTGCACCAGTGTCTCTGTGTATTAATGTTCTCCATTAACCCCTTCCCTGTTGGGGCAGATGGACTCTATACCCCTTCCCTGCAGCTCGACACATACATTGTCACAAATTTTGCACGCTTTGGCATCCTACAGCCAAAAAAACAGGGCCAGAAAAGATGGCCAAGGAACCAAAGTCCCATTTACCTCCAGGCTCAGACAATGGATGGCAGGCCTGCATAAACGCACATATATATATATAAATTTATATACAGGCTTTTTATACTGAGAGCCAGCAAGGAGCAGCCTGTGTGACAGGAGGCTGTGTCAATCCCAGCAGGGAGCTATGTTGATTTCTTCCTCTGTCGGAAGGAAGGGAGGGGGGGGGGGGGGAGATGGGAGCTCATGAGATGTTCCCCTCCCTGGTTCTTATCTCCGATGTTACAGAACTGCCAGTCTGAAAGACCAGGAGTTCTAGCCAGCTGCACAGGAAAAGTAGGCCAGACACAGTTTTAAAACAGTGTATGAAAGGATTTGTCTCTTTTTTTTTTTTTTTTTTTTTTAGGTACTGCACAGATTTTGGTACTTCAAAAAAAAAAAATCATCATTTTTTTTTTAAGCTGGCTGTTTTTAGTTATTTTTAAAAAGGAGCAAAAAAATTGTGTTTCTTTTAAAAAAAAAAAAAAAAAAAAATATAGCTAACATAAAAAACCAGCAAGGTCTGCTAAAATTGGCCTTCAAATAATGAAGTGTTTCCGAATTTGATTGGTCGGTTGAATTGGGCTAAATCCTGAAAATTCACACAAAACGTTTCTGTAAAAATTAACCAAACCTGTTCATTTATTCTTTCCTCAATCGAAAAATAATAACAAATTCGGAAACATTTACAAACTTTTTTTTTTTTCCTGCCGCTGTAGCAACGAAACCTTTTAACCTACCACTGCCCTCTTCTTGTGTCACATGACTGCGGGTACTAATTAAAAAGGCCCGAACATAAAAATCTAAATTGGGCTAAATATTATCTATATTTAAGCAGCGCATTAGAAATCGATGATGGCGTATTTGCTAATGCTATACAGTCACCAGATTAGGGGAAATAGATGATTGAAAAATGTAACGTCACATTTACAAAAGAAAAATCGTCCACAGAAAATAATGAGGCATTTGTCATGTTGGTAATCATTTATGTATATTATTATTTTATATGTTTATTTATAAAATGACAGAATCTTCTGTAGCCGCTAAGAGTGTGCAAACAAAGCAATTTTCTCAGCTTTTCATCTATTGTTTCGGAGGTTTTATGTTTCCCAGGAAATGTGATGTTGAGACTCTTGCCAGTTACTAACTATGAATTAGTCAGATGGTGATGTGACAGCCAGTCATTAACCGTTTATCTGCTTCCTCTCTAGCACCCGCACCGAGACCTGGCGGGATTCAGCCAGCCCGAGCTTCACGCCAGGAGTGATGTGTCCACAGACTGAAGCCCAGGTATAATGTGGATGCAAGGGCCTGAGACCGAACATCAGCTTCAACCAGTGATAACAGGGTTTACACAAACCAGACACTGCCAGCATTTGTGCACAATCACATTTATAGTGTTGATTTCATTTTGTACAAATGAATTGAGATATATGGATTGCCTCTGGGAAATAATAGTGCCAGGGGAGGGACATGGAAAGCTTCCTTCTTTTAATTCCTTCCTTTTTATTACTTGCGCTCTGTCTCTCTTTCTATCTTCATTTCTCTATTCTTTCTTTCTTTTCTTTTTTTAGTTCTCTTTTCTTTCTGTCTTTATTTCTTTCCTCCCTTTTTTCCACTTTCTGCCCTCTCTTTTTCTTTTTCTGTCTCTCTTTTTTTCCTTCTTTTCTTTTCTTTTTTCTTCTTTCTGTATATTTCTTTTGTTCTTTCTTGCGATCTCTCTTTCACTAATTCTTTCCCCTTTTCCCGTCGCTGCCCAATCTCATGTGCTTCTCTTTCCCTTCAGGCTAACAAGATGATCTGCTGTTTCTTTGATTCGCTGACCCCTGACAGCATTCACCAAATTGCACTGCAGGATTTATGAAAAAAAAAAAAAAACCCTTGTCACCGCAGTGCCTCTCCCGATAGAACGGATGTCACACCACAGAGCATTCAACTCACCAACAATTGGGTACACTATGGGTTGTTACATTGGATGTTTATACTACTAGATGGAGCAGCGTAAAAGACACAAAGTGAGATGATTGCTCCAATCTCAGGACTTCACAGTTTATGTTCTTGCACCTTATTGTCTACTATTTGCTGCTAAGCCTCACCAATATGAAGGGATTACACACATTATTATAATTTTTTTCCCCTAAGAGATAAGCTAAGGCGTTCATGTATAACTTTGTCTGGAGATACTATTATTTGTTCTTATTTGGTGTTGATAAGAACTGGGGGGTTTCCCCCTCTGTTCATAACTGTGTTTGTTTTGGGAGGCTCCTTTTTGAAGTTTAGTTTACTTGTTTCTAATATGTGTTCTTCTGCTAGCTCGGAATCGGTGAGATAAGTGGGACTCTCTTTGGCCACTTCCTGTAGAAGATGTGGAAGTTCTCCAGACCATCTCCTATGGGATTTTAATCTTTTCTCCCTCATTTTACCTTCCCCTTGGAGTCTCTTGTGCTCTCTCTCATGGTATTTCAAGGTACCTCAATTTCGTGATATTTTTCATGAGCTCTATTACGTCATCTTGAGATTTTGGATAAAAGCTGCCAAAATCTACTTCCCTGCTGACCTTTTACAATCTCTTTAACTGGTATGGTCTTCAGATACTTTCTTAGAGGTCATCATTATTGGATGTGTGGACTAACCTCTTCGTTGAGAGCTCTCTCTCTCCGTTGAGACATGGGGTGTCTCTTTTATTGAATGTATGAATTTTCAGAGTCTATTTATTTGTGAATTCGCCATAGGAACCTTCCAAAGTTTGGGTGATCTGTTGAGACTGTGCACAGTGAACCTGTCTATAGATACCCCGGTCTATAGGTTTCAGTCTGATATTTGCATGTGTGTGCATATACAGCTGCTTCATGTTTTGCTATTTTGGGCTCTTGTCTACTTTTCTTTACACAGCATCTTTTCCACTACTCTTACTTTTCACGTGGTGGTAAATAAAGTTCATTTTCAGAGAGTTTATTATTTCGACTGTTCCTTGACTGCCATTTATAACCAACATCTTCCTGTACAAGGATGTGTCTTGTTTTTCCAATCTCATTGACAATAGTATATTCAACTGGGTTGTTTTAGCTTACAGAGCCATTAATTCTCAAAATATGTGCATATAGGTCATTAGCACCACTTCTCCGATCAACCAAAATGCACCCCTAAGACTGATATTTGGTGGGTGTATAATTCAGAATGTAGAATGCAATACTGTATGTACTGTGGCGATTTGTGCAATTCTAACATGCTTTTTTAGGCTTTCTTGAAGGCCGCGAGGCATCCTGTGACTAAATTAAGGTCGATTAAGATAGATAACTATCTACAAGTAGAGCAGTCAGCAGGGACATTCTTTCCATGGTGACTGCTCCAATTTTTTAGAACTTTGCCCCATAACTGACTTTTATAAGTAGTCCAATTTGTGTCTTAAGTGCCACCTGTGTTATTTCTAATTGAGGGCCTGTAAATATCAGCCTAAATTCAGTACACTAGGCCTTTAATGAACTTAAGGGCCCCCCGTAAATGAACAATTTCTGGAGCTCCCCACTAGGCCAGTATGGCTCAGTGTGACTGTGATACTGAACTGAGAGTCTGTCATCATGGAGACCATTAAAAGATGGGCCCAAGTGCACACATAAACCACCTATGGAGTCACATTGGAACTCAACGTGTGCTACAGCAGTGTCTTTTTTACATCTCTCCAGGGCCCTAAGATTGTCTTCGCCCTCCCGGCAGTGTCTCCCTACACCCGCACGGGCCCTCTCTCCTTTCCCAACTTGATAGCCGAGACTGGCGGTGTTTAAAATTCCTTCATTCATTGTATCGGAGAGTCCTGGTATTTGGTGGCTCTGAATCAGAAGATGAGAACGTCTACGATGACCTAAAGAGGTACCAGGGAATTAGGAGAAATTATCACAGAGCATGGAAAAGTACAAGCTTTTATTAAGTGAATAGAGCTTCTCAGGAGAGAGACGAGGGAAGGAAACCTTTGGGGATAAATCAATAAAACGTGACAGCGGGTGGTAGAAAGAGCACTGAAAAAGAGACAGATGGAGAAGGAAAGAGAGTAGACACTCTGGAGGGGAGAAGAGACAGTCTGTGACTGATTGCTATTGGAAATGGTCTGAACTAAGGAGATTAAAAAAAAAAAAAAACTCACTAAAGACAGCCAGAAATCTGGAAAGTGACAGATTGTGTAAGATGTTGATCACTTCTTGGAAAAAAAAAATAAAAAATCAAAAGAAAATGCCTGAGAGTTTTATGAATGTACCTCTGGCTACAGGGAGGGCTTTTGCCCTACCCCCAGTTAAGCCCTAGAATCTATACCACTACTCACCTCCGCTGCAAGACAAAAAGGGTAATTGTGCCTAATCAAAATGCACAATTATGTAAATCCATGTGTCTGCCCAGCCTGACGAAGGCTGAAGCAGCCAGTTTATCAGAGGTAATTAAATCATTTCCACTGAATGAACAAAACCTTCTGATCACATAGCAGGTACGGCATGGCCGGCAGCAGTGCCAAGCTCCCACGCGTTTCGCCCTGCCAGATCCTTTTCGATGGTACATAGGACAGGTACAGGCGGCAGCACTCTCCTCCTCCACACTTGCTGCCCTGCCATGTGCTCTGTTTGTACTTGGAGAAGGAAAGAATGCCAGCAGCCCTTATAACATAAGAACTATCATGGCCTCCGATATTGGGCATGTCCATCAGTAATACCACCTGATCGCTTTCTCCTTAGTTATATGCGAGATGCTATTTATACTCAGTGCTCTCTACTTATACACTTATTTGTTCTATCACCCCCCCCCCCCCTACTATCCTCCCAAATAATCCTATATCTGTACCCCATCCCTATAACTCTAAATCCTGGTTGATCCTATATTTCCTCTTCTTGATCTAAAAATCCATCTTATGAATTTTCCCCTACTTGCCCGTTTTAATTGCTTGTAATATTACCTTCCATAGCATTAATACCCCTTTCTCCTTGGATATAAACCTCTAACTGCACAGCAACACATTACTACCCCACGTCTTGTGACCAATCCACTATACTCCTAGAATAAGCCGGCTACACCGGCCGAAGATCTTTTCTGTACTCTTCCTTTATGGGCAGCTTTGCCGAAAAAATTAGACGGGTTCTAAACTGTTAAAGTGCCATTAAACGTGTATTTAATTTAAAGAGAGACCTTCGTTTTTGAATGACCGGCTATTATGACGCTTCCGCAGGAAGAATCAATGCCGCCGCTGTGGCTTTTGTTTTTTCACTGCCACCAACAGAGTTGTCCATAACTAGGTCCCCTCTGTTGGAATTCCAAAAAATGACGGTCTTTGCGCAGGGGCGTCACTAGGGTTGGTGTTACCAGGTGCGAAAACTCATGGTGTCCAGCGGACGCGGCTGCCAGAAAAAAAAAAAGTTTAGCAGCGCGGTGCGGGGGGTGCCGGCAGCACGGGTGTCACCCCCGCTGGAGGTGTCACCCGGTGCGGTCCGCACCCCCCCTCGGGACGCCACTGGCTCTGCGACAGCCGCTTCCTATGGATGCCAGTTAGAGGATAAACTGGCAATGTGTGTGGAGTCAAGAAGGAATTTTCCCCCTGAAAGCAGAATTCGAAATTACTGAAGGGGTTTTATTTATTTTTTTGCCTTCTTTTGGATCAACAGCGGTAAACAAGGCATAGGAAAAGTGTTGAATTGAACGGCGGAATTGTGGGGTGGCAATTTGCTCTACACAGAGCCCCCCCCCCCCCTATATAATATTAAAACAGGGCTGTGCACTGGAAATATCCTTCTAAGGATTTAGTTTGAACAGTGATCTGATGCAGTTGTCACGGTAACTGAGAGGACCCCCTCTCTGCAAGGCGAAGATACCATGTAGGTGCTGGCCCTTCCGTATACAGACTAAGGAATATTGACAGAGTCTGTATCCATATGTCAGTTTTCCCAGTTAGAAAAATTGCAGCCATTGAGATGGAAGGATAGTATAGATATATAGACATCATCACCTCTAGCAGTCATATCTGTGATGTCAATGAGGCAGTCTCTAACATGGACCTAAGTCCCTATGCCAATCTTTTTTCCTCTTTTGTCCGTCTTTTGCATTAGGTCAGAATTTTTCTTGTCTGTGTGTGTATCACAGAGCTCCACAGCAATAAAACTCATAGTAATGTACAGTATGTGTGTATATCACAGAGCTCCACAGCAATAAAACTCATAGTAATGTGTAGTGTGTGAGTGTATCACAGAGCTCCACAGCAATACAACTCATAGTATTGTGTAATGTGTGAGTGTATCACAGAGCTCCACAGCAATAAAACTCATAGTAATGTACAGTGTGTGAGTGGATCACAGAGCTCCACAGCAATACAACTCATATTAATGTGCAGTGTGTGAGTGTATCACAGAGCTCCACAGCAATACAACTCATAGTTATGTGTAGTGTGTGAGTGTATCAGAGCTCTACAGCAATAAAACTCACAGTAATGTGCAGTGTGTGAGTGTATCACAGACTCCACAGCAATAAAACTCACAGTAATGTGCAGTGTGTGTGTGTACCACAGAGCTCCACAGCAATACAACTCACAGTAATGTGCAGTGTGTGAGTGTATATCAGAGCTCTACAGCAATAAAACTCACCGTAATGTGCAGTGTGTGAGTGTATATCAGAGCTTTACAGCAATAAAACTCACAGTAATGTGCAGTGTGTGAGTGTATATCAGAGCTCTACAGCAATAAAACTCACAGTAATGTGCAGAGTGAGTGTACCACAGACTCCACAGCAATAAAACTCACAGTAATGTGCAGAGTGAGTGTACCACAGACTCCACAGCAATAAAACTCACAGTAATGTGCTGTGTGTGAGTGTATCACAGACTCCACAGCAATAAAACTCACAGTAATGTGCAGTGTGTGAGTGTATCAGACTCCACAGCAATAAAACTCACAGTAATGTGCAGCGTGTGAGTGTATCACAGACTCCCCAGCAATAAAACTCACAGTAATGTGCAGCGTGTGTGTATATCACAGACTCCACAGCAATAATACTCACAGTAATGTGCAGTGTGAGTGTATCACAGACTCCACAGCAATAAAACTCACAGTAATGTGCAGTGTGTGAGTGTATCACAGACTCCACAGCAATAAAACTCACAGTAATGTGCAGAGTGAGTGTACCACAGACTCCATAGCAATAAAACTCACAGTAATGTGCAGTGTGTGAGTGTATCACAGACTCCACAGCAATAAAACTCACAGTAATGTGCAGTGTGTGAGTGTATCACAGAGCTCCACAGCACTAAAACTCAATATTCAGTGTGTATGTATCGGAGAGCTCCACAGTAATAACACTCACAGGAATGTGTAGTGTGTGACCATATTATAGAGAACCATAGCAATAATACAGTAATGTGCAGTGTGTGAGTGTATCACAAATCACCACAGCAATAAAACTCACAGTAATGTGTTTTAAACTGCAATAAATACATTTAAACATATTTGACCTGCCGATAACCGCACCTTCATCCAGTCCACTCCAAAACAAAAATGCCCTTCTTTTGGCCATGTCAAAATACGGTGGTATTAAATCATAGCCCCGCCCATGTTGTGTGTGTAACAAGTTAACATTACAGGTTTGCCCTAGATTTCACCCCGGTTGCACATGCACAGTGCCCGAGCTGCAAGTATACCAGTGAATTTCCAAGAATAATACCACTGTAACAGAATCGGTGCTTTTGACAGTTCTATAATTTTGTCCTCTCAAATCAGGCCCTGGATGACTATTCTATAACCCCTGGGACACTAACAGGCCCACCGTAGGAGGTCATTATTTATCATTGACAAAGCCCTGATGAATCTATACATGCGGTTGATCTTTCTATCCTTTTCCATTTGTCAGGAGTCTGGCGGCTATAAATACCAGACTCCGTTTTTTTATAGTAATAATACACTCATTCTCACCCACGTCTTATTTGCACAGCTTTAATTCACAGGAGGTTTTTTTTTGGTATGTGTGTGTTACTTCTGCTAAAAATAGGAGACTTTTCACCAATGGTGGGAGTTAAAATACATACTGTAATAGAGTAGACGGGCTACATGGTAAAGCACAAGGATGGAAATTACAAACTATTATCTTTTATCTAAGAATTTAATTACCGGGTACAGATTAGGAGAGAAACAAGGACGAGGGCAGGAGGGTGTCGGAAGGTGCAGTTCCTCTAGGATGCTCTATGATAAACTTTCTGTCCAGCATCCCATCCACAGTCTGCCATATTGGCCAAGTAGGGGGACCCACTTATTGTTTCTGTATCAGGGCCCTTATCAGTCTTGTTCCGCGTCTAGAACAGATTTGGATTTGGCGCATCCCATCTGAACTGGATTTGTATTTCCCATGATGCTCAGTCTGGTCTCGGCTGGATGAGCAAGTAACGAAGATTCGTATTCTTCGATGCTTGGGTGAGCATCTTCAGAGATGTACTTCACAGCAGCCTACGGCAGCATGATTAGTAGTTGACCCAGGGTGTTTATTCTACGCTGGCTCTCTAATTTGCAATGGCGGTTGTAGCTGGGAGGAACTAGAATATATGTTTTAGGGATGCCCTTGTTATCTAGTCCTGGAACCACAGTGGAGTGTGAAAGTTACCAAGGAGGGTCACTTTTTTGTATTAATTAGTGTTTTATTTGTTATTATTTTTAGCTAAATTTTTTTAGCTATGTTCAGGGTTTTATTTATTGCAATTGTTTTTATTCTTTTTTTTAAAAATAGGAAAAAATATTTATAATGTATATTTTATGGGTGCATCCTTCTATAAACTTTGTAGATGCATTTCTCATTCCCTTTTAGTACGCAGTAATGCACATACTGTCACCTTTCACACCAGTACCATCAAAAGTATAGCCTGTAGGACTTTTTGGGGTGATGGGCTTCAGCTATGGCAAATTGCCTCGATTTGTATGGCTGATCACCACCATACTTTATTCCACTGGCTTTATGAATCGGCTACAGATTGACGCCTGAACAATAAAAACATTTTTCAGAATTTTTTTAAGATATAACGGTTTAAACAATTCATTGGAAATGTAGAAAAAAATAACCAGAAAAGGGAGAGGTGCAATGGTGAAAAAAGTGAGAGAAAAAAAAAACAGGGAGATTTATTGATTTAAAAAAATGACCTCTCGACCATGTCATTAGGGTCAGGTTTTCTCACAGTCCAATTTGATTTTAATTATTCATTTTTTTAATATAACTTTGTTAATGCAAAATGCGTTGACCTTGGATCCTGTCCCTCTAACATCTCTGTATAGCTCTATTTTTCATCGAGTGATGCATCCTGGCGGGCACAGTCTGCTCCTACTCAAAATTCTTTCTTACAGAAACGTGACGCACATCTGTTTACATTTTTTTTCTTTTTCAATTTTAATTTTAGTCTACAAGGCAAAAAAAAAAAATTAAAAAAAAAAAAGATAAAGATAAAACACACACATATTGTATAAAATTTCCTCTGCATCACCATTTCAGTACATCTTGTTTTTTCAAAGGCTGGCTAGAGGATTACAATACAATTAATACATTTCTGAATCATTTTTTTTTTTCTTTAATTTTTTCTTTTTAACTTTATTTTAACTAACTCTCTTCCCTAATTTGCAGTGCAGGAACACGTAAAGACACATTCAGCATAAGGACAGATCACACAATTTGAAAATAAATAAATAATACAAATTCAAAATATTAAAAATTACAATGTTTTGTTTTTGTTCCACATCTTCTTCTTCAATGAGCCTATGAACAAGACCTTTTCTTTCTATTCTTGTCCACTGTATGGTCTGCAGTGCTATAGCCAGTGGTGTATCTTGGTTTTGTGCTGCCCTAGGCAGACAAAATCCGGGCACCCCCCCTCCCATGTTGCACACCTACAACATGCCCCATCACCCCCATTACATGCCACCATCACACTCATTACATACCCCCACCACGTCCATTACATGCCCCCATCACCCCGATTAATTGGAAGGAGCTAAAGCTTGCTGAACGGTGGGGGAGGGAGCGAAAATGTTTGAAGCACCAGAAGTGTGCTTTAACACCCTCTGGCAAAGTGCCGCCCTAGGCGAGTGCCTTGTGGAAGATACACTACTGGCTATAGTCCCTACTCGTTTCACCAGACTCATATCTATGCAAAATACCAATAGATTGTGCAATGAATATGTAATTCCCTGTAAGCAGACTCTTTCTAACCAACTACAAAAAAAAATAATTTTTTAATCTTTTCTAATACGCGGGAACAGAAATGTTTGGTATGTGACAACAAACGCGTTTACAAAGCTTGTGTTTTGTAAAGCCTATCGCTGCGTTGGGTTGGACAACATTCAGTCGTTCATCCGCTGTTCCTCTCTCTCCAAATCACATGAGTTTAATTTGAATATATTTATATTAAATACAAAATGAACCTTCCTTTCTTTTTTTCTGTGGGCATTAATAATTGTATGGAGACATAGCACTGAATAAAGCCTCCTGGGTCTTTCTTAAGTATCTTATGTATAATGCATTGTTATTAAGTATCCTTGAGAGAGGATCAGCAGCTTTTGCTGGCTAGAATATAAAACCCCAGTAGACGCTGCGCGTACTGTTTATATTTTTGAAGATGACTCTGATTACCAGCTTTTGAAACCTTTTTTCGGACAGTGACACTCATATAATATTAATAGGTTGTGTTACTGTTCATTAACAGTTTGGTCGCTATGTTAGTAGTTATGTGTCTTTAATAATCTATTAACTTTGACAGGGAGTTGAAAATGTGACAGTTGTACCGAACGCATGGTTATGTTTGCAAGACCTATGGTATATGTTGCGGTATAGGCATAAAAAGTATGTCTAAAGCAACATTCTAAGGTGTTCCAATGTATTTACCGTATTTTCCGGCGTATAAGACGACTTTTTAACCCCTGAAAATCTTCTCAAAAGTTGGGGGTCGTCTTATACGCCGGGTACTGGGATTTACTCACCTATTTTCTGCTCTGTCTCCGCTCGCGCTGTTAAGCCGGTCTGTGGCTGTGAGGGAAGCGTTGTGAGCTCCCCTCAGGCCGCGCGGCTTCAATAAAGTCTGTTTAAACTTTTTTTTTAAACAAAACTTTATTGACCGCGCGGCTGGAGGAGAGCTCACAACGCTTCCCTCGCAGCCACGGACCGGCTTAACAGCGGGAGACAGAGAAGAAAATAGGTAAGTACTGGGGATTGGGGAAAGGGGGAGGAGGGTGGAAAACTCTATATTTTAACCTAAAAGGTTAAAATATAGATGCGATTTTTCCGGCTTATAAGATGACTTAGTTGGGGGGTCGTCTTATACGCCCAGTCGTCTTATACGCCGGAAAATACGGTATACTGTTAGTAAATATTGATTGTTACTGGTCCTTTCAGACACAATACACAGCAGTCAGGGTTATTTATCCTGCTATACAAGGGTTATTACATTTATGAAGAATTTCAACCATTTAAAATTGTTTTTAAAAAAAAGATATAACTCAATTTCTTATCCTTTTTTTCATGTGTATCGACGTAATATTTAATTAGTTGAGTCTGCTTTCAGAGTGTTACAAAGGCATGTGGAACAAAAAGATTATTATCTTCACATTAAAACAAGAGTACACATTTAGGAGTATGGTTTTTTTTCTATCTCTATACATAAATTTATATATACTTCAATAGGTCAGCTAAACTGAGGTAACATTACTAAACTAGCCCTAGCCTGGAATCAGAAATATTCTACACTTAAGTTAAAAATGTTATCAATTATCACCTTATCTACATTATTGCACTAATATTGTGAACATAGAAGACGTCTAAGGCAAAAAGGGGGAAAATTGCTACTGAAGTTGTCTATACCAGTGATAAAAGTACAGGGTCTCAAGCTCACTCGAAAGGAAAGTATGTGTAGACCTCATTTTGGGGGTGGAGATTGTGCTCTGACTGCTTATATCCAAAAAACGTAAACACATTTCTCAAATGATTTTTGTAGGCCTGAATGATTTCTTTTTCGTCTGTTTTGTTTTTCTCCCACCCCCCTGGCTTATCAAGCTTTGTATTCACAAAAAAAACCACAAGAGGTCAAGATAGGCTGGAGGTCGGCCATTTTGAACACACCATTCTTGTGAGTCTTTCTCCGTGAGATATGGTACTTCTGATGCAGTAGCCCTTTATTCAAGGTGACTTGGATAATTTCGCTGTGAAAATTAAGGGTAAAAGGGAGTACGTATTGTTTGTATGAACAGGGGCCAATATCTAAGTTACGTATGGAAAGATGAACAAACTAGTAGGGGGGCCCTCTTCACTTGTGTGTAAAAATAGGATATCAAGGGAATCTCTCTTCAGCCAGGGGACTGTAGGTCAGTGGGAGAGCCCTTCAGTGGCATTGTATATTCATTTTTTCATGCTACATTTGATCACATACCCTGATTCTCGAAGACCACCCGGGCTTCCCAAAAACTATGTTGTAGGACTGATACATGGACTAATAATCGAAACCCTAGACACCTAGATGGACAGACACTCAGGCAAGGCCTGCAACATCAAACTAAAACACTTAGCTACATGTGCTCTGCATAGACGGTTATTGAGGTGGGGAATGATTAAGACTGAACCCATCGCATTTTAAAGACATCGTACAGAGGTTCCACCATGTCCTTCCCCAAATCCAAACAACTGTCAAGAAGAATTACAAAAAAAACCCCCACTGATTTTATTGTCTTGCAGTGGCTTTTTTTCTATTCCATATCCGTAGTTTGACATGGAAGCTGCGGCTTAGATGGGGGTCGGGCAGGGTGGACCTGAGACCTGTGTGGTCGGTGGCACAAGCTGGGCCATACCATCTCAAAATGTAGTATCCCAATCTTATATAATAAGAGGATGCTTTCTTTTGGTATGCTCCAGGTAGTACGTTAGTGGTCAGTTTCCAAGATATAGCAGCCATAAAAATTATATTGTGTGCTAACCATCACTACCCAATAGCCGACAACAAAGACAAATATTAACATTAACCCTTAAGGAGTGTGTGTGTGTGGGGGGGGGGGGGTGACCAGCTTAAAGGGTTAAGGTTAGTGCTGGCTTCTCCTTAACATAGGATCCTGGATTCCGTTTATTCATTCTGAAGAACTGAGCACCTCTATGGATCGTTGGCAAGCTGAACCTTCTAAAGTGCTCCAGAGGTTGAGGCAGGGTGTACGTCGCCATGGAAACTGTGTACGTTCATGATTGTCTAAGCCAATCAAGAGTTTTACACAAGCAGGCTGGCCAATCCCAAATCAGCTTGACAGGTGTCGAGCTGTCTCTTATTGGAGGAGGAACAAGAACAGCTATTATCAACCACCCCCCACACACAAAAATAACGAGCACCAATTGGCTAGATCTTCAAAAAAAAAAAAATCAGCAATCATCATGTTAAGACAGGTAAATGTTCAGTTTCGTAAGGGGGTGTTTAAAATATACCATTCCTGCAACAAAGTATATTCCTTTCCCTCTTATCAAAAGATAGCACACTGACCGTAGAAATAAATAAATAAAGGCTAACGGATGATATGTATAGGGCTGTGAGTTGGTGGGTGGTTGTAACCCTGTTACAAGCGTTGTTTTATTTTTGAACTTGCTATTTTAAAAAGCCCTTGTTGATCTGTTAGGTGGAGTAGTCTCGTTACTGATACTGCCTTCCTTGTCCTGTGCATTAATGTAACTAGATAGGGTTTGCCTGGACTGAGGTTGGTAAGGAGCTTTAAATCACATCTGTATCTGTTTGCTGGGCAGTAACAGTTGAGTCGGATTGCACTAGCCCTATCTGTGCTGTTTTTATGGAGTATTGGTGAACTGTATATAGGTCACTTCTTTCCGCAGAGACGGAGGAGTCATTCTCTTGCACGGATAGCTCTCTTCCCGTACCTGCTTTGGTGGTTCAGTCCGTAGGGGGGCCCGGCATGTCCCATTCCCCAAGTCCACTCTAAAGTCTATTGAGTGGCTTTTTTACGGTGCCTAGTCTTTCAATCCCGACACAGAAGGGAACGAGAGCAGCATAGAGTCACTAAATCTAATTTTCACAAACCGTCTCATCAAAAAAAAAAAAAATCTCCGTAATCCTCTTGCTCTCCCCCTCTCCCCCCCCCCCCCCCCCCAAAAAAAAAAATAGACTATCAGGTCCTTCCTTCTCTAAACGTTTGGCTGCACCAAGAACGGCCTCAATTTTTTTGCTTGTAGGTTCAAGACAGTTTATTCCCTGTGTGGTCAAACCTGCGTTGTGTTGTCAACAGAAAATGACCATTACTGGGGTCTGTGAGATGAAAAGGAAAATCAAATTGAGCGCCCGTCCTACACACAGATCTCAATGGCAGTGGCAAGAAGCATCTGAGCTTTGCTCTTGTCCTGCCGCCCTTCCGTCCTGCCACCAGCAGCAGAAGGTTGACCAGGCTCTGGCAGAGAGTGTGGAGCACGTGGTGAGGAGCCACCTTCGGTGAGAATTGTCCTTTTTAGAGGAGTTGGGTTCTCGTGGCGCTGGGGAACTGGCGGTAACTTGTCTCCAGTCTGCTTCCGGGAGCGATAGGAAGGTCTTCGCCTGGCCTCAGACAGCAGGTCGTATTTGATGTAGAAGAAGACTTCCTTAACGGGGCTCCTTTTCTCTGACTCCAAGGAGAGCAGCCGCTGGAACATTCGTAGGGCATTGTCCGAGAAACGGCGCCACTGGGAGGGCAGGCCGGGAAGGCGTCCCTTTTGCCAGTGGACAAACTCCTCAAAGAAGGCGTCTCCGGGTGATGCAGACTCCCAAGGGAAGTTACCAGTGAGAACACAGAAGATGAGTACCCCAAAAGCCCAGACGTCCAAGCTGGTCTCCACCGGGAATCCTTCAGATCGCCCTGCCTGACACACCTCTGGCGCAGTGTAAGGGATGGTGCCGCTCACTCGTTTCACACGACAGCCTACCTTGCGGGTCATGCCAAAGTCAGCCAACTTCACCCGCCGGCACTCCCGGTCAAAAAGAAGGACATTCTCGGGTTTAATGTCCCGGTGGACCAAGCTTTTGCTGTGCATAAAGTCCAGCGCTAAACCAAGCTGTTGAACACAACGTTTCACCATGTCTTCAGGAAGTCCCACCTGTCAGGGTGAGAGAGTGAATTACTAAGAGTACACACAACTTAGTATAAAAGGTTCAATACAACATCCAACAAATGCACGGGTCTGATTAATATGGGTGCACCAAAGGTCACAGATGAAGTCTGAATCCATTTAGTACACATGGTTGTCCCTATGCCCCTACATTGTCAGATCTCAAGAGCTGCCTTCGGGTAAATGTTGCCCAACTTAAAGGTACTCATGTTCTTGACCTCAAAAGGATGACGAAAGCAAATTTGCAACCCTGAGTATTGAATAGACGCTACAGTTGTTGCATTAGCCAACTCACTGAGCCACCCACTGGAACAGCTAAAGAGATACCTATGCTGGTCAAGATTAGGACTCTTCTTAACGATAAAATCTCCAGTGGGGTACTTACATTTGTGGAGCGCTAATTTTACGTAAGCGTTTCTAGCAAAATAGGATCATCCAATGCAAATCCACGCCGACTCTGCACCGCAAGATAGTTCGTTGCTGGAGATTTCATCGCGGGACATTTCATCGCTGAAGGTAAGTTTATTTCAGTATTTTAGCTATTTTAGTTTATTTTAGTAAGGGTGGTTAGAATTAGGGTTTAGGGGGTTAGAATTAGGGTTTAGGGGTTAATTTTAGTATTAGGGTTTAGGGGGTTAATTTTAGTATTAGGGGTCGGGGTTAGTATTAGGGTTAGTATTAGGGTTTAGGGGGTTAATGTTTAGCGGGTGTCAGTATTAGGGTTAGTATTTGGGTTTAGGCGGTTAATTTTAGTATTGGGGTTAATTTTAGTATTGGGGTTTGGGAATCATTTATAAGGGGGGTATTATTTTCGTTTTACTTTTACATTTGTAAGAGCTGACAGTTCAGCGCTGAACGGTCAGCTCTTACATAGCCGCGTCCGCGATGAAACGGCTGCGTTATTCTTCATTGCTGATAGTTCAGCGTTCTAACTGCCACGCTGAACTGTCAGCGATGAAGATGCGGTGAAGAAGTGTCCTAGACCCCCAGACCATAGATCCCATGATCAAATCTCCGCACTTGCCACTGTGCTTTGGGTTAAGCCATTTCTTTGACATGGAGGAAAGATCTTTAACTCCTTTAACTTGTCCCTTCTTATGTTTGGGCTGCCCTGCCAACTTTCCCAAACGCTGGCTGCCCCTTCATGAGCCAGCCCCCGGGGAGACAGGGATATATCTCTGTGCCACCGAGCCCCCTTACTGTCTACCCATAATCCACCCTGACTGATCACCTGCGGAGGGATGATGTCAAACAGGTCCCCCGCCGGGGCGTACTCTTGAGCGAAGACGTAGCATTCCTCAGTCTGGAATAGCACATGGAAAGCCCGGATGATGAATGGGCTGCAGGACAGAGCGCTCGTCACGCTGAATTCTCGAAGGAAACTCTTCAACTTCGTCTTGTTCTTGTTGACAAATTTCAGGGCCATCTTGTTACCTGCTCCAGGGGGTGAAAGAAAGCTCAGCATCAATTTTATTTACATAAAAAACATTTTTTAACGAGGTCGGTAATGCTAAATCCTTCTAGCTATCAGTAACTGTTTCTTGTTTGGCTGGCTCCTTCCCTTTTAGAAATTAATGATGTTTGAAAGATACTTCTCGGATTAAGTAGGGAAGTAATGAAGCAATAGATCACTTTGCTCCAGTGTTTGCTTGTGAGCACGGTCTGTGTAAGTGCTCTCCTATGTGTCACTCCGACAAACATACTTACTGAGCACCTTTAAAAAGGGCTTGTATTTGTGTCAGAAAACCGGCGATGCCCCCTATCACAGACTTCAAAGCCCTGCCCCTTTGGCATTGCTGATTCTACCCATTTTTGGCCCCGGACCTCTTCGTCCCCGGGCCAATGAGCCACCAGAGTTCCAGGGTATGTGTATAAGTCCCACAGCTTGGATGCTTCCAATCAAATCAGGACAAATGGCAACCCACGATTAAGGAGGTGGGTAGCCTTCCCTAGCTCCTCTTTAGCTATGGGCTTATTTCAAGCAAGAGGGGAATTGAGAGGGAATTTCAAACTTAAAGCCAAGGTCACCAGAGTTCCAGGGTATGTGTATAAGTCCCACAGCTTGGATGCTTCCTATCAAACCAGGACAAATGGCAACCCACGATTAAGGAGGTGGGTAGCCTTCCCTAGCTCATCTTTAGCTATGGGCTTATTTCACGCAAGAGGGGCACTGAGAAGGGAATTTCAAACTTAAAGCCAAGGTCGCGGAGTTGGAAAAATTATCTCATTCAGCCGTATAGTGAACTGTGCAAAGTATGACTCAACAATAATATAATATATCGTTTCTTTTCACCGCTGTGAAGAAAAATGGCCCAATATTTGATTTTAATGGAATGACTCTAGAAGCGTGTCCCTTGATGGGCCAATTTGTATGTGACTTTATAAGCCCTGTAAATCTCTGTGTAACTAGTGAAGTCAACTGGAACTTGAACTTGTTACTATGTAGTCCAAAAGAGGAAATGTTCCTCATTTAAGAGAGGGGTACTTGGCGTTTATTTGTACACTTTCCTGTATTTTACGTCCCCCACCCCTCTGGTAATTCGATTTCATTATATGTAATACATCAATTATTATACCAACCATTATTTTACATATCTTGTTGGGCCAGGAAGGTGGAGATAAGCCTCAACAGAACTATCCACAGAGGCTACTCTATGGTTACTCTAGGGTGCGTTCTATAGAGCACCAGAGACTGCCAGACCTCCAGTTTTTTTATCTTTTTTTTTTTTTTTTTACCAAAGTTTGACCAAAGATGTGCTTTGCAATCTGACCGTAGGTTAGTATTTTTTTTAGATGACCTGGTGATTTTTTTTAATAGATATTGTAAAACTTTTGTCCTGAAGCATATCTTAAGTTGGTTGCAGGACTACGCTCTATGAGATATTAGCTGCCTGATATGACACTATCCCTCTAATTGACACCATGTATCGATACCTGTGCTCTTGTGGGATACCAGCTCCACCCGGCCATACGTCCCTTTTCCCAGCTCCCGGATCAGCTCGTAGTGCTTCTGAACCTCACTCCCAGACAGGCTGCGGATGGCGAGGGCCTGCATGTCTTCGGTAATCACCGGCACTCCACAACAACCCTGCTTCCGGGCTGGCTCCTGCTCCCCAGATCCAGCACTCATACTCGCACTGCATGGAAACATACAATAGGCCTTACTGCAACATTCCTGTGATAACAACCTTCGGCCTTTGCTCCACCCACATGCTTTTATGCTGCATGTCTGAATGTACAGCTGTACGCACATACTCAGAGCCTTCTATCTTAAAGGAATGGGACACGCACTCCACATGCCCATAATTTGGATCATGCACAGGCGTGTACATGGCTGATTCCATGGAAATGAATGGGGATATGTACTGAGTATAGGCTCGCTTATAACTCCCACTGCATGTGCTTTGCAGATCTCCTGTGGCAGCCATTTTTGATTGTCTCAGAAGGTGAAAAGTTTGGGCAGACCATCCTAACTGACATAGAAGCTGCAGAACAGGTTACAGGTAATTATTAAACATACCTGTCCATGTTAAAGATATTAATGCACATTTATTGCAAACAAGGATAGATATAACTTAGTTGTTTGGATTTTTTAGACTGGATGTCTTTTTAAAACAAAGACTGCAGAATGAACATGTTTTATTAAAATACTAATGGGTGTTAATACACACAGATATAAATTCTACACAATTAATAACCAATCACTTATACACACAGCCTATGCAGTAGGAAAGTAATCAATACTGCCCAGGTAGCTTAAGGACAACTGTAAGGGGAGGGGGGGGGGGGGAGGACAACTTATGTTTTAATGAAAGATTGCAGTAGTAATAGACGTTTTAAAAATATAAATGTTTTAAAAAGAGAATAAAATACCGTATTGAACCCTCTTTGGTCTTGGCCACTCAGGGGGCGGACATGTTTGGAATCTTCTTATATTTGACTCAAGATTCCAAACAACATGTCTGCCCCCTGATAGAGCTTTAAAGCACTTCGAGGAATTTGTATTACTTGTATTTTCTATTTAACGCCTACACCTGATGCAATCTTTCAGTTACACCTAAGTTCATTTTTTTTTTTTTTTGGTCTACAGTTGTCCCTCAAAAAATCCTTGAGAAGTGACCAACAGACCTGGCTCTTTTTTTTTTCCAGAATACTCCCAACTTGCAGAAGAATGTCTAGAGAGCCTTCAGGCGTTGTGCAAAGTGATACCGAGGCCTTCTAGTGATAACAGTGACAGCTCTGTAGATGTGTTTTGTCTACACCTGCTAAATGCAGATCGTGTTATATTACTGCTCACCCTCCCTCTCCTGCACCTGTCATCTCGCAAATGTTCTCCGACACCTAATCATACTTAAAGAGTGCGGTGAAGTGGTAACTTTATCAGTGTGGAAGCTCTCACAGGTGTCTTCTCCTCCTGGAACCGTAGTGGCTGCTAGGAGAAAGAGGTAGGAAGAGGGACATTTAAAGCGCCCTCAGCCTGTCTGCTGTGCAGTGCCCCTACTACAACTTATCCTTTGAGACTGGGGTTGGACAATCCCCATGATTTTTATACACAGTCACTAGAAAGGACCCTGATTAGATCCTTTCTAATATTTGTAAAAAAAAAAACGAGGCCTTGGACTGACGCAAGAGGTGGTCGCCTGCACTGACTGGCTGAGCCCACGCTGACTGATAGAATAATTTAATGGGCTCCTATATATATCACTCATGATATGTGCAGTAGAAAACATAAGGTATGTGTGGTTTGATGGGTACAGAATACAGCCAATGGAGATGGAAGCTGGTCCATTGGCTACACAGTGTTCTGATTTAGAACATAAACATACAGATACAGACTCTTCCACTTATCAGTATATTTATACACTGATCGGCCATAACATCATGACCACCTGCCTAATACTGTGTAGGTGGGGGCCTCCATGGATCGGACTTGTTTGTCCAGCACATCCCACAGATGCGTGATTGGATTGAGATCTGGGGAATTTGGAGGCCAAGTCAACACCTTGATCTCGTTGTTGTGTTCCTCTAACCATTCCTGAACCATTTTTGCTTTTGTGGCAGGGAGCATTATCCTGCTGAAAGAGGCCTACGCCATCAGGGAATACCGTTTACATGAAAGGGTGTACATGGCCTGTAACAATGCTTAGGTAGGTGGTACATGTCAAAGTAACATCCACATGAATGGCAGGACCCAAGGTTTCCCAGCAGAACATTACCCAAAGCATCATAC